>JAVXUP010000481.1:0-452561 GCA_033070095.1 Escallonia herrerae | reverse complement strand
TTAACATAAACACCACAAAAAATCAAGCCATATCTGTATGGCGAATTACGTGGAGTGGCAGTTAGAGAAATACCTTAGTCATACACTCAGCATCTCCCCGTGGAAGCTTGTTCGAGGATAAAAATCCCTCACCAGTGGTTCTATAATATGGGAAATGGAGCACCGTATTTGCGCACATTTTGGGATCAACTGGAAGGTTTTCTCTAAATTGAATTCTTCGACGTTCTTCAACTGTTTCATCGTTTGTGTTATCAACAGATATATCCTGCTCCATCTCTCTTTCTTTTCTAACTTTTACAGCAGCACTTCCCCATAGATAATCAATTTCAGCTACATATGCAGGATTTGACTCACTGATACACTCTATTTCATGCATGAGATAGTATATCTCTACGTCAATTTCACTCATGGTAGCACCATAAGAAGACATAAGCAAAAAGAGTAACTCTTTACAATTTATGCCGTTATCTTCTTCAGAATCAAAACCACACTGCTGTGCTGTGAAATGGAAAAGTACCCTGAGCAACTTCACAACTTCCAACTGCTTGGGCATCTGCGGATTGTCTTCTTTGCAAAGAGCATAATCATCCTTACCGTGGAGAACAAGTGACTTCAGGATGCTGGACATAGGCTTAAAAATCATACCAAACTGCAAAGATCCAGATGAGCAGGATGCAGATTGAATAGTAGGTGCGAACTGAGAATGAGCAATGAGCAGCTGAAGGACTAAACTGTGCGAAAATGTCCCCTCAGGTACCAAGGCAAGAACATTGCACAGCATACTCAGGATTCCAGGGACCTCAAACCTATAAAGAAGAGTATATCTAGCAAGTTGTTCTATGTACGGAAGGGAATCCGATTGCATTCCAGAATCATGCATCTCTGCTGTTATTTCTGAAATATTTCTCAAAATGAAGACCTCTAAATATCTGAACAAGGAATAGTTTGTGCATTCTACTTTCCTAGATCCAAATGGGTTTGAAGGGACTTTCTTGACAACAGATTGCCAGGTATGCACCAATGCTTCTACAAACCGGCTTCTTGACGAGAACGCTTTGCTAGATCCTACCTCTGAAGTAACCCCCACCGGATCCCCATTTCCATCCTTGGGAAGAAACTGAATCAAATTGTCCTCGGGAAATAACAGCATCCTGCATAAAGATATCTTTGCCAAAGCTTTCATCGTAAAGTTTAAACACTGATTAGGAGAATAAGCACTAATATTCCCGACGTCACAGTCTAGTAGATCTTCATTCACACCAGAGGATGAACAAACAGAATCAAATAGCTTCAAGCACTTCTTCTGTTTCCAAGAACCCCCACATAAGGCAAAATAATAGCGAGCCATTAGAATCGATGTTCCGAGAAGACTTCTGTGGAAAAAATTGAGAAGTTCCTCCTCAGATGAAAGCAAGTATTCATTAAACTCTACTCGAAATATTTCCCTAGAAACAAAGCTCTTCCAATTAGAGAAACCATGCACAAGGATTGTCCAATAGAAAGAAGGTATTTTTCTGAAACAGTTATAAAACTGCTTCCCATATTTCACCAAATTTGATTTTAAGTATGACAAAGCAGTAGGCAGAAGCAGCAAAAAGTCGTCATCAGCAAGAGTAGAACTATATCCTTGCACCATATTGCACTTGCGAAGGAAAGTTCCGCTCGTCATATCTGAGAACAAGTGTCCAAAGATAGCCAGATGCAGGGGGCTCACTTCTGTAAGACGAAATATCAACTGGGCCTTGGTGATGCTTGTTCTTTGGAGACAATGAGAAAGAAATCTTACAGGAGTAGATGCTATCAACCTTGACATGACCACACATAATGGAAGACACTTGTTTTGTAGCAACCTATGTCTGCTAAAACCATTAACAACTTTCAGAAAACATATATCCGCGACATCTAGTTCAACACGTGAAGCAATATCAGCTACACGAAAATAAATGTTCTCGAAAAGGGTAACATCAAAGCTTTTCCCTTCTATCCCCCACGAAACAAATGCTGTTAGTTCTGTACCTGGCTGCTGCACATAAGCTGATAACAAATCAAAAGCACAACCAGCAATACCTAATCCAATGGCCAGGGCAGAATAATTCGAAGTGGAGTCTTTGAGGTCAGCTTTAGAGAAAATCCACTGCACTAATTCAAGCAGCTCAAATGGTGAAATAAAGCGACTCAAAGTGTATAAAGCGAATAAAGTTGGGATAAGAGGCAAGAAAAGGTTTGTGTTTGTGCAATGATCAAACCTCTCCTTCAATATACCAAAAAGCTTCTGAACCAAGGATTCAAAAGCCTTTACAATCCGTTTATTTGCACAGTCAACTTCACTTGGTATTTTGTGGTCATTGCATAAGGCAAACACGTAATCAGAAGTTTTTGCTAACATATCAAAGACACAATAATCATTTTTGTGAACTCCCCGTCTCGCTAGAGCAAGAAAATTTTCCCAACTTTCCCCCAAAATTGCATCTGAAAACTCCTCGCTACGAGACAATGGGCATTCCA
Source organism: Escallonia herrerae (assembly GCA_033070095.1). Taxonomy (NCBI): domain Eukaryota; kingdom Viridiplantae; phylum Streptophyta; class Magnoliopsida; order Escalloniales; family Escalloniaceae; genus Escallonia; species Escallonia herrerae. The sequence goes on along the minus strand of JAVXUP010000481.1, from coordinate 450,056 downwards.
ATGTCATTATCACTGCCGGGTGACAGAATAAAGTTTCAGCCACTTCTTGAAGATAATGAGTGGATAAAGGGGCCGAAGTAATAGTTGAAAAACCAGAATCAGTCTTCTCAACAAATAGTCTTGCCAACATCTTGTCCATGAGAGTAAAGCACATTTCAGAGAGTTGCTCAAGTTCATCCAAGGGTTTATCTCGATAGGATGACTCTATTTTATAGAACCAGAAGAGCAGAAGGCGTAAAGAAGATATGAGGTCAGTTGCCCCTTCAGAAAGTTTAGTTAAAAGCAAGTCTTGTAGTTTAGAGATCTCGAGTACGTACGAGTAACCCACACTTAAAAGTGCTGGGAATAGCACATAAAATGGTGCCCGCTCCAAAAAGGAACAAAAGGCAACAGTAGCAGATCCTATTGAATCCATATCCAGCTTAACGGTTAATTCTTCCACTCTTCCTTCACCATGGATCATAGTTACGACCCTTTCCACACCAGTAAAGAACATTCCAGGCCATAACTTAGATACATCCTTGAGAAGATTTTGTTCAAGGGAAACTATGGAGAACAAGTGTGGGATAGGAACTCCATGTAAGCTATGTGAAATAGAAACAACTGAGGGGAAATTTTTTGCTATGGCAGCAGGTTCTGTGCACAGCATCGAATATACAAAGGCTGTAGTTATTCCAGGTAATATGTCATCATACCCACGGCCAACAAAATTTTTGACCTCACTAAGGGTGTGATAAAAAGAACTGTCAGCATGAACCACCTTTGTATCATCTGAGAGAATGCTGCAAGTTTGTTTATCTAGAATGCTATTTGAAAAGAGCAGTAAGTTCTCCAATGGCCGCCACTCACAGAAATCCCCATGTATATCAACAGAGGAGCAATGACCATCAAGTCCCTCCGATAATAATAGACTTATCAGCGAAGATAGTAATCCAGCTTCTACCTATGACATGCATGAAAAGCATTTAATTTTTCAATCAATAAATACTCATAGTTGAAGCATACAAACAAAGAGCAAACTGCAAACAGCGTACCTGCGTTTGCAAGATGTATCTTAGTGTGTTGCTCACGTATAATGATATCATTGCTTTCTCAGGTAACGTAAAGGTCCCAGAGTCGGAACTAAGTAATCTTAGGCATTTTTCTAGGACACACACCATGAGGGGACTGAAATCAGGAGATACATCTGACAGAAATAGAATGTAACATAAGTAACAAAAATCATAATAGGTCATTCAGTTCATGCAAAGTAGAAGAATGAGAGAACAATATCACATGATGCTTTTCCTGCCACTTCAAAGCTTTAACCCCTGATCACTTCCCGGGCCAAGTGGAAAGAAAAGTGCACTTACGATCCTATAATCTCACTAGAAGACAAAATAACCATAAAATATCTCTTTACTATCCCGGTTACTTAAAATATTGTATATTGGAGTGCTAATTCAGCTTGTTCAACTCTGTAATAGAAATTTGAAAAGTAAAATTACTTCCATGCGATCTAGTATTAAACTCATTCCACGAGCAAAGATGTCATTTATTAGGAGAAATTTTCAAATAACTTCAACGACGCCATGGAGGATTGGAGAGGCGTTGTCTTACTGTTGGATCATTTCCTTAAAAGTTGGATAACTTGTCTATTCATGTCTAGAGCAATTGTGAAGCAGCTTAAAATGGTCTATACTCTATACATTGACATCCCAATATCATGTGCCAGTTCGAGGATATATCCATCAAATTCGCTGGACAAGGAAGTATAGCAAAATTTTGAAGCAAAAGGCAAATAAGTCTTCCTCTTCATTGCTATTTGTCTCTTTTCTTGTCGAAACATGATATTTTTGTATACCTGCACCACCCACAATGCAGGTGCCTAGAAGTATTTATTTATCCATATGTATGCGTCCAGATGGATGGGGCTGATCCACAGCTAACGCTGGAAAAAAGTCCATTTTCCCAGCTGATCTGCGACCGCCCACGTCACAAATTGGATGGTCCAGATCACTTTTTTGAACATAGGCGGAGCCAACTGCTACTCTTTATAGTAGTTGGGACCAAATTACACTAAGTACCCTTTTTGCAAACGAAAAGGAAAAATTAGCTTTTCTTTCTCTACCAACCTCAGTGGTGGTTGGCAGAGACAGAAAAAACAACTCAGTAGCAAAACCCACACCCTTCTGCACCTCTGTGTTCAGATTCAATTAGCACAAACAATCAGCCCTTCAGTGAACTGAGTTCATCATCTTGGTTTTCTTCAAAGCAGAAATAGATGAACAAAAAAATCCAACGTGTTGTTTATCCATTCCGATTTACTCCACTATTTTTTATCATTGCACTTTCTGCATAGTTGTTTCTTTCATCTTCATATTTTCCCTTATCCAATCACCCCACACACACACACACACACACAAAAGAGTTAACCATTGTATTATTAGGCAAATTCAACTTTAGTCATTAGACATCGATTTGTGTCGAAGTGGACCACTAAATTTTAAAATTCATTTCAATCAGGTCACTCCGTTAATCTCTGTCAATCTCAATCCGTTAATTTAGGGGAAGAAACGTCGTTTCTCTGTTCCCTTTCTTACTTCTTCCTCACACACACACAGAGCACTTCCACTCCCCACTCTCTAGTCTCTACTCTATCTCTCTCATATACGTAGATACACCCGAAGACACCCTCAACTCTCTCTTCTAACTGCACAATTTTGCACCTTCACCCGCAAATTCCGGTAAGCCCAAGTTTGACACTCCCATTTCGACTCAACTCCTCACTCAAAATCATGCAATACCCCAGAACAAACCCCTAATCACCAATCCCCTCAAACATCCATCTGGGTTTAGCACCCCATTCCTCCAAAACTCAACAATGTTAACTCAACAAAGAACCCATGGCTTCATCCGTAGTGAACGGAGCTGAAACCTGAAGCTAATCAGCATCCATATCCCCATCTGGCTTCTCTTTCATAGGTCAGAATTCACTGACAACTGCTTTCCCAACAATGGTTTAGTCTCATATGCTAGAGAAATAACTCTCACAGCCAAAATCATAGCACCCAAATGCAGAATACCCTCATCCAGGCCTACTTCACACCCAAGTAGTACAGTGTGTGTGCATGTGCGTGTGCGTGTGTTTGTATGAAAGATACCAACTACATAAAAAATGTACTGCAGCCGGTAACACACAAACTGTAGCGGGGAGAGGAGGAGAAGGGAGGGGAGTGTAGTGTAGTGAAATGAGGGGAGCTCCCTCTTTGCTGTGTGGGGGGACACGAAATGGTTTCAATTTCTGGCCTTTGTCTTCTCTTATTTTGCTTCTTCTGGGTTTTACTCGTTTTTAGTTTTTCTTTTTCTTTTTTTTTTTGGGGGCTTTTTTGGGTTTGATTTTCTCAGTCCTCCTTCAAGTTTCAGTTGCACTGGACAGTGAGAAAATAATTCAACTGGCTCTTTTCTGAGTAAGTACAATACATATTGGATGTGTGTGCGTGCGTGACTGTGTGTGACTGTGTGTGGGGGTGGTGGAGTTTGTGTGCGACAGTGTGTGTGAGACGGAGAGGGAAAGAAGAGAGAGCGGGAAAGAGAGAAAGAAGAGAGAAATTGAGAAGAATAGAGTAAAAAGACCGATATATCCTTGAGTAAATGGATGGCGTCAAGGATAATTTGACGGAGTGACCTGACTGAAACGATTTTCAGACTTTAGTGGTCATTTTGACACAAATCGATATCCAGTGACCAAAGTTTAATTTGTCTAATAGTATAGTGGTCAACCAAGTAGTTAACTCAAAAAAAAAAAACATGCACGGCAGAGGAAAGACTTAAGAGATAGAAACCAAAGAGAGGGACGAAATAATGGTGATCAGGAATCACGACCAACAATAAAATACAAAGCTGGAAAATCTCAAAAAAATGGGGAATGTTATAAAACTGGATGGACAATGGCAGCCATAATAGCAGTGGCAACAGCAATGATAACAGTGACGGCGGTGACAACGGCCACAACAGAAGCACCGTTGCATGGCAATTATCTAATTCGTTTATCTAGATCTAGATCTTTTGAGCTAATAATATGGAAGAGAAGAGGGGTTTTAGAATCTTGAAGACAAAAAAGAAGTTGGTAAGAGAGAGCACAGATGGGTGGTAGGCGAGGTAAAGAAGATGGATTTGGGAAGGAATGTATTCAGGTTAGTGAGAGAGTGAGTTATGGGGCAAAAAAGGGACAGAAGAAAACTGTTATTTGTTGTACTTGAAATGAAAAGAATGCTGCAAGGGGCTTTTGTGAGATAAAACCAACCGCTTGAAAGAGAAGAGGTTGGCTGGGATTTTTCAAACAAAAGTTTGATCTGGAACATCCATTCAGTGACGTGGACAGTCACAGATCAGATGGACATAATGGGCTTTTCCCTGCGCTAGCTGGGGATTAGCCCCCTATACACATGCGCGTGCGCACGCGAGCATCCCCACATACACACAGATGGTCAGGGAAAATTGTAACAGGTTCACCTGAACCCATCCCATAATCACCCAGGAGTTTGATTGGATAAGCAATTGACACAACCCCTGCCCCCACCACCAACAGAATTGTATTGTTGCTTTGATATTAAACCTATTACTTGGCCACCAGACTCATGGATTAGCAATAATATAATAGGATCAAATGGAGGTTGGGGCAACAAGAGGAATCTGAAGTGCTATCACTCTCTCACTATGATCCAATTTCACAAGCTGTAGTTTTAACAGAAGTGGTAAAATGTAACATAAGCAGCTAAAATTATGTAGAGTACCCAGAAGAAACTAAGTACCCCTTTTTTGTATAGGTAAAACAATACCAATTACCTTCATCGCCTTCCAAACGGTGGATGTGACACCTTAAAAGATCCCAATATTTGAATAAGTTATTTCCGGTCGTCGAAACAGCATCGCATAAAAAGGAAACAACTACTGAAGACAAGTTTTGGATTATTTCAACCCCATGTTCGACAATATTATTGCAGCTGCTATAGCCAGGGAGGAATAAAAACCATGCGCCAATTTCCCTTGAATTGGTTTCAAATGCACCTGTACTCAACATGGCTGCCTCAGCCAAGATGTATGCTTGATCTTTAATGTCTCTGATCTGTGAATACATAAGCAACTCGATAAATGCATGCAGATGCCTGTACATTAGTGGCTGGGTTCTGATGGAAATCTTGCGTGTGGAAGACCACTCAATATGTTCCATCAGCAGCGACAACAGAGATTGCTGCAAGATAGTCGGTAAACCTAAAGGATTGCTAGGTAGAACTTTGAAGAAATCAAAAGATCCCTCAAGCACTGTAGGCATAGTACGCTGCAATAAGATAACAATAACAACCATTAGGATAAATCCTTTTCTGACATGGACTCTTCAGAATGTATGAAGTACCTCTGTCGGACGCTCGACAGTTGGGCATTGCCACAAAGAACACTATCTTATATGTTTCTCTTGATTCATAATTGCTTTAAGGTAAGAACAGTTTCAGTTTAACCAATAGATATAAAACACCATTTTACCCTATAACTGAAGAACATAACAATAAATCTGAACCTATGTCTGAGTTACGGAAGTTAGACGAATCCAATCCTTAGGCACATATCCGACCCCGAAACTAGTAGAAACACTAATCTAACTTTCCCCACCCACCCCACCCCCAACCTCCCAAACAATAATAAAAACCACACAGATAGACACACACATAGGGAGCCCATCCCCACCCAACGCTGGGAACGGTTCCCCATTGCAACCCATCGAAGCTGTCCATCACGGCCACGTGAATGGTCCCATATCACTTTTTTAAAATACCAACAATCAGTGTGCCAGATAGTCTGATGCACTATTCAAGATGACCAAAATTCGCCTAGCCCCTTTCATATGTTGCAAGTGTCAAATGCGCCACATAAGGTGGTGCACTATATAATGGTTTCTTTTCCTCTCTCCTCATTTTTCATAAAACCATCTCTCTCACTTCTTCATCTCTCATCATCTACTCTCTCTCTTCCCTCGTCGCAACCACCAAACTCATACCCACCACCACCAACAACCACTATCACTGCCAACCACGAGAACCAGCACTGATGCCATCACCCTTCTTGGCAAATCCACAGCCGACCACCACTACAGCTCCACAACCACCATCTCATTCAACCACCACCAAATCCAACCACCACGACCATACGTAGCACAAAAAGGTCACAAGGGCCACCAAGACAGACAAAACCGGGGAACTGGAGAAGAGAGAGAAAACAATAGGAAAAATGACAGAGGGACAATTGTGGCAAATGAACAGTGCGCCAGATTATCTAGCGCACTAGTTTTTAGTTTTGTTCAAAATGATCTAGCCCGTTCATGTGGCTGTGATGGGCGGTCTAATATAGGTTTCGATGAAGAAGCCCATCCCATCGCTAGGCGCGGCTGGCATATATATATACATACATATATATGTATGTATATATACATACATATGTATGTATGTATATATACATATATGTATATGTATATACTCACACACAAATATGTATACATATATTTACACACATACATATATCTAAATGATATGTGTGTGTGTGTATTGGTCTAATATAGGTATGCATACACACACACACATATATGTATGCATATATATGTGTCTGTGTGCGCGCGTGCGTGCGTGCTGTGTGAATATACTGACATATATATATTTATATACACACGTGTATATGTACACGTGTGTGTGTGTATGAATACACATATACAGATATATATACACACATACGTGTATATGTACACATACATATTATTCATACATATATCTATATAAGGGGCAGATCCAAACCTATTGCTGGATATTTGCTTATATATCCAGCGCATCACAGCTTTCCACATGGCAGATCGGACGGCTGAGATGCCATTTTTAAAAAAAATCGCTTAATTGCCTCAGAAAGGGGCAGTCAGCAAACTTTTCAACATTTCCAAAGATGCTTTTTTTATTCGAGCCCTCTCTCTATCTCTCTCCCTCCCTCCCTCCCCCCCACCAAACCAGCAATACCATCGCATCGTTTGAGTGGTGCGATATTGTTACGACTGCCGAGTTACCAGCGGTGGTTGATTTCGATTGACAGGTAGGTACAGCAGTGGAGTGGTGAGTTTGACTGCCGACCACGGTTATTTATTAGGAGTTTTGCGGCCGACGGCAGTGGCCACCAACACCAGTTGTACAGTTTGGGTAATGCAGCGTCGTCACCACTGCTAAGTCTTGGGCGGTTATTGATTTGGGTTCTACCAATTTTACATCCTTTGGTGGCGGAGGTGGGTAATAGAGTGGCGGCGGTTTAGCAGTGGTGTGGTGTGGTGATTGTCTGTGTTATTGGTGTTGGCAGCAATGTATTGGTGGTGTTGAGGTAAACAATCAAATCTCGTGGGTATTGCGATGGTTGGTTATGGCAGCAGGGGTTTGGGCAGGATGAATTTGGAGGGGTTAAGGATGACGGGCTAGGAAGCACGGACACCTCTCCTAGGTGGAGGTATGGTGTCCTAAACGGACAGACACCCCAACACCCTCCGGACATCGCCCGACACGTGTTGGACACAGCTAATCGGTGTCGGAATTTTTTTTTATTATTTTTCAACACCGTGTCGGACATTTCGTCAAGGAGTGTCGGACACGGGAATGTGCAGTGTCGGACCGTTTGGGGCTACTTTGGAACTTTTGGAAGTAATTTCGGGGGTCGTCATCTTTTCTCTCACCTCATCTGTCGGCCATCTTCTTCTCTCTTGTCGCCATGTTGCCGGATCTGTCGCCGATGTTGCCGGAGCCGACAGATCTGAAAGTCGCCAATGTTGCCGGAGCAGACAGATCTGAAAGTCGCCAATGTTGCTGGAGCCGACAGATCTGAAAGGCGCCGGTGTTGCCGGATACAGAAGCCGACAGATCTATCTGTCCACCGTCGCCGTCGCCAGATCTCTCGCCATCATCGCCGGAGGTCCTCCGCTTACCCACAGGTCTGCTTCTTCTCTTTGTCTCATCAGTCGTCTCCTTCTTTTCTCTGTCTTCTCTTTCTCGCTGACCCACAAGTCCCTTACCTCTCGTGTCTTTCCCTTTTTTCCTTTTCTCCCTCTGTCGGCATTCTACTGAAAGACCTTTTTTTCTTTTTTTTTAACTTCGCTTTTTTGCCCAATACCAAATAAATGTTCAAGTATGACGTGTATTTATTTAAAGTATGACTTGTATTTATTTAAATTCCTTGTTTCAGTAGTTTTTCATTATTGTTTGTTATTTTAGGTTGTGAAATGTATTTGATATTTATTAGAGTTATATAAATATATATATATATAATAAAAATATATTAAAAATTAGCGGTGTCTTGCGATGTCCAAAATCTGATGTTTTGAAATTGCGATGTCCGGTGTCCGACGTCATGTCCATGTCGTGCTACCTAGATGACGGGGCAATGGTGGGTTCGGGCTGTGATGTTGGTGGGGAGAGGAATTGGTTTCTGGCAGTGGTGGGTCTTCGGGCGTTAATGGTGATGTGGTGTTTAAGCAAATTGGGGTTGGTCAATCGTGGTGTTGATGTTTTTGTTGTGTGAAACATAGAGAGAGAGAGAGAGAGAGAAGGCTGCGTGAGGGGAATTTTGGGGGAAAATGTTAAATTTGCTAACCCCCCTCTTTGAGGCGGTTAGGTGAATTTTTCCATAAATGGCATCTCAGCTGCCCGATCTGCCATGTGGACGGCGGAGATGCGCTGGATCAATAAGCAACCAGATTAAGTTTCTTCATCCTCTACTAACATATACACACACACACACATACGTATATGTGTATGTGTGTGTGTGTATACATATTGAGAGCTAATCTCTTGCTACCGCTAGCAACTTGAGGTAAGTTGTCAGCGCTATTGACCTCTATCTATCGCAGATGGATGGTCCAAATAATTTTTTAGTAATTTTTTAGGTCGTCCGGGTACTTTTGACATATAACCCTCGTCCACGCAATTGATTGTGTAGCTAAATTGTCCGTCGCTGTCCGGCATCCTCGGCAACTGCAGTCTTGGCATCCTTGGCACCGCCGCTGCCGCCGTCTTGGCATCCTTGGCAACGCTACCATCTTTAACAATGACAAGATCGCCGACATGGAGCTTTTTCTCGTGAGTTTCTTCTTATTCAATTGGACTTAGATATGTTTCAATCAACAATTTCTCTTGCATGAAGCTTTGGATGATGATGATGGTTGGGGAGGTGGAGGTTCGGATGGTGGTGGTTGTGGGGGGCAGAAGTTTAGATGGTGGGTGTTGGGGCAGCAGAGATGGTGGTGGTTGGGGTTCTTTCTTCCTCTCTTTCTATGGCGGTAGGTTAATTCAAGGCAATGATGGCCTGATCAGTGGTGGTGGCAGTTTTATATTTCATGGTGGTGGGTTTTTTGGCTATTATTTCTGCAGATTGAATGGTGGGCTGATGTTGGGCGACAATGTTGGTGGTCTGATGTTGGGCGGGGTGATGGTGGACGGTTTCGTTTGTGGAGACCAGAGGTAATAGAGGACAGCAGTGAGCCCTATAGCCACAGGTGCAATAAAAATCTGATACGTGAACTCGGAATCTTAAAGCAGAATAACCACCAATGGAATAAAGAGTTACATGTAAGAAAAATGACAACCCAGCAAGACAGAGATTCTGAAAGCAGTAGCCTATCGTCCGCTACATTTCGGACACTGTAGCACCGACAGTTTCACGGACGAGGTGTATTTTTGTCAAAAGTACCATTTGCTACATTATGTAGCGGACGGACTTTAAAAGAAAAAAAGGCAAAAAAAAGGATCTGAACCATCCATAGATCGCGAGCGGACGGTCAGATGGCACTAGCAACTTACCTCGAGTTGTTAGCGTTAGCAAGGGATCAGCTCCCATACATATTAGATGCATAAGGTTATCCAAGATCTAACTTAATCTAAAAATGGTCCCATGCAATAGTTCCTCTTCATTTCATAACTGTTAAATGTAAGACAAGGGACTTACGTGATAAATTTTGAGGTATCCAAGATTTAATGTAATAGTTTTTCCTCATTTCATTACGATTATTTGTAAGACAAGAGACTTACATGATAAATTTTGAGGGTGTCCAGCAACTTGGAGTAGAAGTAAGTTTCTTCATCTTCTACTGCCATACATTGGTGCAACCCCCAAAGTTCTAAATAGGCCTTCACACAATCATCTTTAATTTCCAAATCACCAGCATTCTCTTGAACTCCTATACCGTCTCCGGGCAAAGGAACGTCAGGGGAAGAAGTAATCCCACATACAACGATATCAGTTGCCTCATTTTCACTATGAGTTCTCTTTTTTTTTGTTCTATTCATATTCTCTTCAAGAACAATTTCTGAGGCTGCCACTCGCTTCAGACGTGAGTTTGGACTCTTGTACCGGAGATTCAAAGGAGAAAGCAATGACAGTAGAACTTGGGGATCTGGAAGCAAAATCCGTATTTCGTTCTGAATATCTTGTTTGAGGGAAGCCCAGATATGGCTCATTTGACTGCTGGAACGAGCACAATTGTTCAGAATACCAATGAAGGAATCCAGCAACATGAGTGCCTCCAACACAAGGCGTAAAGTTCCTTGCTTGACAACAGAATCAGAGTGAAGTAAGCCTTTATTGATGACCAGTCGAGAAAATGGACGAGGACTTATGCATCTGATTATACCCTGCACATCTGAACTGTTAATTGAGGGTGGCTCCTCAGTTTGGTTTTCAAGAAACCCAAAAGGATATCCTGCACGCACTGAGGAAACCAAGTTTGCAGCCAGAGAAACAGCAGCAAACCTGCAAGTACTTCAGTCCCTGCAGACGAACAATAATACATATGCAAAGATAAAGGCATAGACAGTGATATTGATAAATCTAACCAGGTTGGTGATGCATGATCTTCAAGATTGTAAGGGAACTCGTCAAGGTAAGCTGAACCAAATAATGCGCTGCCATTTACAATGGACAAAAGCAGTTCCCTGTGATAGCGAATCTCTGTTGCTTTTAGCTTCTTCATGAGATCCAAGAGCCGCTTCTGGTTCCCCCTTAAAGGATTAGGGTGTCGCTTAGGATCTGGCATCAATCCATTAGATGGATCCGTACAAACCATACCTAGGACCTTGAACGCTACCTCTGTACCAAGTCCACCATTCTCCCTCCCGGCAATGCTGATCAGCTGATCAAGAGTAACACTCCCAAAAATGACACTCCGAAGCCCTGGCGGAACCAGCGACTCAGGGACAAGAATCCTATCCCGCAAAGTGGAAAGAACATAACAAACGGTCTCGTCATCATCACTCCCAAGCCCACGAAGAACAACGGAAAACATATCCCGCTGCTGCAAAACCCACCTCAACAACCCCGGTTTCCCCACTTCCAAAAATGACATAGCAAACCCAACAAAGGCTCTCCTCGTCGAATGCTTCCTCTTACTCTCAACTCCCCTTCTCACGTTATACTCCGCGAGCTTAGGAAATATCGGCAGCTTAAAATCAAAGCTCTTCGCAACCTCAGAAGCCAAAACCGAACCCCGCCTAACAACAGAACCCAATACCAAGAGCGCAGCATTCTGCCGTTTCACCTCTTTACTATTCAATTCCTCGTAAACATCACCCAACTTCTCCTCAATAATCAACCGTGCAAACTTATCCAACGCCCTACTTAAACCGATATCCTCTACACTATTCGCTTTATATTTCCCAACAGGGTGACTTAAAATAGAGGCAACTAACCTGAATATATACAGTAGCCCCGATTTCCCCTGTCGAAGCTTCCACGCTTGTAGAAGCTCCGCACAATTAGACGAACTTTTTACGTATTCGCGGAGAAATTCTCCGCCAGCATCAGTTTTAAGTAACTTAATGAACTCCTTTGACGCGTCGGAGCAGAATTTGAGGTCGAATGAAGTGACGTTACGGAGTATTTCTTTCAATTTGGCTCCACGAGGTACTTCTATTACCGCAGTCGGGAAGTTGGATTCCCTAAATTCGGTCTCGCTTTCGACTTCCATGGCTGCAAATTGAAGGACCTGTGACATCAAAGAGTGCGAGCGAGTGTGTGTGTGTGTGTGTGTGTCTGTAAATGTGCGTGTGGTGACCGTGTGTTGAAACAATTGAGTTTGAACCGAGTAGTTGCTATATAGACGTGAGCTTACCTTGTGAGAAGGAATGAACGGAGGGCGTGGCGTACATAGAGAGCTTCCAGGACTGATAAACCCTAAACCCCTGAAGGCGCGGATTTGAGGGACTAGTGTGTTAATCTCACTTTTACGCCTTGAAGCTACATCTCTTCCTACTTTCGACTTTCGTAGTTTTGACTTTTCTACTTCGGTCCCCTGACGTTTGCCATATTTAAACTCTGGTCACAAATCTTTGATTAATTGACCTCCAGGTATCTACCAACTGAGCGGCGCCAGGAAGTGTCGTGGGAATGACTAAAAATTTATTAAAAAAAAGCTCACAAAAAAGAATTCGGAAGGTTCAAGTTCACATAAAATATAATAAATTAAAAATATTTTTGTAGCTTAGTAAGTTTGGTCAAGAATAAATTACTCTTCTTGCATGAAAAAAGCTTAAATCTTATGTAACACTAATGGAATCATTATTTATGAGAACAATAGTGCATGCATAAATTAATATAATATAAAGATTTAAACTAAAAAAAATAACCTAAATATGTTATTGTTTCTTTGTAATCTGAATATTTGAAATTTAGAATTTTTAAAAATGAAAATGGTGCAAGGGAAAGAGAATGACAAAAATTATGACGGCTAGTGGCACAAGGAAAAAAAAACAAAAAGAAATCTTAGTATATTAACATCATAATATAGTGACGTTTTTGTAATTATTTAAATATAATATGATTACCTATTATTTAAAATCTAAAAAAATTCCTAAAATTTAGGGGGGCAGTCAAGCTTATGGTCCGCCACTGTCTACCAATTGAATTCTACATGTCAACTTAAACTGTTTGAGGCAATTGCGCTTATACAGCAAGTTAATTTTGTACTCCTTATTGTTTGGGCGTTATATTACAAATACAATAACTAAAACTCATCACTGCCGCGTATACAGCAAGTCAAGCTTATGGTCCACCACCACTAAAGCTCATCAATGTCGCTGCCACCCACTACCTCACCCAGCACAACCACGGTTGTCGGAACGGTAGGTTAAGGAGGATGGGGTAGTGTTGTCAAAGGGCCAGACTTGGGCCGGCCCAGCCCAGGCCCAACGGGCCCAAAGAGAAAAAGGGTTGGGACCGGGCTGAGGTCGGGCCGAGCCGGGCCAGAATAATGGGGTATCTAGGCCTAGTCCAAGCCCTGGCCTAGGCCCTATATTTAGGGTCGGGCTTGGGGGCCGGGCCCGAGCCCAATCCTTTTTTTTAAAATTTGTTGTTATTCAAATTAAATATTTTAATTACTATAATTTTTTGTTATTATGTAAGTAAGTTATAATGTAATAATGAGTGTATACATATTACCACATATATGTGTATACAAGCAAATAAAACAACTAAAAATGCATAGGCACGCACACATATATGTAGTAATATGTGTGTATACAATAAATATTTCTAACATTCAAATATTCAAACTAATGGAGTTAAATTGAAGATAAATTTATTCATAGGCCCTCCTTCTTTTATCCGGATTTGGGACCGGCTGCTTGTAAACAAACAGGCAAAGTTACTTATTTATATATATATATATATGAAAAAATATCTATCTTGTTTGTAAGAACCTATTCGATATATATATATATATATATATATATATATATATATATATATATATATATATATATGGGAGCTGATCCATTGATAGCGCTAGCAAAATGGAGTATTTGCTAGCGCGACCTAGGCCGTCCATCCTGAAAGATGGACGGCCCAGATCGCGCCTTTTTCGAAAACTGTCAGTCGTCCGCGATACTATGTCGCGGACGGATTTTTTTACCTTTTTGCCCCTCCACCCGTCCGCTACATTGTATCGCGGACGGTCCAAATCTTCTTTTACGTTTTTTTAAGTTCGTCCGCTACATAATGTAGCGGACGTTTTTTAACAAAAAAACCGTCCGCTACATTATGTAGCGGACTATTTTACTTTCTCGAAAAGAGACATCTGTGTTGTCAGCTCTGGAAAAAAGACAACCAACTTTTATTTTCTCTTTCCCCCTCATCTCTCATCTTCTCTCTTCTGGATGAGCTCCTTCAAGACGGTGGTTCCTTCGGGGTAGTTGGACAGCACCTCCCGTGTCCGGCGATCAAGGACACAACGATCTTTCCCCCTCATCTCTCATCTTCTCTCTCTCCCTTGTGAGCGTGCGAGTGGCGATCGAGGCCACAACCATTTGAAAACTCTTCCTTCTCTTTCTATCTTGCCGCTTCAAATAGTTATGATGTGCTTTGATCTGGTTGTCATGGGTTTGAGAAATTAAGTTTTTTTTTTAAATCTTTTCATTTTTGATAAAGGGTGATAGAAATGGAGGAGGTTGAAGACCCTAGAACAAAATGGCAATCTGTTGCCAGCCAATTTCATGAATGGTTCCAGCCTGCAGGTGGATGTGCTAATTGAGTGTGCTCGTTTTGGAGTCTTTTTTACCAATGGCAATCTGTTGCCAACGAACTTCATGAAGATTTGTTCATCAGGATCAAAGTAAGAAGAGAGAGAAAAAGAAGAAGTCAGAATGAGAGAAGGGAGGGAAAAAGAGAAGACTAGTCCGCTACATTATGTAGCGGACTAGTCTTCTCTTTTCCCTCCCTTGCGGACACATTAATGACACAGAAAAGTCATACCACACATGTGTGGGCCTGTCATTCGTCCGCGATACTATGTCGCGGACGGCATGGAGGGGCAAAAAGGTAAAAAATGTCGTCCGCGATATTGTGTCGCGGACTACTTTTTTTTTACATGCGTCAGGGCCTGTCAGTCGTCCGCGATACAATGTAGCGGACGGGTGGAGGGGCAAAAAGGTAAAAAAATCCGTCCGCGACATAGTGTCGCGGACGACTGACAGTTTTCGAAAAAGGCGCGATCTGGGCCGTCCATCTTTCAGGATGGACGGCCCAGGTCGCGCTAGCAAATACTCCATTTTGCTAGCGCTATCAATGGATCAGCTCCCTATATATATATATATATATATATATATATATATATATATATATATATATCCTCATCTCTCCAATACCAATCGAGCATGGATGTTGAATCTAAGCAATCAAGTGCAGCATACAGATTTGAGTTCAATACATATCTGTGTCATATAATTAGGACAGAGCTGCTCATGAATAAGCTCGTAACTCATTTGTTAAAAGCTCATTCATGTTCGCTCTGTTAATAGATAAACGAGCTTGAACATGATTTTAAGACTCGTTTGATAAATGAGCCAAACACAAACATGGAAAATTTCTCGTTAAGAAGTTCGTGAACAAATTGATTGGCTTATATATTAACACACACACACAAAACATGTATATTTTGATGCTCAAATTTTCTTTTCTTTTTTTTTGGGGGGGGGGGGGAGGGGGGAGGGGCTAAATTCAGATTTATTTTGTTATGCATTTCTTCCCCCCTCCCCTCCCCCATCCCACAATACCTAGTTGACGAGACCCACCCTTTGTTCTTCTTGAACCAGTAACCCACCTCCATCATAGACCATCGCATGCCTCCCTTTCACAATCGTGATCACCTCACTTCAATCATGCCACCAGCACTAACGATGCCACCCTGAATTCCCTTTAATCAGCATCATATCTGGCGCCTCCAATCGAGTCAAATCTCTCCTCCTCTCTTACTTTTTAACCCCTTGCTAGTTTATATATGTTAATCAAATCTCCTCTCCTAACTTTTCTTTGCAATACTGGGGATTTGGTTTTGAGTGATTAGTGAAGGGTTTTCTAGAATGGTTTAGTGGCCAAAGTCTAACAATTAGTATTTGCATTTCTATGCAATTCAAACTGTAATACTCAATTTTTATTTTTTTCTCTTGGTTTTATAGAATTGCATTTGTACGAGTCAAGCCGGTCAGCTCTGTTCGTAAAAATTTCTTAAGTACGAGTTTGAACAACAATTAAGAGCTCCTAGTGAACATAAGCTGAGTTTTAGCACATGTGATGACACCAGTCGATGGGAGGCAAAATTCTCAGATGAAGGAGTATACATTGCGGAAATAGAAATGAGGTGACAGTTGTTGTCAAAACCTGAACCCACGGGTAAGCCCGTGAGTTAGATCCGTGACCAGCCGCAGGCCCATCTGAACATCCACTCAGGGCTCTGTCAGGCCTTACTACAACCTGTACACAAGAATCTGTATCCAAGTGATTTAAAGCGATCTCCTTGATAGTATTTTTAAAATCACCTTAATAAGTTCTTCAATATGTCTCTAATGATTTTTCCTCCATGAATAACTAACACAAATCATAGAAAATTTCATAGAGACCTATGCTCCGAACAATTCTCAAAACATAAATGAAATAGTAGTACAATTATATCCGACTGTTAACAGTTTTTCAAAAAGAGCTTAAATCCCTAACGACAATCTCCCGCAAGTCCATCCTTGTTTCCCTCATGTATATCGGTTTTATCTAAGTGATCACCTGAAAACATTACTAAAAGAGTGAGCTTGAGGCCCCGTAAGTACGCATATCATATCCCTAAAATAGGTTTTGGGGTTTATAAAACATGCCATGCTTTTCTTCAATTTAAAGTTGGTAAACATTTTCAGAAGAAATACTATACATATAAGTACTTTATGAAAACAATTCATTCAAGATTTTCAGAACCGGAGTATGACAATCAAGAAGGCTCATTAACAACTATCATTGTTTATGATAACTTAGGTATGTTGCGGTCAGCGTACAATCCCCCCTGACTAGGGCCCACAATCCCTACTTCACCTGGGATAAATATTATTCTGTCAGAGTACAAGGCCCCGTGACTAAGGCCCACAATCCCTCTTTCGTCTGAGATACATATTATTGTGGACGCATGGGCGAACCACAAGCAACAGTACTGTACGTCAATGTATTGTCTCATTGACCAAGACCCACAATCCAACTTTCTCCTGTGGATATGGGGCACAACAATCAAGCCGAGAAAACAATCTAATTCAACATAAGTTAACTTTAAAACATTACTCGTAGAAACATTCCATGGCATTTCTAATTTTATTTCTCATCAAACGATTTAACATGAAGACATATGCAGTACAAATATTTCAAAAAATTTGATTCGATTAAATCATGTAAATCATGCCTAAGTGCTAAATTTTCCCGAAGTGCACGTAATTAGCAAAATACCCCCTAGACTTGCAAAAATTCCATGCCCTGAAAAATTTCATAAATTTCTACGTTGAAGCTTTTTACAAAAAATAATGAGAGTTTTAGTTTTGCACTTTGCTCAGACATACTCAGAAATGGTTTAAGAAGTCTTGGGTAATGGACTGATATGTAATTTTAGAAACAACATTTTTCAACAAATCTTAGTTTTGTAGATTGACCATTTTGAAGAAGAAACATGAAGAATCTTAAAAAATCAAAATTACAAAGTTAAAGTAGACTTACTGAGGTTTTCAAAAATATAAGTTTCACAAAAGTCTAACGAGAATGACTATTCTATAGCAAATCGAAGTGGCTGATAGATATAGCACATCTCTGTGCAAATAAGTTTGTTCAATGGTTATTTTAGAATCAAAATACTATGAATCTCAAAAAACACAAAAGCACAAAGTTGTAGAAGACTTTTTAAGGTCTTTATAAATATAAATTTCACAAAAAACCCATGAGTAATAAATGTTCTATGACAAATTGAACTGGCTACCAGAAACCAAAATTCTGGATTTCTATAGTGAATTGACTTTGAGGTCATTTTTCAATGTGCAAATATGGGATTCTAAGAAAACTCAAAACTAAAAAAATAAAGGCGACACAATGAGGTTTTCATAAAGTGCAAAACTGTCTCAATTTTATTTAAAATAAAGGAGATATGATAAAAACTCTAACCTACTCTTATGCTGCTCTAGAGTTGCCTTCTACTCAAACACACCTACAAAAGCTACCAATTTCACACAAAAACATATATAATATCCAAATTCATGGCTAAATTAAAGAGAGAGTTTAGGAATTTTATTACCTTGAATTTTCTCTTGCCCAAGCCTTGTTTCTTCTCACTCTCTTCCTCTCTGGACTTCACGTAAAGGGGATAGGCATCAATCTATGATGGCTGCCCTCTCAAGGCTCTCTTTATATATGGTTGCCCTAGATTAGAAATTTCTAAGGACTCCCCTCATCCTTAGCTATTTTATTGTCTCTCCTACATTCCTTTAAAAGACTACAAATCTTTGACTTAAAGTAAGGAATAATAAAAATTTTTGAAATGTAGAAGTTTCGTCGACAAAATTATAATTTTGGGTGTTACATTCTCCCCACCTCATTAATTTATAACTTAGGAGCATTATAAATTGTCACTAAAGGTCACAATCAATATCGTTGGCAATAATCATCGCTAAAGACTCCAAATTAATGTATATTATCACAACCACCACTAAAAGAATAACTAAAATGCTAAGATTCACCATAAATTGTATTCTAGGTGAGGGATATTACAGTTGTACATTGACGGAGCAGCAAACAATAAGGGTTTTGGAGTACGAATATTGTTGATCTTACCAGATAGAGCTTATTCACCTATAGCTATCAAGCTAACTCTCAACGGTACTAACAATACTGCCGAATACAAAGCTTGCATCATTGGTTTAGAGATAGCCCTAAACCTAGGAGCCCGAGAGATCACAGTGTATGAAGATTTAGGCTTGATCATATACCAAATCTAGGGCATGTGGAGAATTAGAGATAAGCTCTACAAGCATATCATGCCCACTTGGAGAAAATTGTAAACCAGTTTAAACATGTAGAATTCCATTACCTGTCCCGAGCCTAGAATAATTTTCCCAATGCCTTAGCCACCCTTGCCTTAATAGTAGACATATCCGAGGGACATGAGGTAGATCCGTTTGTCAAGTAGAAGAGAGACTGACCAACTTATTGTTTCATGATATCTCCCGTAGAAAAGACAGAGTAGCTGAGCCTTGGTACATCAACATACATAATCTCATCCGAGACAAAAAAATATCCCGAGGGGTGTTCCGAATGATCGAGTAGCTTCGAGAAGGTGCGCAGCATAGTTCTTAATGTGTGGCCGGAGATTACCCTAGCTATTAGTTAATAACTAAGTATTCACTTCCTTTAACTAGTTGAAACTCCTTGATTTGAATATTGGAAGTATTTTGGAAAGAGTCAGAATAAGAGAATAAATAAGAATTGAAAATAGAAAATTATATTTTAATTAGTGCATATCTTGATTTTTTTTATTGACTCCTTTCGAAAAAGGTAAGATCCGGTAAATCGGAAACAATTAATTTAGAATACAATTTTTTTTATGGAACAGACATATCAATATGTGGATAATACCTTTCCTTCCACTTCCAGTTTCCATGTTAATGGGGGCTGGACTTCTTCTTTTTCCTACGGCAACAAAAGATCTTTGTCGTATGTGGGCTTTTCACAGTGTTTTATTGCCAAATATACTCATGATTTTTTCAATCAATCTGTCTATTCAGCAAATAAATAACAGTTCTATCTATCAATAACTATGGTCTTGGATCATCAATAATGATTTTTCTTTAGAATTCGGATACTTGATTGACTCATTTACTTCTATTATGTTAATATTAATCACTACTGTTGGAATTCTGGTTCTTATCTATAGTGATAATTATATGTCTCATAATCAAAGATATTTGAGATTTTTTTGCTTATATGAGTTTTTCAGTACTTCTATGTTTGAATTAGTTACCAGTTCTAATTTAATACAAATTTATATTTTTTGGGAATTGGCTGGAATGTGTTCATATATATTAATAGGGTTTTGGTTCACATGGCCTGTTGCGGCAAATGCTTGTCAAAAAGCATTTTTAACTAATTGTGTTGGGTATTTTGGTTTATTATCAGGAATTTTGGGTTTTTATTGGATAACACGAAGTTTTGAATTTTGGGATTTATTCGAAATATTCAATAACTTGATTTACAATAATCAGGTAAACTTTTTATTTGCTACTATGTGTGTTGCTCTATTATTTGCTGGTGCAGTTGCTAAATCTGCACAATTCCCCCTTCATGTATGGTTACCTGATGCTATGGAGGGCCTACTCCTCTTTTGGCTCTTATACACATTGCTACTATGGTAGCAGTGGGAATTTTTTTTGTAGCTAGGCTTCTTCCGCTTTTCATAGTCATACCTCACATAATGAATTTCATCTCTTTGATAGGGACAATAACATTATTATTAGGGGCTACTTTAGCTCTTGCTCAAAAAGACATTAAGAGAGGTTTAGCCTATTCTACAAAGTCTTTATTGGGTTATATGATGTTAGTATTACACAGAAGAAATCAATTATAGAAACTAATACAATTAGATCTGCTCTTCATAGAGAAACTTGGGATTTGCGATCCCAGGTAAGATCGGTTCAAGATCATGGGATCCTTTTCTATCAGATAGGAAGGGCTGTAGCACAAAATGTACTTCTAAGTAATTGCCCCATAGGTCCTATGTCTATCTATATGAAGAAGAAATCATGTAACAAAGGGGATTCTTATTTGTACAAATGGTACTTCGAACTTGGAACGAGCATGAAGAAATTAACGATAGTTCTTTATCTTTTGAGCTGTTCTCGATGTGAAAACACAGAGCCAAAGGGCTGATCTTTGAATAGGAAAAAGAGTGGATCTGCAGGGTCCCAAATGAATTGGTTTATTCGAAAAAGGCCTTGTTCTTTGGTAGAGAACTCGATTTAGCAGCTCTTTCCAAAAGGCGCAGATACAAATAAAAAACATCCCCTGTATAAGCTTCGCGACCGGTTAGTCCACGTAATAGAAGAGACATTTGACGATAAGCTTGTGCTTCTTTGCAGAAATCATCATAAATAATTGAAGTGTGTCATTTACGGTACATAAAATATTCAGCCAGAGCGGCTCCCATATAAGGAGCAAGATATTGTAACGTAGCAGGGGAATCTGCCGTTTTGGCTGCCACAATAGTGTATTCCATCGCCCCCTTTTAATGAAAAGTAGTCATTACTTGAGCCACAAAAGATGCTTTTTGACCAATAGCTACGTAAACACATATTACACTTTGGCCTTGTTGATTGAGAATCGTATTTTTTGCTATTGTTGTTTTAGCGATCTGTCTGTCCCCAATAATTAATTCCCGCTAACCGCGTCCTATAGGGATCATCGAATCAATAGCAATGAGTCCCGTTTGAAGAGGCTCATATATTGAACGTTGCAAAATAATACCCGGAGCAGGAGATTCAATTAACTGATATTGAGAAGGTGAAATTTTGTCTCTACCATCAATAGGTTTAGCTAGGGCATTTATAACACGACCCAAATAGGCCTCACTCACCGGTATCTGAGCAATTCTTCCTGTTGCTTTTACAGAACTTCCTTCCTGTATCATCAAACCATCACCCATTAATACTACACCAACATTATTTCATTCCAAATTCAGTGCAAAGCCTATTGTACCTTTTGCAAATTCTACTGATTCACCTGCCATTACTTCATCAAGACCATGAACACGAGCAATACCATCGCCTACTTGAAGTACGGTACAGGTATTTACAATCTTTACTTCTCTATTATATTGCTCAAGTAGATTCAGATACGAAGCGACGTAAAATAAATCAAATTTGATATTTGAATATTCGGTTTGATAACCCGCTACTAATTATTCTTCGGCTTCTGGTAAATCAAAAGGTAATCTCTCACATTCGGCTAGGGACGAAATTACAAAAACAAGACATTATAATGGGGAACACATGTGTGTGACTGAAAGAGAAAGTAGCCAAATCATGGAAGAGATACATACAGGAGAGCATGAACCAGGCATAAACGGGTGAAAGCTAGCTAAGAAAGTCCTCCGACAGGGATACTATTGGAGTATTATCGAGCAAGACTATGTCGAGTGTGTGAGGAGATGTCATAAATGTCATGTATACGCTAATTTACAACATCTTCTTCCCCGAGAGTTATAACAAATGACCTCCTTTGGCTGTTCACGGTTTGAGGAATAGATGTGATAGGAAAGATTAGTCCCAAAGCCTCTAGTGGACATGAATGCATACTGGTAGCCATAGATTACTTTATGAAGTGGGTGAAAGCCACTTCATATGCCGTGCTCAACGCCAAGAAGGTGGCTTACTTTATCCGAATAAACATCATTTGTAGATATAAAGTACCCTGGGAGTTAATCTCAAACAATGGGCCACATTTCAAAGGAGAAGTTTTAGACCCAGTCGAGGATTATAGTATCATCTGACATCGTTCATCACCATACCAGCCATAAACCAATGGGGTTGTTGAGGCCCCTAATAAGAACATAAATAGTATGCTGAGTAAAATGACAGATTCCTATAGGAGTTGGCCAAATAAGCTCTCCTACGCCATATCAATCGGGGCTACCCCATGTTCGTTAGTCTACGGCATGGAGGTCATACTCGCAGTAGAATTGGAAGTCAACTCTCTCAGGGTACTGTTAAAGAATTAGATAACCAAGCAAGACCAGGTGAGACACAAATTTGAAGAAGCTGGCAGATGAGAAATGGTTGAAGGCAGATCGCCTGAGCATTCAACAAGCTAGTAAAGAGATGCAGATTGAAAAAAGGAAATTTGGTGTTAAAGGAGAACATTGGACAAATTTGAAAACCGCAAGAAAATACGAACCAAACTGGTCAGGTCCTTATATGGTCAAGCAAATCATGGCAGAGGGTGTAGCAGTGTTGGTCGATTTAGACGGAATTGAGTCATGATTATGGGTGTTGGGTTCTTGCCTTACTGATTATGCGTTTCTACCTAAGTGGTCGGTGGCGGTGTACAGTGTGCGGCAGAGAGAGAGAGAGAGAGTTCACAGTTTTGATTAATTTTTGGATGTATCTGAATCTACATAAATACCCTAAAGTCAAAAATCAATGTCATCATCTACTCACGCAATTCGTTCAAATCTGTCTCGTATCACATACATTCAAGCATGGCATGAAATCACCGGCGACGACGGTGATGGAGTCATGATTATGGGTGTTAGGTTCTTGCCTTAGTGATTGTGGATTCCTACCTCAGTGGTCGGTGGTGGTGTACAGTTTGCGACAGAGAGAGAGATGATGATGAAGAAGAAAAAGAAGAAGAAAGAGAGAATAAATGGGTGATGGGCCTATCTGTGTGAGAGAGACAGAGAAAGAAAAAGAAGGTGACATAGAGAGATGAGGAAGAAGAAGAAGAAGAAGAAGAAAAAGAGAAAAAGTGGGTTATGGGTCTGCGAATGAGAGAGAGAGAGAGAAAGAAAGAAAAAGAAGGAGAGAGAGAAGAAGTAGAGGAAAAAGAGAGAGAGAAAGTGGGTCTGTATGTGTGTGTGTGTGTGTGAGAGAGAGATAGAGAAAAGAAAGAAAGGAGAGAGAAGCAGAAGGAGGAGGAGCGGAAGAAATAGAGAAAACGGGTAATGGCTATGTGCACGCACACGCGCGTGTGTGTGGGAGAGGGGGGAGAGAGAGGGGGAGGAAAGAAGAAGAAAAAAAGAAAGAGAGAAAGTAAGTGATGGGTTTGCATGTGTGTGAGAGAGGGAGATACTGCTAAAAGGATGGCCCACGTGGCCACACGGATAGACTTTATGTCCTTTTTCTTATAATGACAGTCTTACCCCCTAACTTTCTAATGGCATCCGTCGTCCGTCAGCCGAGATACTGATTTGATATGCTATGTCAAAGTTGGGTATTTTTTTGGCTTTCAAACTTGGATACTAAAGTTGTACAAAATGTAAACTTCAGGATACAGTTTTGGGATTTGTCCTAAAATATATTATAAAACTCAAACTTGATATTACAAAAATATTATATTGCTAACTTTATCTTTGCACATGTCTGGTCTTAACAATTTCAAGAAGTTCATTAAATAATCATAGTTAAAATTAAATCTAAGTTTCATATGATGATAATATTTTGCTAACTAAAATTTAAAATTTAAGTCGTTCGTCGTGTCAGACATACAAGTCATTCGTTATGGAATTCATCAAGTGTTTGAACGAACTCAATCAAATTCGTTGTTTGATCCGGAAACAAGCTATCAAGCCTTCAGTCAAACATTGGTCAAAAGAAGAATTAGGGGACATTTTCTTTGTATAAAGATTTATTCAGGGAATTGTACTCGCTTTTTCAATATAAACTTCATTTGTCGCTAATTTTTCTGTCTTATCTTTAGACTTGAAATTTGTGGGTACAAATTTCTGGCACGCCCAGTGGACATTCTCTGCCTCTCATCTCTTCTCTTCATTAACAAAAACAAAGACAATCTCAAATTTGTTGATCCAATGGCTCCGAAGATCGATGCCACAATGATGACTTGCTCTAAGGTAGCCGACTCGAAAGTTCCATCTGATGTGATAAGCATGGGCATGGAGACTCGTAGCCAAGCAAAAGCCAGAGCTCAAGCAAGTTCACAAGGGCATCCTCGCTCAAGGAGAATTTGTTCTCCGACACCAATGCATCAAGAAAGACTCCTCGTTCAACTCCATCGGGGCAAAATATGATGTTCTTAATGCTGTTCAGGCTGTTCTTTCGCACCCAGCCAGGTCTGAAGAATCAGCCTCGAGCCCTATGATTATGTCTATCCATAAGGATGATGAGGAAGACACTTCAAGTGGCGAATCTGTGCCAACTTCTTCTGCCAAATCCCCAAAGTTCAAGATCACCTTGCCGTAGTCTGTTAGCTCCAACGCTACTTTGCCATGCCTGTCATGATGACTAATGTTCACACTCTTGAGGAGCAAGTTGTGAGGCTAGCAAAAGCATTTGAGTTACTCATAAAAACTGTCTAAGATCGTGATGCTCAAATCGCTACTCTCCTTAGTAAGTCAGAGGGTAAGGAAGATGCAGAGACAAGCAATGCCCACAAGGGTAAGAACGAAGAAGTCTCGGAAGGAGAAACAAGCAATGCCAATAAGGATAAGAACAAAGAACTCCTTGAAGGAGAAGATTCCAACAAGAAGACAGAACCGAAAAATGCTTTTCAACTCATGCTTGAAGGGTCTATTCCTGTTGACCAGCTGAGGGAGTTCATCATGGGTACCATCAAGGACAAACTTAAAGGGCCTACAAAGTCTTCCCTCACGTATGCCAAACCCTATACTCAAAAGATCGACCTTCTAAGGATGCCTATCGGTTATCAGCCGCCAAAGTTCCAACAGTTTAACGGTCAAGGCAACCCTAAACAGCATATTGCTCATTTTGTGGAAACATGTAACAATGCAGGGACTTACGGAGATCATCTTGTCAAGCGATTTGTCAGATCCTTAAAGGGTAATGCATTTGTCTGGTACACCGATCTTCAACCTCACTCGATCAATAGTTGGGAACAATTAGAGCAAGAATTTCTCAAATTGTTTTTACAGCACTCCTTGCACAGTCAGCATGATTGAGCTCACAAATTCATGCCAATGGATAGATGAGCCAGTTATCGATTACATCAACAGATGGAAAAATCTTAGTCTCAATTGCAAGGATCGTGTCAGTGAGTCTTCTGCTATCGAGATGTGCATTCAAGGGATGCAGTGGGGACTACAGTATATCCTTCAGGGAATGCAACCGAAGACTTTTGAAGATCTCGCGACCAGCGCTCATGACATGGAGCTTAGTATTGCTGCACATGAAAACCAAGGTCTACCAATTCAGGACTTTTGCAAGAGCAAAGAAAACCAAGACGCTCGAGGCAAACCCTTTTTGACCAATTCTAACAGCAAAGAGTCCATGGTCGTGGATAGTAGGCCATTTAAACTTTCTGCCAAGAATAAGAAAAAAGAAGTAGACAAAGGAAGTGTTCCTCAAGAGAAAGGAAAGAAGAGACTTTCTTTACAGGAAATGCAAGACAAGGAGTACCCATTTCTCAATTCAGATGTGTCTGGCTTGTTTGATGATCTAATCAGTATGGAGCTAATTGACTTGCCAGAAATGCTCAGCCGGGTTAATGACCCTAACTATTGTAAATATCATCGATCAATCGGCCACCCCATTGAGAAGTGCTTTGTTCTAAAAGACAAGATCATGGAATTGGCACTTTGGGGAAAGGATATCCTCGAAGAAAACAAGGCTTCTGCGAATCAAACTTCTGTCGCCTTTGGCTCTACTCACTCCCACATTCTAACTAGGCCCACTGTGCTGAAGAAAGAATGTAAGAATCCATCTGTAGTTTTTCCATATACCATCCAGTTTGGTTCACTTGAGCCAGTGGAAGTCAACATAGTGAATTCGCAATCAAATCAAATGCTCATTCTTCCTAGTCCATTTGTCGTAACTTCCATGCATAGGGGCATTGACTCGATAATTTCAAAGTCTGCTGTCAACGTTTTACCTCTCAAAGTAATGAAGGAACATGTAATTTCGATTGATGATCTTGGAAGTGCTAGCCTCATGATTCAAGGGTTCAACCACGGAGGCCAGAAAACTGTTGACATAATAAGGTTAGAACTGCTAATTGAAGATAAGGATTCGTGCGCTTTATTCCATGTGACAGATGCGAGGAAATCCTACAACGTGCTTTTGGGATGACCATGGCTACACGATAATGAGGATAAGGAACAAATGCCTAACGGTAGCAATTGCACAAAAGGCAAGTGTCAATGAAACTCTGAACAAACTTCACATCTGGCAAAAATAAAGGAGAAAGTCAGGCTTACAGATGCACTTCCAGCAGATATCATGCAACACATATTTCAAAAGGTTGGCAAAAAATCGATCAAAGACTATTGTGCTGCTAAGATGTGTTCTCGTGAAATGAAAGAACTATCTGAAGACCTAATTGTGATCCATTCTGTGCCTTTGGACAAGGTCCCCTGGCATAATCGATACACCGGTAGTCTTGGCGCAACAAAACTTTCTACAAGTATGTGCTAGCAAAGAACATGCACATGCACTCTTCCATGAAGGTTTTATGGCTTACTTCATTAATGGTTACCCTGAACATGGATGGGAGCTATTACCAAAAGCAGTCCAGAAAAACCATTTGGGTGCCAAATATATATGTGTCGTCACCTGCACTTGTGTGCCTGAACATGGACGGGAGCTATTACCAAAAGCAGTCCAGAAAAACCATTTGGGTGCCAAATATATATGTGTCATCACCTGCACTTGTGTGCCTGAACCATTAACTTATAAATGGGGGCTCGACACTATGTTGACTATCCTGCGATGTCCTAAAATGAAAAGAGGACTTGTGCATTGGAGGAAAAAAGTCAAAGAAATGTGTTGGTACCGCATCAGTACATTATCGTACCTTCCCCTTCATCCAGGAACACTTTGTTATGAGAAAGGAAAAGCATATTGGGACACTATCAAGCTTATCCCGGACACACAAGAAATTGACTTTGCATGCGAAGAATGCACCCGTATTGCCATTTGGTGATGTTATGCCTCCTGAAGTGAGTAAGAAATCTTGTTCAGCAATTTTCCTTGCTTGAAGAAAAAAAAACATTGAACTACGTTTGACTTGATCCCTTTGGGGTACGTAGGCAACTTAGACCTAAATTCTAAATTCAGTCATAATCATGAAAAAAAAGTCCTTTTGGTGTTAAGGCTTTTCTTAGACGTCCTTGCTGGAGGTTCGTCGTATCGAATGGAACCTCTAAACCAAAGCTGGACCCATTCGAGAAAACTCACCTATTGATCTCCCCCATTTTTGCAGTTAAGTTCGTGAAAGCCCATGAACAGGTATTTGCAACTGGAAGGCAAGAGAAGTTTGCCATCTTGGTTGAGACCAGTCAATTCTCTGGTCGATGGAACAATTTCGTCGTAGAAAAGTTCATGAACAGGAAGTTCCCGATCATTCGTAAATCTCAAAGAGAAATGGAGATCTCTCCAAGAAAAATATGAAGCGTGTTTGAAGAAGAGCACTATGATTCATAGAATGCTTGAAGGATATACTTGTCTCTGTCATAAGTGAACAATGAGGCGTGCAGTCCATTGTAGATCCCCGCTTCATCAAGTAAAGTCTTGTTTCTTGCAATTGTGTCTTCGAGCCATTCCTAGTAGCCTTCGATATAAGCGTGTTCGCCAAAATTGGAAGAAGGGATTCCCCAAGTGGCTTGGCCAGATTCAAGATTATATCGAGGTAGCCGAACGTCAGACGAAGGCATCTCCATGGCATGAGAAGCTGCTTCTGCTGAATCGTGAAGAGATGACCGCAGTAATAGAACATCCCAACTGGAGCTGTAGCTGGGGCTTTTCACGTGATTGCCTACGGCTGTAGTAGATTCAACGTACCAGTCTATTAAATGAGGCGAGTCAAAATGAAGAGGACGATCCTCAGCCAATTTCCCTATAGCTGGAGGATGAAAAGCCAAAGTTGTGCTCTTAATCCGTTGGTCTCCGTTCTATTTGATGATGGAAAGAGAAAGTTCGGGAAGCTCGAAATCCTTGAAGTAGTTCATTTTGAAATCAGTCAAAGAAGCTTAAGGTGACCGTACAAAAAACACCGGGTTCTGAGGGAAAGTAGAACTGAAGATGCCGATTTCTGTATTTTTCTGAACTTCTTCCGTGAATGTTGTTGCAAAAAAAAAAAGAGTACGATGTTATAAATTTCGAGGAAAAAAAAAATCAAACTTCAATAATTTGATAAATTGCTAGCAGGAAAAGAGCCTGAAAAAAAAGGAAGAGAAAGCTGTTTCTAAAAAAAGAAAAAACAGAAGAAGGAAAAAAAAAGAGGAGTCGTGTAATCAAAGATTTTTCTTCATTGCAAAAAAAAACCGAGGAAGAAAAAGAAGAAAGGAAAAGGAGGCGCCGAAGAAACAAAGGAAGACCAAAACAAGGCAACAAAAAAGAGGAGGAGCAGTCTGTGGAAGAACCAGAAGAAAGAAAAGGGGCAAAAAGGTCAGCAAAAGTGATAAGGGTGAGAAGAAAAGTCAAGGCAAGATGAAAAGACTCAGCAACAAAACAAAACAAACCAAACCAAAGATCGAACGGGTTGCTTCCTCGGCAGAAGAGAAAAGAGCAACAAGAGCGGCGCACGAACGGTGACGGCGAGGCTGCAGACCACCCGAAGACGATGCCGTGCCGCCGGAGCAGATCGTCCACTACCAGATCAGCCGCCGGGGTAGCCACCAAGCTGACGATCACCTGCCGCCGCTATTCTTCTGTCAACGCCGCTCGTCGTCGCCGCCGCGCGTCGCTTCCGTGCTGCTGTTACTTTGGCCGGCGAGATCCATAGCCAGCCGTGGGTCAAAGAGAGAGAAAAACTCTCTGCTTTCTGCAAAGTTCATGAGTTTGGTTGTGAATTTTCCTTTCGCACTGTGGTTTGTGTTTGTGGGAGTATGTGAGGACATGGAGAGGACATGGAGAGGACATGGATACCTTCGGGTATAATTGTGGGTTGTCGAGAGTGAAATACGGTGATGACATGCTGCAAGCCGATCACTGTTGTGGCAGAATACCGCAAAATCAGGTAAAAACATGTGCAGGAAAAAGAAAATTGAAGACAGTTGCCAGACTTCTTTTGACTCCGGCAAGCTAATCTGTCTCGATCTGCGAGAAAATTCCATCAAGTTCAGTGAATATTAATTTCTTCACAAGTTCATCCAAGTCCATGTTCTCGTGGGTATCAGGCTTTCTTCCTTCAAGTTCAAAATGAAATAGAAGAAAGTTGTCACTAAATTTAAGTTCCAAAATGTTTTGGACTACAAATTCTTTGCTACATGAGCAAAATCCGTGCGACACAAATAAAAAATGTCAGTTGAAAAGTGTCGAGACTCGTTCACTTTTCAAAGCGCCTTTTTTAATGCACAACGACCTAGTCTCCAGGGGGCATTTGTAGAAGAGTAAATTTTATGCCAATTATAAATTGACACGTATACGTGGTCGAATAAAAATTTATCACGTGTAAAATGATATTTATCTCTTTACAAAATTAAGAGATAATCAACAAAGAAGTACAGTTTAACAAGAATACATGACCTCAAAGGGTGCAGAAGGAAAAGAGGGAGGGGGGGGGGGGGGGGCAGAAGTCTTCCAAGTCAGTCAGAAGTTCTCAAGTTAGTCAGATAGAAGTCTTCCAAGTCAATCAGATAAAAGTCTTCCAAGTCGTCCGTCACGTCAGATATCCAAGTCATCCGCCGTTCCAGACATTCAAATCGTCCGCTACTCCAGACATCTAAGTGGTCCGCCGCGTCAGACATCCAACTTGTCCGCCACCCCAGACATTCAAATTGTCCGTCGCGCCAGACACCCAAGTCCTCTGTCACGTCAGACATTTAAATCGTCCTTCGTGTCAGACATACAAGCCGTTCATTTTGGAATTCATCAAGTTTTTAAACGAACTCAATGAAATTCGTTGTTTGATCCGGAAACAAGCTATCAAGCCTTCGGTCAAACATTAGTCAAGAGAAGAATCATATGACCTTTTCTTTGTATAAAGATTTATTTAGAGAATTGTACTCGCCTTTTTCAATATAAATTTCATTTGTCGCTAATTTTTATGTCTTATCTTTAGACTCGAAATTCGTGCGTACAGTTCTTTAGCGGCAAAAGTTTAGATTATGTGGTTACATCTTACTATATACGATGTCAATGCAAGAGTTGATGTAAAACACTTCATCGTGTCACAAGTGATACTTTATAGTGAAAATGTATAGTGGAAAGAAAAATAATAATATTCAACCGATTAACTCAAAAAAATAGAAATAACTGCCCACCACCAACGTCACTAAAACCTCTCGGGTCTTACTTCTCAACCCAAAATTTTGATAAAATAGATAGTTAATTACATTGTACTGTTTTAGTTAAGATACTACAATGTGTATGGTATCATTTTCACTTTTATCATTGAGTATCTTTAGCAATACTATTAGCTATATCTATCGACTTGTTAATTCTTTTGAATAACACAAGAATTAAATTTGATTTCATGTGCGTGCTCGGAGAACATCTTGAGTGTAATAGGGATGAACATGACATGATATAACAAAAAAGGGAGATCGTAGAATTTTTAGATAAAATAGAGACCGAAGGAATTATTGTTCTCTTATTTTACATACTAATTACATCACGTCTTATCCATCTCAATTTTATAAACTAGGAGTGATAATTATACGACTAAGTATTCTTTTTTTTTTTGGCATTAAACTATAAATATAACGTGTCAAAGAATTGTTAAAATGATTCAGCAAATTTTTTGACAGCAATGCCGTCGTTGACCATCCACAGAGGAAAGCGACCGTACTGCTCGCCACCAAATACCACCTGATCTCTCACCAACGCAAACCGCACAAGTATCAAACCGACCGCCACATCGTAACAGCACCACCCACAGTGGCCAATTCTCAGCCGCCACCTCGGCCTGATGCAAAGCCTCCTCCATGTGCAAATCGAAGAAGATGAGATCCAACGTGGTCGATCCCACCTCTCAAATCACCACAACCACCCCAAAATCGTCACGCAAGAGCTCCAAAACCACCGCCAATCGGTCTCCGCCATCCGATCCTTCCACGAGCGCCAATTACGCCACCGCCACCGCCACCACCACGGGCTCCAGCTACACGTACAACTACAACAAGGACTCGTGGAAATCCTCCGTCTCCAGCCGGGCTTCCCTCTCCTCCCTCCGCGACTCCCTGCAGGAAAATGCTCACGTCTACGCCTTCTCAGAAATCGCCTCCGCCACCAACAAGTTCGTCGCCAAACGCCACCACTCCTCCTCCTCCTCCGCCTCCTGCCGGTGCTGCATCCGCGATGCCGACGTCATCATCTTCCAGCGCAAACTCCGCCGCCAAATCGACACCTCAGAGCTGCAAGAAAAACTCTCCCTCATCTGCAAGAGCCATTACTCTAGCATTATCAAGCTCAAAGGCGCCTCCACGTCCGGCAGCTACATCTACCTGGTGTACGACTACATTCACGGCGCCAATCTCTCCGATTGCCTAAGAAACCCTAGAAACCCTAATTTTACAGTTTTATCCAACTGGATGTCAAGGATTCAAATCGCGACGGATATGGCTCACGGATTGGACTACATACACAATTCGACCGGATTGAACATGAGTTTCGTGCATAATCATGTGAAGAGCACGAGTATAATTGTCACAGATGTAAATTTCAGTGCTAAAATCTGCCATTTCGGTACGGCAGAGCTGTGTGGGGAAATGGTGGAAAATGATAAACGAAGCAGCTCCCGTGATTTCAAGAGATCGAACAGTAAGCTGATGAGAGTGGAAGGGACTAGGGGGTACATGTCGCCGGAGTATCAGTTGAGCGGAGTTGGTACAAAAAAGTCGGACGTGTACGCGTTCGGGGTGGTGGTCTTGGAGCTGTTGACGGGGGAGGAACCGTTGAAGTACGTGTTTAACGGGGAGAGTGGCGGGTACGTCAGGGTTTCGGTGGTCGAGACGGCGAGGGCGGCGGTGGGAGGCGGCGGAGGTGGAGGGGTGAGGAGGTGGATGGACAAGAGGCTGAAGGATTCGTACCCGGCGGAGGCGGTGGAGAAGTTGGTGGAGGTGGGGTTGGAGTGCGTGGAGGAGGATCCGGAGAAGAGGCCGGATATGGGGCGGGTCGTGGGTCGGGTATCCAAGCTTTACTTGGAGTCTCGGAGTTGGGTTGAGAAGATGGGGGTTCCCACTGACTTCACCGTTTCCTTGGCCCCTCGGTGAAGATAAAATTGCCGGTAACATTTGTGAAAGGCAATCCCCACAAACATATATTTTTTATTTTTGATTTTTTTTATCAAAACTGCATACTCCCACCAACATTTGTGAGGTTGGAGTTGCAACATACTTTTAAACTTATTACCTTGACTTTAGCACAAGTGAAGAAGGAAGTTGGCTATCTTGGGTTATTGTTTATGTGGGAAAAATCAATGAGACCTCTCTTAATCCATTGTGATAGTACCCACAGAGGGCATGTAATGACAAATTTTAGCAAACGTGCTACCAATATTGATTACATGAGGTCAGGTGATAATTTCACTGATCTAATGACAACAGCTCTAACTAGAGAAATGATTTGGTATATAATCTACAAAGGACTGGAGATCTCAAAAACTAGATAAGAAGACCAATAAATTATAAAGTGACTGATTTTATATATCGATATTCTTGTCTTATGACATATATATATATATATATATATATATATATATATATATATATATATATATATATATATATATATATTGTGTAAGTACATGTTTCACGTAACGATATTAGAGGTTGAGGTTCTCTGTAATATTTTAATGAGCTCTATGACCCATATGGGTGAGATGTAATAGCAACGGGAGCATCTTTGATCGACTCACATATATGAGTGTGGAAGCGGGGTCGCTTCCTATAAAAATTTGGTTAATTCTCTAGAGCATTTATGTAAAGCACAAGACCAACATGCTGGCTTACAAAATTTGGTGTAGGATATCTTGAGTCTCATGTGTGAGATGTCTCCCCGGTGAAGATATAATTGTCAGTAACATTTGTGAAATGTAACCTGTAGACACCCATTTTTGTAGTTTTATTTTATCTTTTTATTAATTCATGTTGAACTTTATTAATAAACAAAATTTATTACTCCCTCCGTCCCAAAAAAACTGATCATATTTCCTTTTTGGGTCGTCCTACAAAAATTGACCACTTCCAAATTAGAAAAGATTCTGTAGGTATTTTCACATATTTACCCTTTTTATATTTTTTTTATTCTATTTTTCTCACCACATTTAATTCTCTACTGACTCATTTTCTCTCTCTTGACCCACCACTTTACACTTTCTTATTTTATTTCTCTCTCCACATTTAACACTCTACCAACCAATTTTCTCTCTCATGGCCTACTCTCTTTCCCCCTCTCTAAAGGGTAAAATGGGAAAGACACACAATATATAACCTAAATTCTTAATATACGTGCAAAGTCAAATGGATCATTCTTTTAGGGAAGGAGGGAGTATTTAGTATTGGGTGTAAACCTGATAATAAGTGATATGCCTTATTTCCTTAATTTAGTTTAGCTAGTCCAGTCTATATAAATTAAGTCTGGTCCATGGTTTGGATTATCTTAATTAACGTAATTTGTCTAGATAATTTTGAAAAAATAATCCATAATTTTATCTTTCATGTAGAGATAAAATGTCACACCTCCAACCCGGAGGCGGACCTATACATACTATTTCAAAACATTTCTGCTTACCAGAAGTATAATACTCAAAGCATTTTACCAAGAACATGACCTCAACGAGGTATTTAGAACTCTAAATATATCCCAAATCAATAGCATTTGCATTCATCATCAAAGTTAATATATGCAACAAAAATCTGATAACAATAGTTACTTCTCGAAATTGGGGTTACCAAAAACTACTTAATTAAAATATTGAAGGTTCTCATTTTCAAGTCGTTAAAGAAGTCTAAAATCAAAGAACAACTCCAAGCTCACGCATATAGCTAAATCTTCCACCATTGTCTTGGCTTAATTACCTAAAATGAAGGGGGGGGGGGGGGGAGGGGAGCACAAACCTCAGCAAAGATCACACAAACATATCCACAGAATACAACACAACTAATTAATAACATGTAACTGAGTCGAAAGAAACATACGACAACGAAGTGCACAAACGAAAAATAATCAAATATGATATAATAAACATAAGTACGCGAATGTTCTAATTTTAAAGTTTACATAGCGGTATCAATTGTCATATCATGTCATTTCATCACGTTAAGTTAAGCACGTGAAAGTTCTAAGCATTAGTTCAATTCAAATGTTCCAATGTACATTAAATTATCTCAAAGATATAAAATTCACAAAATATCAAAACCTTGAATTTTAAAAGAATGACTAAACGATTTTCAAATGTACTCAATTTTAGACCTGAATCGAAGGCGATGAAGAGACAAATTCAACAAAGACAGAATCGGTTCAATAAGAGTCTATATGATGTCGATGCGAGCAAATAAAGGAATCCGAGTGTCGAATATAATTAAACAACCAAGACCCACTGAAATAGTGACATGTGGCATGCCACATAAGCACTGTCATGCGCCTAGGAGAGGCTGAAACTTAGAAGAAAAATAGAAAAAAAATCCACTTTTCCAAGTACATGTGAATGCAAGAGCAAAAGATCCCTGAAGAAGAATAAAAGCAGACCAAACAAATTAAATTCTTGTAGCTAGTAGCAAAATCAAACTAGTGCACTATCATCGTAAAAAAAAACGGATGGTGACATTGATGATAGCAGAAAGAAAAAGAATTAACATGAAAGGACACGCCTTAAACACATGAATGCATATATATATATATATATATATATATATATATATATATATATATATATATATATATATATATATATATATATATACTGATTTAACGGCACTCGTATGAATTTAACAAAAATTTACATATATGATCACTATGAATAACGTTATCAAATGTCAATAATAGAGGTGGAGGTCGTAAGTGAAACCCTTACCTCAATTTTACGCAATAGATTTTACCAATTTGCGTAACCTTCGGAAAATCTCAAAACCTAAATAGTTTAATCAACCCATTTATCTTAAATTATTCCTAAGCACAATCCTAACATGATTTAATTCATCTAAAAGTCTCTAACAACGGCAAATAACTAAAAGACCGTTAATGATGTAGTGCTTATTCAAAAGTAACCCAAAAAAGAGACTAAATTACGCAGGTAACATAAAACATAACGATAATTTAACTACAAATTTTAAGATTGGCAAATAACTAAAGGACCCATAAAGATGTAGTACTTATTCAAAAGTAACCCCAAAAAAGAGACTAAATTATGCAGGTAACCTAAAACATAATAATAATTTAATCACAGATTATTTGCGGTCTTACATCCTCTCCCTACCTATAAGAATTTCGTTCTTGAAATTTATATACCTCAAGTTATAGCTCAATTTCAAAATTTATAGCCTAATCCTTATCTTACCGCGTTGTTAGATATCTGGGGAAAAAGTGATAGGTCCTCACGAATAAGTGAAGGCTCATACTCCACAACATGGGATGGGTCATGCACATACTTCCTCAAAACAGATACATGAAAGAAATTATGCACATGGGACATATCTGGCGGCAAGGCAACAAGGCCAACTTTATCCAGAACCTCATAAGGTCCAACATATTTAGGACTCAACTCTCCCTTTCTTCCAAACCTCATCAAGCCCTTCCATGCAAGAAGAAGTGATCACCAACGTTGAACTTTAAATCACGATGACGATTATCGGCATAGCTTCTCTAGCGACTCGGTGCTGCACACATACGATTCCTAATTAACTGTATCTTATCTGAAGTATCTCGAACAACCTCGGTTCCCAATAAGCTTCACTCACCAACCTCGTACAAACATGTAGGTGATCGACATCTATGCCCACGTAAAGCCTTAAATGGATCCATCTCAATACTCGCCTGATAACTATTATTATAGGCAAATTCAAAAGGCAAATGCTCATCCTAATTACCTTGAAGAAGCACATATCATTTCCTCCAGAGTCTAAATAGTACGCTCAGACTGACCATCTATCTGTGGATGAAAAGCCATACTGAAATCGAGACGAGTGCCTAAAGCCTTGTGCAGACTAGTCCAGAAACAAGATGTGAAATGTGGGTCTCTTTTAAATACAACAGATATTGGCATCTCATGTAACCTAATTATCTCCTGAATATATAGCTTAACCATCCTCTCAGTGGTATAGTTGGCACAAACAGCAAGGAAGTGTATGGATTTGGTCAAACGATCAATAATAACCCAAACTGTATCATGCTTACATGAGGTCCTCGGTAAGCCAACTACAAAGTCCATGGTCATATGCTCCCACTTCCACTGAGGAACCTCTAGTGACTATAACTTGCCTGTAGGTCATTGATGCTCGCCTTTAAACCGCAGACATACCATACACCTCGATAGATATCTACAATCTTCCTCTTCACACCACTCTACCAAAAGTTTTCACGAAGATCTCTATATATCTTAGTACTACCAGGATGTACAGGAAAACCTGAACTATGAGCTAACTTCAATAAATCTACCCTTAATTCAAAACTGCTGGGACACACAATGTTTGATCTCATCCTTAACGTACCATCATCCTCGAGATGAAATTTAGGTCACTTGTTAACCTTCACATTCTCTATAATACTAATCAAGTCTGAGACAGTCATCTAAGAAGACTTGATTCTCCCAATAATGGAAGGATCGACTAGCAAATATGCCAACAATCCATCTGAACCACCAATTCGGATCTCTAACTCCAAACACTGTAACTCTACTAACAACTGCAGTTGACGAGTAATCAAAGTTGCTAAGTTACCCGAACTCTTTCTACTTAATGCGTCAACTACCACATTAGCCTTACCTGGATGATAATGAATCTTGAAATCAAAATCATTCATTAACTCGAGCCAACAGCATTGCCTCATATTCACTCCCTATGTGTGAACAAATATTTAAGGCTTTTATGATCCGTATAGATCTCAGACGCCTCACCATAAAGGTACTGCCTCCAAATCTTAAGTGCAAACACAACTGTGCCCAGCTCTAAGTCATGAGTAGGGTAGTTCCTTTCATAAGTTTTCAACTGGCGTGAAGCATATGCAATAATCTTTCCATGTTACATAAGACCACAAGCTAACCCCTTCAAAGAGGCATCACTATAAATAACAAAACCACCTGAACTAGAAGGTAGTGCAAGAACTGGTGCTGAAACCAACTGGTTCTTTAACTCCTGAAAATTATTCCCACAAGTCTCTAACCAAATAAACTTAACTCCTTTCTGAGTCAACCGAGTCAAAGGGCTAGCAATGCTTGAGAATCCCTCAACAAAATAACGATAATACCTAGCTAGTCCCAGAAAGCTACGAACCTTCGTCACAGAAGTCGGCTTACTCCAATTCACCACGGCCTCTATTTTTTATGGATCTACAGAAATTCCATCTTTTGTCACTATGTGACCTAGAAAAGATCCTTGCTATAGCCGAAATTCACACGTTTTGAATGTTGGCATAGAGCTTCTAATCTCTTAGCATTTGTAAAACTTGTCTCAAATGTTGCTCATGTTCTTCCTTACTTCTCGAATAGATAAGGATATTATCAATAAAAACAATAACGAACTGGTCAATGAATAGTTTGAACACCCTGTTCATCAAATCCATAAATGTGACAGGGGCATTAAACAAAATGGCATAACAAGAAACTCAAAATGCCCATGCCTCGTTCTAAAAGCAATTTTAGGGATATAATCTTTCTTGATCTTTAACTGGTGGTAACCAGATCTGAGATCAATCTTTGAAAAGAATTGGGCTCTCTATAACTGATCAAATAAGTCATCTATCCTTGGTAAAGGATACTTATTCCTCACACTAATGCAACTTAATTTTTGTAATCGATACACATTCTCATAGACCCGTCCTTCTTTTTAATAAATAACACAGGTGCACCCCAAGGAGAAACACTTGGACGAATAAAACCCATATCTAACAAATTTTGAAGCTGAAACTTAAGCACTTTTAGATTCGTTGGAGCCATAAGATACAGAGCCTTATAGATAGGAGTTGCCCGTGGAATAAGATCAACACAGAATTCTGTCTCTCTATCTAGAGGAAGCCCTGAAATTTTTTTAGGAAAAACATCTCTACATTCCTGCACAACATAAATACTACTCAAATCCCTACCAGACAAATGCGTATAAAAAACATGGGATAAGTATCCCATGCAACCCTTCCTAAGAAGCCTTCTAGTCGTTAGCGCTGAAATAGTGCAAGGAGGTGCAACAGGTACAGAACATTGATATACAAACTCAGGTAGCACGGAATGCAAAATACTACTTGTTTTATGTAGCAATCAACTTTGGCATGATAGCAGCCAACCAGTCCATGCCCAAAATCACATTGAAAATCATGCATCTCTAATGTTATAACGTTTGTAGGTAGATCTCTATCACTAACTCGCACGTTACAAGATGTATAAACTGAGGAGGCATCAAAAGAAACTCCGACTGGAGTACTAATAGAAATCCCACTACCTAGGGATTGTAACTCTGTACCAATCTGACGAGCAAAAGATGTAGAGACATATGAAAACGTGGAACCATGATCAATCAAACAATAGGCTCTAGATAAACATATGCAAAATGCACTTGTCACTACATTGTTAGATACAGTGGCATCCTTTTCCGTCAAGGCATAAGCTTGAGCTTGCATAGTTCCTGCCTGATTAGTTCCCGTCAACTGGTTCTACTTTCCAATACCCTGAATAAATTGGGGCTT
Organism: Escallonia herrerae; assembly: GCA_033070095.1. Lineage (NCBI taxonomy): Eukaryota > Viridiplantae > Streptophyta > Magnoliopsida > Escalloniales > Escalloniaceae > Escallonia > Escallonia herrerae. The sequence continues at coordinate 410,715 of JAVXUP010000481.1, read as the reverse complement.
AAGCGGTTGAGGGTAATCTTGGATCTTGTGCCCTATAACTTGTAGTTAAAGCATGCCCCCCTCTCCCAATGGCAGACATCGTTATGATTCTTCCCACAAGTTTTACAAGCAACTGTTGGCTTCTGAGTATTCTGATCAGGTTCCTTGAAAGCCAAATTGTTGTTCCTCATCTTAGGCTGCTGAATCACATCCTTATTCTTGGAGCTACTCTCTTTTCTTCCGTTTTTCTGCCTCTGATCCCTGTAATACTTGAGCCCGACCTCGACATCTTTCTCCACCTTTTGTGTCTTATCTAGGACCTGGCCGTACGTTCTAAAGTCACAGCTGTCAAGAACTTTCGGATGCCGTATTTTAGTCTATTCTTAAACCTTGTTGCACATCTCTCTTTAGTATCTATAACATATGTTGGAAACCTCGACATCCTAGCAAATCTGGTCTTATAGTCCTTAACAGTTTCATCCTCTCGTTGTTCCAATTTTAAAAATTCCTCTACCATATCATCCTTCATGTTTCTGGGAAAATATTTATCAAGAAATATCTCCTGGAAACGATCCCAAGTTAACGCCTGCTTCTCCTCTGTAGGTAGAGTTTTCTCGACCATCTTCTACCACTGGTCAGCCTCATTCTCTAACTAGCACACCACGAGGTCCACTTTTTTTTATGATCGATCTTGTTCAGAAGTTTAAACCTTTCTCTAACTTGCTTAACCAAGCCTCTACATCCTGTGGCTTGTCTGCACCAACAAATGTGGGGCAGTTTAGGCGGTTTAAATGCCTTGATCGTATCAGCTGTCAATAAGGCTGGAGAAGCATTTGATCCTAGGTTGCCCTAAGTAACATTATTAACATGTTAACAGTACCCCTGCGACTGCCTCTAGTTCCACCTCTAGCTGGACGCGTTGGCATAGTTCTTGCGATAGCGAAGAACTTATACGATCACAATTCACTGTGTAAACGCTTCAAATAGAAGTACTTCTAAAACTAGACTGCTCAGAACTATTGCTCAAATATCATAAAGTTTATCTCAAATCATTGAAAGCTTAAGCATAAGAGTCTGCAAAATCTTAAACATATGCTCTGATACCAAATCTGTCACACCTCCAGCCCGGAGGCGGACCTACACATACTATTTCAAAACATTCTTGCTTACCATAAATATAATACTTAAAGTATTTTACCAAGAATATAACCTCAAAGAGGTATTCAGAGCTCTAAATATATCTCAAATCAATAGCATTTGCATTCATCATCAAAGTCTAATAAATGTAGCGAAAATCTGATAACAATAGTTACTTTCCAAACATTGGGGTTAACAAAAACTATTTAATCAAACTATCATAAGTCCTCATTTTCAACATCAAAGAAGTGTACAACTCCAAGCTCACGTATATAACTAACTCTTCTACTATTGTCTTACCTTAATTACCTAAAGTGGGAGGAGAAGGGGGGTGGGGGAGCACAAAGCTCAACAAAGATCACACAAACACACTCACGGAGTACAACATGTAGCTGAGTCAAAAGAAACATATGAAAACGAAGTGCATAGACAAAAATAATCTTAGCACGACACATAATCTCACTTTGGGATATTAACCCATATCAAAGATCAAATCAACGTCAAACATTCGAATAATTGAATTAATAATCAAATACGATACAATCATGTAATACGTGAGTATTAAGCATAATAACATAAGTACGTGAAGATTCTAAGTTCAAAGTTTGTATACCGGTAGCAATTGCCATATCATGTCATGACATCATGTTAACCTAAGCTCGTGAAAGTTCCAAGCATCAGATCAATTTAGAGGTTCCAATGGATATCAATGTGTCTCAAAGAGATAAAAGTCACAAAATATCAAAACCTTGAATTGCAAAAGAGTGACTAAACGATTTTCGAAAGTACTCAATTTTAGACTTGAATCAAAGGCAATGAAGAGATGAATTCAAAGAAGGCAGAATCGGTTGAATACGAGTTTATATGATGTCGATACGAGTAAATAAAGGAATTAAGTGCCGAAAAGAATTAAACAACCAAGACCCACTGAAATAGTGAAATGTGGCATGCCACAAAAGCACTGTCATGTGCCATGCCACATAAGCACTGTCATGTGCCTATGAGAGGCTGAAACTTAGAAGAAAAATAGGAAGAAACCCACTTTTCCAAGTACATGTGAATGCAAGAGCAAAAGATTTCCTGAAGAAGAAAAAAAGCAGACCAAATAAATTGAAGTCTTGTATCCAGTAGCAAAATTAAACTAGTGCAGACTATCGTTGTCGGGGAAAATCGATGGTGATATTGATTAGCAGAAAGAAAAAAGAATTAAAGGACATGCGTTAAACACACACACACACACACACACATGAATTTAACAAAAAATTACATATACGATCACGATGAATAACGTTATCAAATATTCAATAATAGAGGTAGATGTCGTAAGTGAGACCCTTACCTCAATTTCATGCAATAATCTTCACCAATTTGCGTAACCTTTCAAAAATTTCAAACCCTAAATAGTTTAATCAATCCAATTACATTAGATTCTTATTAAGCACAATCCTAACGTGATTTTATTCATCCTTATAATTAAAGTGGGTTGTGGGTTCAAGATTTCTTGCCAATTGTGCGTAAAAAATTACAATCCTTCAAAATCCTAATTTTTTCCTTTTTCTATTGCTCTGTAAGCCAAAACTCAATATGTCTATAAAACAGAATTGGCTAGCCCTTAAAAGTTTCTAAGGTTGACAAATAACTAAAACACCCTTAAAAATATAGTACTTATTCAAAAATAACCCAAAAAGAGACTAAATTACACATGTAACCTAAAGCATAACAATAATTTAATTACAGATTATTTGGGGTCTTACATAAAATTAATTCATTTTATGGTTAAGAACTGACTTATCCCTAATCTGGTATATACTATTTGCGATTTCTGAAATAATTAATGAAATTGGGATCAAATAATGACCTGAAGTTAGAGGAAAAATATTTTTATTGAATGAGGTGAACCTACAGGTTAGTTGACTTTTGTCAATCTACGATTTTATCATTTATTCTGACTTATCTCCAGCCTTACAGATTAACATTAGCAATCTTATCAGATTCTGCGATCCTGAGCGCTATAAAACGGGGTCTTGGTGTGAGGCTCTAATCCTAATTAGCTTCTAATTATTTTACTATGTTTAAACACATTTAAACTTGATTGAAATATTTTATTAGTGTTACGTAATTGTCTACATAAACTAATTGTTGAAATTGAGTATGGGCAAAAATTATAATTGTGCAAACCTTTGAGGGTTAATGTGAAAATAACAAAGTTTAGTATTAGTAGCATGTGAACGTGTGAGAGTGTGGGTTATTCTCTTGGATGTCTTGTCACCTAATGTTTGGGCGGTAAGTAATTAAAAGAAACTAATAAAAAAATGGAAAGAGAAGTGAATGGATATAAACTAGAAAGAAAAAGGAGGTGGAAGACTCACCTTATGTTACTCTGCCAAAAGCAGAAGGAAAGAGTAGAAAAATGGAGAAATGAAAGAAAAGAAAGATTAGGAAGTGGAGGGTGCAGGCCGTGAGATGAGAATTAGAGAGAGGGGGAAGCTATAAAGTGGTGGCCAATGATAAAAAGAAAAGAGAAAAAGAAATTAATCCGTGAATGGGTTTGAGGTAGGAGATCTATGCCTCTATTTTAATGTGCACATATTTATGATGTTATGTTACTTCAAATTAATAAACGTTTATATGTTATTTGTTAAGTATGAATAATATGCAATTTTTTGTAATTGGTTAGTGACAAGTTACATGGTCATCTACATGGCGTATATGTACAATTGTATGCTTAGCATGATTAATGGACAATTATGCATATCATACTTAATTATGTCTTTTGAGTAATCATTTACACGACTTGTTGCATCTATATATCTACCTAATGTGTTTAACGTGTAACTTGTGATTAGATGTTTCGATCCTAGTTACGTAAGTAATTCTATTAATTAGCTGTATAATTATGACTCAGATGCTAATTGTTTGGTTGCTAGTTACTTGGGTGCTTTATAGGATTTAAATGCATTTGAATATGTTCAGTGTACCTCGTATGCTTATTTACGTATTTGAACAATATGAGTTTAATTGTAAGTAATTCTTGGTTGCCAGTTACGTTAGTAATTCTATGGATTAACTGTATAATTATGACTCGGATGGAACCAAAAAAATCTTTTTTTCTAGATCTTATTCAAGGAGTCAAACTTTGATCCCTTGCTATGGGAGCAGAGAGCGCAAGCCTCTAAGATAGCTAATACATTTTTGTGTATGATTGCAAAACATTGACGGGGATATGTTTACAGTTTTGTTTTTTCATTTTTTGCAATGATGCCAAACAAATATTTTTTTCCGTGTACTTTTACCATTTCTTATGCTCGTTCTGGATACAAATACTCAAATAGTGGTAAAAAACTGAAAATAGTCACCTTTTTTCTACAAAAATTAGCCCGATGTCAAAAAAAAAAAGAACTCCGAGACAATCAAATCACTGCTCCCTCCCTATTTCTGTGTGTGTGTGTACTAGCACCACCATTGCACCATTACAAATAACCGAGCCCCGCCACTGTACCACCACAAAGAACCAAGCTGCAGCCACCATGGTCACTGCTAAACACCTCAGAACTCATCTCCTTGGGCCATGCTGCCGCCATATAGCCACCGTAAAGCCACTCTTATGCTAGATCGGGTCTCCATAATAACAAAGCGACAACCACACAGCCGTCACTTCACCACAAAACCACCACAGTAACACCATCTAGCTCCACTAATTGCAACCTACAACTGCCCCCTAACCACCATAACAACATTTTAAACAAGAACAGAGATATGACAGAGGAAGAGATAGATATCCATGTGAGCCATCTGTGAAGGAAGGAACCGATGCTCGGTAGATTCGGTGGATTACCTTCCTTTCATCCATTACCGTTAACTAGGACTATAAATGAATTGAGTTGTTCATGAACTGCTCATAGTTCGTTCCCTAAAGAACTCGTTCATGTTTATTTGTATAATATACGAACCGAACATGAACAAAATATTAGAGTTCGTTTATTAAACGAGCCGAGCATAAATTTTCTAAAGTGTTCATGAATGTGTTCGTAAACAACTCGTCTGGATAATAACTGAACTATAATATGTTCCAAACCTAAAAGTCATATAACTTGATTATAGTATAAGTTAGTTTAAACTTGAAAGTCCTAAAATCAGTTAGACAATTGGATCAAGTAAGGTGTAGTTCTAATTTAGAAATAATTGTTTTGAACAAGAACACGAGTTTTCAAGTTTGAGTTCGGCTCGTATAAATAAACGAAAGAACTCGAGCCAAACACGGGGTTTTAAACGAACCGTGAACAAATTCAAACAAAAAATTAAAGATTAAACGAACACGAACATGACCTAAAACTGAACAAACGAGTTTGAACATACCTCTGTTCGGCCCGAACTCGGTTCGTATACAGCCCTACCGTTAGTCCAAGGCTACTCAATTCGATTTGGTGTGTTTACTGTCATTTACCATAACATCCACCACCATATGGGATCGATTTTGGGGTTCTGGGGCGGCAGTAGGTGGAGAGTCTCGTTGCGAATGAGAAGAAGAGTGACCATGTACAGTCAAAAAGAAAAAAGTGGTTTGAAATTTTTTGGTGAAAATAATAAAAGTACACAAAGATTATCATAACCGGATATGGAAATGATGAAAATGAAAACACAAAATAAAAAACGGAAAACAAAAATTGTACTCATACGAGATTATTCTATTCTTCTCGAAGTAAATTCCTTCACAGATAATCTAATTCTAATACCAGTTGAACTCAACTGGTTGCTTATGTGGTTGAACCCAACCGGCTTCTGATTGATATTGGCTTGGTTCTATAACCATGTCCATGCTCCATCAGACATTGCAAAACCTACTCTGATTAACGAGCAGACAGGCTCAGGATAAAAAAAAATTGGGTATGTGCATTCAATTTGTTTATTCGTAAATTTATGAGTAATTTTAAAGGTACGCACGGGTCGAACATGTGCATATTCACAGGTACATTACACTTAACGTTTTAACTTTTGATATCTCAAATTATTTTATGCTTCTCACTCATTTAAACAGCAACTCTTAACGCTCCAACACTGTGCACCTGCTCTGCATTTGAGTGCGTGTTTGTGCGGCCCGTGCGACTCTGTGTATACGCGCGCGTGTGTTACGAAGAGAAGAAAATGAAGGCAGAAAATCCTGTGTAGTGTACCAAGCCCGTACCAGCAACGGGTTAGCCTTAGCCGCGGGTGTCATTCGCCGCGTTAGCCACAAGCCTACTTCTAGAAATTCATGAACTTTTTATTCATAAATAAACTTGCTTGGGAGTTGCTAAATTGAGGATCGCAACAGCGTAGCTTGTGAAGTTGGTCACCGAAAACAAACATGGCGGCTCGGCAGATGCTGCGGCGAATAGTCCCTCTCCTTGCCCCTGCTACCCCCAGGCTTCCCCTTCGCACCTCCCTCCTTGAAAATGGTAACATCCCTTCTACCTCTCCTTACTTACACACACGCACGCGGTCTATCTACGTCTGTCTGAACCCCCCCCCCCCCCCCATTGCCCTAATTGCCGTTGATTTCTCCTGTCGTTTTTGTTTCAACCCCTCCGTTCAATTGGATTTGTTCTTGTGACTATGCAAAAGCCTAGAATATGTTTTGGTACATGTCGTTTCGCAAGACAAAATTCGGTAACAAATGTGGTGAAGTCATTGTTTACATCTATTCTAGGGCTTCGCCAAAACTTACAGAGGAAGATGCCATGAAGCGGTGGGAGTGTTTTTTTTTTTGGGATACTTTTAGGATCTATGTGAATCACTTTAAGAATATTTGAGCTTGTCTTTTGGCCCCCTACTTATTAACTTTTTGAACATTGGGATGATTCTGTACGTGTTTTGGACCAAGTGGTGTTGAGTGTGATGTTTTGATCAAATCTTGTTTTAAAACTCTGTGGAGGCTTATGTGTCCTGAATTTGTTAAAAAGAATTAAGAGATGCTGCTGGAGTTGAGCTCTAGTTAATTGAGTAAGACCTCGTATGTGATGTGCTCAAGTTGGATGGCTTTTGGCCCTATCAGCATTTTATTCAGTGGTTGAAATTTGTTCTTGTGTCGACCAAAAGGAAAGATATCGTGGTTGTTGAAGGAGCTATTAAGAACTATTACCCCCCCCCCCCCCCCCCCGGAAAAAAGAAGAAGTCATTTTCTTGTTCCGGAATGGGTCCCTACTCGATCGCAGACATTTCTGGAACACCTCTAGCTTTTTGGGAAATTTCCAAACATAGGGGCATAAATTTCAGAACATACGGAGTGCTATTTTCTTATTAGAGGGAGACCTAGGATGGCCAACTGACGCAAGACTAAAGCGCGTTTGTCTCAATATTGTTCGAGTTTTGCGAGTATGCTCATTATTATACAAGCGTATGAAGGTGACGCTTTTTGAATCCACAAGGATTAGTGATGAAAACACTCCACACGGTAGAGAAAATCTCAATAACAAAATTCTATTTGATGAATTGATTATCGGGCCTGTAGGTACCATAAGTCAGACTTTAAAGGCCCCAACAGACGCGCAAAACAATCTGGAACCTTTTGGAAACCTACCTAATGAATATGGTAACCTAAGAAGACTTTATTTGGACTAATAAGACCCAAAGAAGGATTTAAATACCCACTAAGCTAAAAATAAAAAATTTCATACAATATAAGAGTAGTTGAACTTATTGAAACTCTGAAAATTTTCTTGTACCCCATCACAGATGCCATGTAAAATCGGAAAACAACTGCATTTTCTCGATATCCAAGTTTAACACTGAGTCGTTGTTCAAATATGTGGATAGTGAAATTGTGTTCAGTAAGGGCGTTTAGATGACCTGGGATTTGTAAAAAATGCAGGAGAAGAGACGAGAAATGTGTTTAATGTAGAAGTAACTCATCAAGAAAATTTAGACAAAATTTTAATGCCTAAAATATCGTTTTTGGTAGACTTACATAACGTGATGCTAACAAATGTGACTAATGCCACACCAGGTTCTTTTGGCTAGGGCACCCAAAAGTAACATCATGATCTCCCCTACCCCCTTTCTTCTGGGTGGAAAAAATGGGAGGATTAGAAAAGCAGCAGGGGGATCTCGAAGCTCAAAATTATCATACCAAATTAGCTTGGATAGAGTAAATTACCTTTTCTTTGGGCTCCTACAAGCTCTGCAAGTTGTCTTTACCAAATTAGCTCTTCTTGGGGCTCTTACAAGCCCTGCAAGTTGTTTCTACGAAACTAGCTTGGGCTGAGAAAATCACATTTTCTTGGGGCTCTTGCATGCTTTGCAAGTTGTATTCACCAAATTAACTTGGGTAGAGTAAATTACCTTTCCTTGGGCTCTTACAAGCTCTGCAAGTTATCTCTACCATATTAGCTTGGATTTAGTAGGTTAGTTTGTCTTGATTGATATATGGGATCCCTTTGTTTTTCTTTCTTCCTTAATTTCCAAGTAAAACAGATAAAGTTTCATATCCGAAAGGGAGATAGCAGAAACAGTAAGACTAGTTAAGAGATCATCATGAATCTCCTTGAACTCCATGTATACACCGTAATGTATGTCTGCTCTTCTTAGTACTTTGTAGGTCTTAATTCCTTTCTAGGGATTACATATAGGTATATTATGGTGGCAGCACAGGCCTACGATGAGGTATTGGTAGCCCCAGCTTACCGATCTCAGCCTTTTAAACTACAGGCTTGTAGGTGCTTCCTGTTAATCGCAGTGGCAAACTGGAAAAAGAAAAAAGAGAAAGATAAAGGAGGGTGTTTCACCCTCATTAATGTCCAATCATCAATCTTGGTAGTTTAGCAAGACATCCAAAAGTAGAAAAAAGATGACTCCAATAACTAAGGACTTCTAAACTACCTTGTGACAGTATCCCTTCGACCAAAATCGCTTCTTGACTTGATGACTTAGTTTGTGTCAGGCACATCTTGTTTTCATATATGTCTTGAACTATGTGAACTTATTAATTTTGTGGTCCCCTTGATTTTGGTGGATTTGGTGCGTATACACTTATAACAAGAGGAGTTGGTTTTTTTACTTCCTTCTAAAACATTATATACGCAGATACCATGAAAGATATTAAAAGAATGGTTGAATTGTAATAAAGCCTCCACTCACAATTAATGAGATTTTTCTAATTTGACTAGAAAGTTGGAATACAGTTAAATTGGAATATCAACTGTTTATAAAATGGAAATTTTAGTTAGTCTGAATCTGGGACTACTATGAGCTGGAGACCAAATATTGTAGCTCTTTGTGCAAGTCTTCTGAAGATTACTGCAAGACCCAAATTTACCTAGACAGCCTAAATGCTGTAAAATATTGAAGGCTCAGTGTTACAAAAAACGTGGACAACTAAGTCACATTTTGGTTCCTCCATTTTGGTCCCAAAGTTTGCATAAGATGTGGGCTGTGAAGCATTACTCTTCTTTATGCCTCTTCCTTCTGCAAATTCAATTTTCTGTCAAGGTGAATGTTACACAAGACGACTCCAGACGCTTGCTGAATCCAGCAAGCAGGTATTCGGAGATGTGGAAAGTCATGAAGGTAGCTGTTTGAAGGCTGATTCCAACTCCGTGAATGTTGTCTCCAGCCCAATGAATAATGACAAGACTGGTGTGATGAATAACGCGACATCCAACTTGAAGTCATCCTCACGACACGATCTTGCCATGGTATTCACTTGCAAGGTCTGTGAAACTAGGTCAGTCAAAACAATGTGTCGTAAATCATATGAAGAGGGCGTGGTGGTGGTTAGATGTGGTGGCTGTGATAATCTACATTTGATTGCTGATCACCTAGGGTGGTTTGGAGAACCAGGGAAGATTGAGGACCTTCTGGCTGCTCGCGGGGAGGAAGTGAAAAAAGGTTGTGTTGACACTTTGAATTTAACACTTGAAGATTTGGCTGGAAAGAAATAGTGGAATTTCGATGAGCCTTCAGTTGATCTAAGTCGGTGATTTCGTAGTCGTCTACTGTTACTTATCTTGGGCTCACTTTTGGTATCAGCGGCAGCTAGTCAACAGTGTCCCTAAATGATGCTGTAAACCTGTATTTTTCAATGTTTTTGGCTATCACATGCCTTTTTGTGTTTGTTATTTGTCACTGTGAAAAGAAGAAAGCAGTAGGATTATTTGTGTTTTTTAGATTGCCCTGTGCACTGGAAGGAGCAATTATGGTTTATTTGCCAGGCACAATTACATCCATTCCATGTTATTCTTATACTTCGTATCGTGCTTGAGTGCTCTATCTTAAATTATAGAACAGAGAAAGCTGTTTTACTCAACAGAACTACTCTCTCTTTCAGATCTTTCAACCTATAGATGTGACCATGGATGGTGCTAAAAGTCAAGCAGTTTCTTGATAAAATTGTCTCCGATATGAAACTTTCATCACGTAAATATGTTTTCTTGGAATCTTGCTTCTGGTTCTGGCATGAAAGTTTTGAGTGCTTGAATATGTTCTTCTTATTCCTTGAATATGTTACATCTTGTTCCTTGTAAGTCAGCTCGGTAAGGAATTGCTTCTTTCAAAGCGCGGAAAATTGGGACTAGATGCTCTGCATATATCTTGGAGGTGTATTTGATCACTGACGGCTCCTATTTGTCACTTAAAAAGTAAGTTTGTTGACAACAACAATATTGCCAAGGATCCTAATCTTGTGGTAGTGTTACACTATTTCAATATTGTGATCATTTCAACCAGAGACATGTTCCAAAGACGTTTGAAGCATCCATATTTTTGGATGTCGATCATAGACTGCAACAAATCATATAGCAAGATCGATTTACAAAGAGGCTGGAAATCTTAATTCTGCACTGTGTTATACCATAATACGTCTCGCGCTAACATTAACCAACATGGAATGACAGAAACGTTCTGATTATACAAGTTCATTAGTATGGCAAACTATACCATATTATATACCAAGATTCATCAATTATAGTATATGTTGCAGATTTTGAACCATTGATCCCAATTATCCAGAACCGTTGGACTAGCACGGGTTTATGTGGTAGAAAGGCGAGGGTGCAAGAGAGGCAAGAGATTATTTTGTAATATGCCTAACAGTTTTAAATGGTCGAATCTATTGCATTCAGACGATTAAATACTTTTTACACTAACAATGAGATATGCTACGATGATTCCTAGCATTTCAAGACCAGAAACAAACACACACCCCAACTAGATGCGGTGGTGACGGTATTTAATGAATTTTTTTAATAACATTGTCACAATCGCGCGATCCTTTTTATGTTTATCAAATATCAATTTAGATGACATTTAATGAGAAAAAAAACCTCTAATAATGTTTTATAGTTATCGCTAAATTAACGATTGCAGACTCTGTAGAGATCACAAAGCTTGAATCAGTCAATAAGATAGCAATTGAAAATATTATGAACACTTTGCAGGTATTGGCCTTGCATTAAAATTTGTAGGGATAATTCCATTTTGGTTCCTCGTACTTTGCCCTTTTTTTATTTTTTATTTCAGTCTCTCTCCTTCTAATTTCTTAAAACTAGTCCTTGTACTATGTTTCGTCATCAATTTAGTCCTTCCGTTTGTTTTCTCTTATAAAATTAGGGGTATTTTGGTCAATTTGAAAAAATGAGCCCTCGCTTTAAAGCCTTCCCCTCTCTCTTCCCTTTCTGCCTTCCCCCCACCATTCCCTTCCCTCTTCCCCAGTTCCCCCCATTTTCCATCCACACAGCCATCACTCCGAGTCCACCACCACTTGCCACCGAGTCAACCATTACTCCACCGTTGCGCCAACCGCCGCGCCAGACAACACCATCTGCTTGACTACCATTAGCCCACCATTTCTTCCCCCTCAATCACCATCAGCCTCTACCACCGCTGCCACCATCACTCCACCACCACCAATAAACCATCCACTGTTTAAACCTCACCTTTGCCACCGATCTACAAGCACTAGATCCAGATTACGGAGCTGTCGAATCTGTAGCCACACCACAAGCACTGCCAATCACCACATCTCCATGGCACCAAGACCTCCTTGATTTACGGCAAGCACCAAATCATGCGCCCAACAATTGGGTTTTATTTCTTTCTTTAAAGATTAGACGTGTTGTACTGATGGGCAACTGACATTTTTTTTTCGGTATAAGTTATTACCTCATTACACTCGGTACAAGTGTTCGGGTCGGATACGTGTCCAAGTGTTGAATTTGTCTAATTTTTTAAATCACAACATATGAGGATCTGACACATCATTACTTTTTTGTTATTCCTAAGTAAAATAGCGTTTTATGTGATGCACATGGTTTTAGTAGAGAACTTGTCTCATCTCAAAGTAATAATAACAAATTAAAAGAAAGTAGAAATATTAAAAAGCTAGTGTTCATAGTGGCATATCTAATGAGATTTCTCGGACACAGATCTTCTTTTGCATTTCTTTTGACCAAGACTGTGGTGAGTGTGAAAATGGTGGTTGGTTGGTTGAAACGATGGGGACCATGGTGTATATTTTGCTAGTGATAACGTTGTAATTGGTTGTTGTGGTTGATGGTAGCAGTGGCCTTCTCCCTACAGTAGGGGGAGGAAGGTAATGGGTGTAAAGGAAGTGATAAAGTGGCGGGTTTATTTGGGCAAAGGTGTGTGCAATAATGGTGACAGGGGCGATGATGGAGACGGTGATGGTTGGACAAGAACTGATTTAGGGATTGTCATGTGCATGGCATATGTTATTTTTGCCTAAAAAGCATAAAAAGATAAATCTAACCCTCAATTTAACAGGAAAAATAAACGGAGGGACTAAAATGATGACGGATGTATAGTACATGGATTAGTTTTAAGGATTTAAGAATTCAGGGACTGAAATGAAAAACGAGCATAGTACGAGGGACTAAAATGAAATTATCCCAAATTTCTAACGAAATGTTGAACTCAAGCACATTCATCAGCGGGTCCGGTCGGGTCGGGTCGACTATCAGCACTTTTATCAGTATGTGTCCTTCCCTTGGTAAATTCACAATCACCATTGACCGAACCCTTTCTTCTGTGAACTTGAAAGAAACAAACATGGCAGCACCGTTTATCACTTCTCACATGTCTTCTTTCGCAGTGAACAGCTTCCCAAGAACAAATTCAATGGCAATGATGGGTTTTCTTTCTTACCCACTCAGAACCCGTGCTACCCCCTTTTCTCTCTGGAAGCTCAACAGAAGAGGCTTCAGCTCTAGCCTTCTATCTCTTTCTATTTCAAGAAAAAAGCCTAGAAAGTCTTTTCAAGGTAAATTTTTTATCGCCCGGATTGGCCTTTATGTTCATATCAGGTCGGTTCTTATGGGCATTTATAGTGAATTTGTTTGCACTCATTGTTGTACGGTAATTTTTACAAATGGGCTCCTTTCATGGCGGGGTGGGGGGTTGCTATGTTAGTTGATGAGTGTCGTGAGTTCAATTCTTGAGACTTTCGTATGTAAGTTTGGAACTCAAAACGAGTATATTTCGTTTTGTATTCAAGTATTTCTATATGCTAAACAAACTGCTTTGGCAAAGTTGAGAACTATTGGAGCCATAAAGAAATGATTGTATAAGAGAGAGGGTTTTGAAGTTTCTCCTCTGAGAGCTGGTCATAAGCCACTGCAAAAGCAGAATGATTGCGCTAAGAAAATTGCTTTGGCGGCATTTTTTTTGGGTGAAAGGTCAATTTTATTAATTGAAAGATGAGAACATCAGTACATCATCATCAAAAACTCATGTAGTATGGCTAACCCCTACCACCGACCAAAAGCTATATAACCAGAACAAGTACTATACGTACACAGGCATCCCTTATGACATTATCTCCTTATGTGTTACCCAAGCAGTTTCAGAGTCTTCTATTGATGCTACCCAAGCAGTTTCATTCTCACTCGCCATTGTATGGTTTGCGTAACCAGCTAAAAAATTCTGTCAACATTCGTATGTAGCTGATCAAAGATTCGAGTGTTTCGCTCAAACCAATCATATGTACAGTGACTCCCATCCCTAACGTCTTGAGTTTGGAATGAAAACTCTTGCCCCAAAAATTCCTAAAGGCATAGTTCGGCATTTGTTTTCAGGAGTTCCAGCAAGTAGGTACTTGCTATTTATCAAACACCTTCTTCCACAAAGCTGCATTGTAATGACAACACCAAAACAAATTATCTTCATCCTCCTGGTGAGCAAGACTGAGAGAAATTGTGTCATCATTAATACAGTTCCAATTCTTTAGTCTGCTTTTAGTTCTCAGACCTCCTTGACAAAGCATCCATAGAATAACTGCACATTTTAGAATGTTGCCATTAAACCAGACCATTTCCACCAGGGCTCAGTTTCCTTCTTGGTTCTGACAGCTTGCCATGCAGATCTCACAGAGAATTTACCATTTTTTGTTGAAAAGCCAGATAACTTTATCCTCCCTATCTCCTTGTGGCAGATCAATAGAGTACATATACTCTGCATTCATCACCAAAACAAGAATCATAAACAATATGGTTCCCATCTTCTGCTAGGATATTACCTCCTGGCATCCAATTTTCCTTCCAAAGCTAAGTATCTTCCTGATAACATTAGTGTGCCATACATACTGCTGCATCGTACTTCTCATTTTTGCAATCTTGCACAAGTCCAAATAGAGTCAATGGGTATTTAAAGGTCAATAGGTGGTTATTTTTTACAATATAAGTGTGCCACCGTTTAACCCATAGAAAGTCTTTTTTATGAGCTAAATAAAGGACTTTGGTGGCATTGCGATATATTCAAAAGAAGTGCTGGTGTAGAAGAAAGGATTTTGTAGCTTCCTCTAAGAGCTGGTTATAAGCCACTGCAAAATTCTGTGGAGAGGTTGTGCAAAAGTTGTTTAAAACCTATTCTTTTTTCTGAATTAGAATATTTCCTTTTTGTCTGATTACAACTTTCAATAAAATTTTACTGCTACATATGAGAGTGTTGCTAGAAAAGGGGAATTGTTCATGCAGATTAGATACATGCCCCTCGTCATGGTAACCTTGGCCGCCATCACTGGCAGTGCCTGCTACAATTTTGCATCGAATACCCAGTACCACTTGTGCATGTAGACAATAGAAATTTTGCAACTAATGATCAAGAATTTAAGAATTTGGTGAACTTGTTGTTCTGACTGATCAAGAATTTGGAGCGGTGTGCCAGGTCATGAGGTTTTTAACAATGCATGGTCTTGGAGGGTCATATAATGGGTGACCTTATCCCGCTTTAGAATTCATCCCCCATGATTCGAAACCTTGACTGCTGAAGTCTAGTTGGAACAATCTCGCTGTTGACCCAAGGCTCGCCTTATTCTTTTCCCTTAACAATTTCAACAGTCGAAGGAACCATTTCATCCTCTCAGGTGCCATGCTTGAATCTAGCACTAAGCTATGATGTTGTTGGTAGAAAAACGTAAATTAGGATTGTTGTGATTCCAACTGGCTAAGGAAGAGTAAAAATAGAAAAATCATTCTGCTAGAAGACAATAGTTTTACACGTGAGCAGAATAATCAGGTGGGTATGGTTTGGTCAAAAAAGCTAGTACCTGAATGAAGGGCGGTATGATTCTAGTTGGAGGCTTTCAAACAAAGAGTCTGCGGATGAGAGTGTCTCCATTAAGTATCGGCGCAATTAGAGGTTTTATTGGGGGACCAGGATGGCCTAGTGGTTTTAGGACTAGTGCTAATATCCAACCTGCAGTTGGTCGCACTTTTGAGTCTCCTATCCAGATAGGGAGGGATTCTGGAGGGAAGGGCTTTCTTATGTTGTTTATCCCAGCCAATGAACAACAAGAAAACTAAAAGGGGTGGCCCAGTGCACAAGGCTTTTGCAAGTGCAGGATTTAAGGAGGTCTGATATTGCATCCTTATCCTCATTTTTATGTAGAGGTTGTTTTGTGCTTCAAACACTTGATTTCCAAGTCATAATGGAGCAACCTCACCATTGCGCCGCTCCCAGGCTCACCCTCTCAACCAAAATTCCAACTCCCTCCTTTGTTTAGTTGGATGTTGCCAAAACATTGTCCATCTTGTAAAGGTAAACACTTGATACTGCCAGTATCTTGTTTGTACCCCTTTGGTTTAAGCATTTATTACTGACAACTGCAGAAAAGTAGTGCAGCACATGGCATTAATATGGGTACTTGGGTACCAATGAAATATGATAAATATGGATAAAGTCCATTGTAGTTAATAACTCTCCTTCAACTTTGCGTGGTGTTAAAGAGGACAATTTTCAGGGACAGAGGGAGTAAGTAATCCATTTTACTTAGATAAATAACAATTGCAAGAGCATATAGCTAAAATAAATATTCATGCCAGTTGAGGAAGCACTACATTGGGTCAGGCCTTAGTTGCACAAAGCGGGGGCGGGGGCAGGGGTGGGAGCGGGAATGGGGGCGGGGGAGCATAAGCACCAAGAAGAATCTGAGGTTGGGAGCGGCTTGAATAAAGAAATGCGTAAATAGTATTATCATTTGTTTAGTATAGTTTACATAGCCAACAACAACAGACAGGGAGGCTTTAAGGACTAGAAGGAAGAGAGAAACAAGGAATTGAGTTGAAAAGGGCTTGATTTTCAGGTACTCTCTCACTTGTTCCATGCATTTCTACCCAGTTAACGGGATTGGGTTCCCATATTAGTTTGGGACGAGATCCCATGGAGCTCCTAACTTGGGATCGCAAAAGCGAGTTTCCGAGAGAGAAACGTCACCATATCAGGAGTTTCCTGCAACTTACATAAAGTTCTATGTCTTAGCCAACTTACGTTAATTTCCTGCTAAAGCTTGGAAGTCCGTTACTATGCTTCCCCTGGTTGAAAAATTTGAGGTTCTTCAGTCTCTTGTAGTGTGGAACGTACTCACTTATAGTGTCATCGTTAGTTGCAAAATCTGGTCCCTGTATGTTAAAATATTTGCTTTTATTTGGTTTGAAGAAGCTAAGCCTAAAGTTTAGATTTGCTTCACAGCCTGAGCCTTGTTAAGTTATATTCCACCTGGACATAAGTGGTGGATTTGCTTTTATAGCTGTTGTCCTTAGACTTCCTATAAGCACACTTTTGGACTGGACACCAGTTTTTAAACATTCTATCAGACCTCTGGTTGGCAAGGTCTTGAGTTCGATTCTTCCCGCTTGCATACTTTGTCCCCATTTATTTGTGCACTTGGTGGAGGTGCACCTTGATTTTTTGCTCATAGATTTGTCACTCCACACACAGTCAGGGGGCTTGCAGGTGAGGGGAAGTGTTAGAACATGGTATCAGAGTCAGGCTCACGACCTCTTTCTATTCTCATCCTCGTGTCATAATTTCAATTGAGGCTCTTTATTCTCATCCTCATCGAGGCATTTTAATCTCATCCTCATGTCGTAATTCAGATCGAGCTTTCCGATGTTCTTGGTCAACCTAATCCCCTGTTCACGTCAGGTAGGTGTTATACCCCACATCAGCTAGAAATAAGTGAGCTTATCCTTCTATGTTTGGGTTGGACATCAGGCTTTAAACAAGCCTCATTGGGTGAGGAAAAGTGTTTGTGATATAAAAAGTGCATGCCATTGTGTGACTAGTTAAGGAATTTTCATCGACAGCCTCGACACTCATTTTATGTTTCCCATTCATTGGCAGTGAGATCAGTGGCTGTTCCTGCAGAAGCCACTGTGGGGTTTGATGAAATGATCTCTGGGACCCAGCGAAAATATTATCTGCTAGGCGGGAAGGGAGGTGTTGGAAAGACGAGCTGTGCTGCGTCACTTGCTGTGAAGTTTGCAAACAATGGACATCCCACTCTAGTGGTTTCAACTGATCCTGCTCATTCTTTGAGCGACTCTTTTGCCCAGGTTGTAGAAATTTACATCTTCTTTTGCCAGGCTGTTCACAGAATTAGTAACCCTTAAGCATAGAAATTGTTTTTATGCAAAATTCATGTAACAAGTTGCACCCATTTGCACATGCTTGTTTCTTAGGATTTGACTGGAGGCACACTCGTACCTGTTGAAGGACCTGATTCTCCACTCTTTGCGCTTGAGGTTTGTGTAAACGTTGTTTGCTGTATGCTTGTTTACATGTTTCTGTGGTGACAGTTATCACTCCTTGTTTTGTGTTATCTTAAGATATACATATCGTTCCTTTTTTTGTGTCACGGTTCCGTATCTATTTTTCCTTTTCTTTGTGTGGGGGTGGGTGTGTGTGTGTGTTTTTTTGGGGTGAAGGGGGAGAGGGTTGTTATTCTTTGGAAGATGGATCGGTGCTGCATGCATTGAGTAAGTTTGAATGGCGTACAAACAGATAAACCCCGAGAAAGCTAGAGAAGAATTCCGCAATGTTAGCAAGAAAAATGGTGGAACTGGAGTCAAAGACTTCATGGATGGCATGGGCCTCGGGATGATCGTAGAACAGGTAAAACTCTCTCTCTCTTGAAAATCATTTTCTTTCCGTGATCCAGCTATATTAGTAGTGAGTATCATCGCTAATATATTCATATGCAAGTATTTGCTGGTCAGACAAAGGAAAGGATAGCCGCTGGTAGAAAAGGTGTAAAACTTGCCTCGAATATTGTTTGGGTTCATGAAGCAATATGGAGCAATGCCTTAAATAGGGGCAAATCCTTATTCAGTGGCTAACCTTGTGTCCCCTTTGTTTACGCGCATTTGATGACAAATAGATGTGTACCCGCTTTGGATGTTTAGTGAGACATGACGTGGCTCATGGTCGACTCAAAAACTGCTATCTAGCACCTACGTTTACCTCTCCAGTTTTGGACATTTGTTGTCCCCTCCCATTGTTATATCTATTTTGACTCAATGTCAGACATCAATTTGATATATGCATTGCCAACTTTTCTTTTAACAATTAATTCTTGTGTTTGAATCTCAATTATGAAGTTAGGAGAATTGAAGCTGGGGGAGCTTCTAGACACTCCTCCTCCTGGTTTAGATGAAGCCATTGCAATTTCCAAGGTACTTGTATTTTTTTGTTTCTAAGATAGTCTTTAATTTTGCAGAAAAATACGTCTCTGAAAATTCTTGCAGCTTCACTGATTTATAGAGCCTTGCCAGGTTATTCAATTTCTTGAATCACCAGAGTACAATATGTTTACTCGGATTGTTTTTGATACTGCCCCGACGGTAAGTGAAACATGGCAATTGTATTTTACTTCATTGAGGAAATTATTCTTGAGCTTGATGGGCTGTCCTTCACAGGGTCATACACTACGGCTTTTATCCTTGCCAGACTTCTTGGATGCATCAATAGGAAAGATACTGAAGGTAGAAATCGTGACTTAACTCATTTCTAATAGCAAAGATTATATGTGATTCAGTGCAGGAACTAACCAACTTCCTAGTTTAGATTAGGAATTTGCTTAGCTATAATATCTTACAGGTTGGAGAAAGATTAGTTAGAGAGTATTTGATAAATAGTAATTAATACAATATATGGGTGCCTAAGTATCCAGCGCAGGCCTTTCCTCGTTTGAACCTCGCCCTTAATTTAAGCCTATGCCATGCTAAGGTGCTGCTAAATGGATGGATCTCATCCACGTCCATGATCGATATATCAAAGATCAAACTGCCGCCAAATCGGGGATTGGCTCCTTACCCACGGTGACTTTGGCACTGGCCATTCGCAAAATGGGTACTGCCGGGTGATTTCTGTATGTATCAATTGGGCAACTATATCAGTATTGAGTGCTTATACTACAGTGAGGTTTGTGTACCTTTAGTTACCTGGTCTGTACCTTAGAGCCAACTTCCATCTGATTCTAGGAGACGGTATGTGAGGTATGAGAAATTCCCTTCACCTGGAAGGCTGTTAATATTATGGATACCTAAGCCCGCTTTTTCACGAGACGTTATGTGAGGTATGAGAAATTCCCTTCACTTAGAAGACTGTTAGTGTTATGGATATCTAAGCTAGCTTTTTCATCCGTGTGGAAGTAAGAACACATTAGAATAAGTCGTGATTACTGGGATTTCCTCGAAACTAGGGTTATGAGATTCACTATTGCTCATACTCCACCTCTTTTGGCTGAAATGAGATTACTGAACTTCTCTGCTTGCTCAATTACGGTCGATTTAACCCTTAAAATCATGTTAGTCACATGCTTCAGTCCGCTCAAATTTTTTAAATAGCACCTCAATAACTTCAAAAAATTGTTTAGAATATGGATGTGGGTATATTTCCAGAAGACGGTTTTACAGGACCTCTTAATTTGCGTATGATGAACTAAGACTGACAAGTGACAACTATACTGTACAAACGGCTGCACTATAATCTCTATTGACTATTATTTTGGCCAGCTGCTCCTAGATGATCCTTTGGTTTTCTCTCTCTTGTTTTGTCAGTTGTTATCATCTACCATGTCAGACTGCAGCGTACTGAGATTTTTGTTGGGTGATATCCAGACATACATGTTGCTTTAATCACATTGTCACAGATGTTGAGAAATATGTACACACGTGTATGTACATATGTATGTTGTATAGTCTCCAATTTTCCTACCGCTCTTTTGCATTTTATTTTTAGATCTTAGTCCAGTATGTTGCTTGTTACAGCTTAAGGAGAAGATATCTTCAGCTACTTCCGCCATCAAATCCGTCTTCGGTCAAGAGGAAAATAAACCTGATGCTGTAAGCCTGATGCTCCTCGGAGCTGGTATTTTGTTCTGTTATGTAAGATCGTTGACATATTTTGTGTTTTGTTCCTCTCTTCCTCCCTTATATAGGCTGAGAAACTAGAGAAACTAAGGGAGAGGATGGTAAAAGTACGGGAGCTTTTCCGTGACACAGATTCAACGGAATTTGTCATAGTAACAATCCCCACGGTAATGGCCTATCTGAAATTATTGGAACTGACCATTCACCTTTTCTTAGGAAGGTTTGTTCGCTTTCAGTTACAATTTTTGACTCTGAAGCGTTTATACTTGTGCAAAACGAAACTGATTTTGTTACGAGTCCATGCGCCACAATGTCCGCTTAGATCTTTATGGTTGGTTTCTCTCGTTTTGGCTAGATATTAGATTGGGATTTTTTTACCATTTAAGAACACCCCAGTTACGTTTAGTTGTCACTGCCTCTGCTCGAAAATTTGAGCTCCCCTGCTTTTTAAGCGGAGTCAGGTTTTAAATTTAAGCTTTAGAGTGACAGGTAGATAAGGGAAAAAACGATGATTAAGGTCAATCTTTCGCTGTTCAAATTTCATGCTAGGATTTTGCTAAAGAGCAAAGGGATTGGGAGAATTCATAATTAGCAAAAAAATAAAGTTTATATATGCTATAATTCTCACAGCAGTTCTATCCATTAAAGGTGATGGCGATTAGCGAGTCATCAAGGTTGCGAGCTTCCTTGGAGAAGGAGCGTGTCCCAGTTAAGAGGCTTATAGTCAATCAGCTTCTTCCACCATCCACGTCAGATTGCAAGTTCTGCGCAATGAAAAGGAAGGTATAATGTAATTCTCTGTTCTACTTTTTTCCTTTGTTCTCCGTAGGGATGCATTTGACAATCCATTGTTTTGATCTAAATTTTACAGGACCAGATGCGTGCTCTCAGCATGATTGAGAGTGATCCAGAACTCTCTAACTTGACATTGGTCCAGGCACCCCTAGTTGATGTAGAGATCCGAGGTGTTCCAGCCCTTCAATTTTTAGGGGACATAGTTTGGAAATGAAATCTGCCGAATGATATCAGCATGATTTGCCAAGTCTTTATTTGAGCCTTAGGTTGACTTTTCTCACCCTTTAAAACCTAATAGGAATTTTTAAACTTAGCAGTTTACCACATTTTATCTTTGTACAATTCAGGGCAATTATGGTGCTGTCTTCTCTGCTAGATGCTGGTATGTCTCTCTTTGTATGTCCAAACTTTAAATTTATTCTGATGCCTTTTGTTTCTCTTCGTGTGTACTCTTTCTTCCTTCTTTTCTTGTTAAGATGGTCCATTCTCTAACAACTTAACATTTTACAACTACTAACTTAACATGGTATTTGAAGACCTCCCGTAGCTCAAGGACTTGAGTTCGATTCTTTCCACTTACTTATTTGGTTCACCCTTTATAATAGTAAATTTTGTACTCCGTTATTGTGCACTTGGTGGTGGTGCTCCTTCATTTATATCTTTTTGATTGATTGATTGATTGATACGTCCCTCTACGTGTAATTGTGGCCTTAGCATATGAGGGGGAGTTTTCAGCATGTAAAATTGTCGGACCCATTCTCTAATTGCTTAGCTTTTGGAGCAACTAGTAACTTTACATTCCTTTTGTCTAAGGTTTTCTTTGAGTGGGTTCTCTTCTTTCTTTTTTTTTTTTTTGGGGGGGGGGGGGGGGTGTTAAGATCTGGTAGACAATCATGCAGCAACTGCGAATGTACACATATTTATGTGTGTGTGTGTGTATTAACGTACCTCTGTCTTGGATCGCCGCAGGTTCTGCATGCAGTTCCGGACAAGTGACGCAACTACCCTTCTTGTTGGTCTATGGTTACCTTTAACTTGGATCAACGAGAATCCACGAGGTGCTAGACAAACTGCCAAATAGGTACCACAGTATACAGGAGGACGAGGATAAAAGTCTCTAGATGATGAAACCTTTAACAGATTGTTTACTGTTGTGGTTTTTCCTTGCAACGTAGTTATACACATGGAGAAGGTTATATCGGCTAGTTTCAGTAACAGGAGGAGAGAGTGTAAGAGCTGAACGGAGAAATTTATCGTTTATTGATAGAAAGATACACGTACGTAGAAGTTATGTAGGCTCATACTAATCAATGCTTATACCATATGAACTGTAGGCCAAAGGTACAACCCAATCATGTCGTGTTGACGTTTGGACTGGTCAATGGTTTTGTTAGTTTCTCTCTGGACATATAGAATCAGGAGAGAGGTGTTTTGATTTTCAAGTAGAAGATAAGCAGCAGTTGAAAAAATAGTCTAAAATCAAGAGAGTTAAAAACAAATTGGGTTCGGGCTAGTTGCAAGTGATGGTCCGTCAATACGAACTTATACCCTCTCAAGTGCCAACAATTATGTGCACGTGGTATCTCCTCTAATGATGTTAAGTTACTACCGGTTATAAAAGCTTAAGCCGTTAGTTGATGAGCTTAACAATGTGTATCGTGCATCAACTATACAACTTTCCTTCCTCAAATTTATCATGGTGTAAGAAGGTCTGTTTTAGGATTTTCCCAATCGTCCTCCCTCCGTTAACGATGATTTTGTCCCTGCTTTCCATCGGTTCTTTGATGATTTTGTCCCTGCTTTCCATCGGTTCTTTGATCCACCATGCGCCTTTTTGCAGTTTGATTTTAGAAAATTCCAGCCCGAGAGGAGAGGATCGCTGATGTGCTCTCACGTGCCACCCACAGAAATTGCCGTTGCTGTTTACAATTCTCTCTGTATTTTGGCAAGTTTACCTATATTTTAGGCCGGTTTTAGGTGTTGAGTCTGATTTTGGCCGCTGATTGATCAAATTTTGCTTCTATATACTTGATCTTGTGTAATACGTGTCATTGGTAAAACACAATGTGCTTCAACCCATTTCGAGCATTCTCAATGGGTCCAATTATAATGATTAGGCACAAGTTATGCATATTTTCCTCAAAGGACAGCAAAGTTTGGTGGTACATTACTGGTTCACTTGTCATCCCTGCATAGCTTGGCGGCGAAGCTGGTGATGCCAACACATCGATCATGTCCATTAATATGCTCTTTGGCAATTATGATACCGTTAAAGAAGTATGAGATCTTTTTTTTTTAGGTTAATAAGAGATTGACATTAAAATAAATCATTCAGTTCAGAGTTATCGTCTTGTCATGATATCTCCGTGACTGTAAATTTACATTACATTACTAGAAATGATACCTAACAAAGCACTAGTACCATAAGCTCATACAAAAGTCAACTACTTATAAAGATTGGAACTATAAAAGGGTTTCACTGATTCAAGCTTGATGTGCAGTCATTGGAGCATGGCAAGCAAAAGCTGACAAAAGATATGCTTCTTTAAGCAGTCTAGAACCCACTTTATCTACACAAAAGGTGTGGAAGTCTGATAGGATATTGCAGAAATCATATATAATAGGAGCAACTGTGTCCGAAATATCTTCGGATTCAGACAGTTGCAAACACAAAAAAATTTGAACACGTAAGTAACGTAATATGTAAAAAATTCCGCTATATAGCCCAATTCGAAGCCATTAAAAATCCTTTGCCATAAGCGGTGTATAAGTCATATGAGTAAAAAGAGAAAGCAATTGAACCACAACAGATCATACTAGTATTGAAGCAACAAAGTTCAATACCAGCTCAGAGGTTTTTTTGGGTTAAATGAATTATGTATTCCAATGTTGATGTTAGTCAGGTTTGGACAGGAGCACACGGCTGCGGTTAGAGGTAATATGCAGCGCTGGTTATGGTTAATTTTTGGTGGGCAACGAGGTTAGGGTAAGTTAAGAGGGTCAAAAGGAAAAGAGCGTGTATGTGCAATAATGGTTGAGGTCACTTGGTTAATTTGCTCTATAACTACTCGAGGGTTGAAAGGTATTTGTCTAAAAGTAAGGTTATTCTGATGTATCCAAATATACCATAATGTTGTGAACACACACACACACACACACACACACACACAGAGGAAATGAGTAGGGATTTTTTTTCAGAATGGCCCACTAGTCCAAGCCGGGAGCCAGATCGAAAGTGAGCAGGTAACGTTGGTAATTTTTATACTTAACGGAATTCCAAACCAAATAGGTCTGATCATACTACATCGAAGGAAAAGATGGTCAATAGTTTCAAGTAAAGATTGACAAAGAGGGCATAAGCTTGAATTAGAGATAGAGAGGCGATGAAGTTTTGAATGAAGAAGCAGACGATCCCAAATCAGTTGCTAAGCAAAGAATATCATTTTAAGAGGGATGGGCAAATGCCAAAGCCTTATCCAGTCTTGATCATGATAGACTAAACTACCGAGCCTATACTTTCCATTGTTAGCCAACTCATGCAGTTTCACTTGGTAGAGCATGCTATAAGCAGAAGCTACCGAGAAGATGGCATCCTTACTATGCCCCCAGACTTTTTGATCATCATAGCCAGAAGTTGAGATATGAACGGCTAATATTTTCTTTGTGATTTCAGGCAGGAACAACTGATTCAGCAACACTCAATTCCACTGATGGTTACAAATAAGATCACTAACATTATTGATATGTGAGGGGTCGTCTACAGAAAAAGAATGGAGTGGGATATGGGTATCAGGTATCCACCTCAAGTTCCATACCGGAATTTGTAATCCTGACCCTACCTGCCATCGCAAGCCTTGGAGTAAAACCTGCCGACCTACTAAAATACTCCTCCAGCCTCACGAGAAATTACCTTTTTGCACTGAGGAAAAGAAATTTTGTCGAACACAATACTTTCCCCAAAACACACGGGTGATTAGGGACTCTGGAGCTCTAGACATTCGCCAATAAACCTTAGCCAACAAAGCCCGATTAAAGAGATAGGGATCTTTAAAACCAAGGCCTCCCTGTGCTTTTGAACCACACAGGGCATGTAAGTTGATTCAATGAATAGATCTCCGAGCTTCATTGCAAGACCACCGAAAGTTGCTCATAATAGATACCAACTCATGACAGATTAAGTTAGGAAAAATACATACCTGCATATGGAAGATTAAAATGGAAGAAGGTACCGATGTGAGGAGAGTGGCTCGCCCAGCTTTGTTGAGAAGTAAACCTTTCCACCCAGCACATCTATCTCGTACTCTTCGAACAATCTTTTTAAAATACGCCTTCCGATGAGTGATGATGTCCACAATGCTACCCAAGTACTGCCCAAACTTCTCCGAATATGAAATTCCCAGAATAGTTTGGAAATTTTGTTTATCTCCCTCGGTAGAATTGGGGTTGAGCATAAGAGAGGATTTTTGATAATTCACAAATTGTCTTTGAAGACCTTGAAGCCGTGCAACATTTAGAGTAGATGAGAAGGCCTCCGCGAAGAGAATAAACAGATATGGCGATAAGGGGTCCCCTTGTTTACCATGGGGTAAAACAAGTAAAGGTGTCAATGGGCCGGCCCAGCCAAGCCTAACCGGCCTCTAGCAAAACGGGCTGGGGCCGGGCCTGGTGACTGAAAATGGGCCGGGCCCGGGCCTGAAATCTGGATATATGGGCCCAGTCCAAGCCCTGGCCTTAGGCCCAATATTTAGGGCCTGGCTTAAACCGGGCGCGGGCCCAAAATTTTTTTTTTGTTATTTTTTGGTTCCCAACTCCTTGTTATTTATTTGCATCGATGGCCAACAAGAATACATCAAATCAATTGGTTGAGATTGATACATGTTAATTTGGTGTAATATTGACAAGCTTTTTTTGGCCTACTAACATTATAATTTATAAGTAGCAATTTTCAAAAGTTTCAATTCTAATCAGTTTATTTCAAATTTATACTATTAGTTTAATTTTGTATAAAATTTTAGCATATATTTTGAAATCCTAATCAATTTATTTCAAATTTATTCTATTAAGCTTTACTTTTTTCACTAAAGTTGAATTTTTGTTATTATAATGTACCACTAAAAACTAGTAGGAATTTACAAGAATTTAAATTTGGAGTATAGTTATTAATTTCCTAGACAATCTTAAGTAATAAGTATAGATTTTGGCTAACAGTTTTTCTCTCTACTTGGTCTCATATACAAAATTTTATTCTATATATATGACTCTCATATGTATATAGGATTGGTTATGAGTAAGTATAAAAGAACCTATGATATTAATATATTGTGTTTGTTAGAAAATAAGAAGTAAGTGAGGTTAGAATTTATTCGCATGTAAATTATTAACGTCCATATAGAGTTAAATTGAAGATAAATGTGTTCATAAGCCCTCCTTTTATTCGGACTTGGGATCGGCTGCTTGTAAACAAACAGGCGAAGTTACCTATTTTTTTTATATATATAGAAAATATCTATCTTGCTTGTAAAAACTATATATATATATATATATATATATATATATATATATATGAAAAAACTATATTTTATAAAAAAATTTATTCTTAAAACTTAAGAGAAGGAAAATAAAAAGAAATTACCTAATCATCCGAAGTACTTCAATATCCGAGTCACTGCTCTTCCTATCATCAATCGGTTTATCTTGCTCGCGGTATTTCGCATCAAGATAATCCTTCCAACATACACATAGCTCGAGCGACTCGGGGTTAAGACGACTCCTCCTGTCATCCAAAACCCTCCCGCTCGCTGAAAATGCCGACTCTGAAGCAACCGTGGAGGCTTGCACTGGCAGTACATCCCGTGCAATTTGGGATAAAGTTTTATACATGTTTTGATTTTGTTTCCAAAAATTTAACAAATTAAAATTAACCTGTTCTTGCATTGATAAATCAGAATAATGATCAGTATTTGAATATACACCAATCTCATTAAAAGAGGAAAAAGTAGACGAACCTGCCGAATTAGAAGTACCTTCACCTGGTAGTTGTCTTGCTACTAGATGTTCAAAGCCCTTAAGGTATGGCGCATAATACCTCTCAACAGTCGATGATGAAGCTCGCCCGCGCACGTCAGCAGAATTACGATAGAGGTTGAACAGTTCCTCAAATGTCTTGCTCACTTTCGCTGTGAGTGCGGTTGTGTCCGCTATTGGGTAGCACATTAATTTCGATATCTCTTGTATCGAGACGTTCACGCCATGCAACTTTAACCTAGGATCTAAACAAGTAGCCACAGCAAAAACAACAGGCAGTTCACTCCAATATTTATTAAACTTTTTATCCATCACTTTTACTATTTCCTGAAAGGGTCCTATATATCTCCATTTTGTTAACATTGTAGCCATCTTGAGAATTTCTATTACAGCGAGAGGAGAGGTGGGATAGTACGTACCAGACAATAAATTGGTAGACGTGTAAAATACCTCCAAAAATTCAGCTAGGTATGTGGCCATCTGCCATTCCTCTTGAGTTGGCAAGCCGGCTGGGAACAAGGTTAGTAGAAAATGCGTATAGACTTCTTTGTATGCCAGAATGTGTAAAAGCATATGGTATGTAGAGTTCCACCTGTGGACCACATCTGTAACTGCTCTCCTGCGAGGCATATTATATTCAACACACAACGTTTTAAATTGTTGTGTTCTCGAACTCGAACTATTAACATACGCTGTCATACCCCTCATTTTGACAAGAATATCTCCTGCAGCAGCTAAACCATCTTGAACAATTAAATTAATTATATGACAAACACAACGAACATGAAATAATTTACCAGAAAGTACAGGTTTGAAGCTCTCCTCTAAAGCATCAACAACAGCTGTATTGTTAGAAGCATTATCAAAACTAATACTCATAATCTTATCCTTTAATTTAAACGTGGTACATGCTTTTAATATAATAGTAGCAATGTTCATTCCATCATGCGGAAAAGGAAAGAGCTCGAAAGCGATGATTCTCTTGTTCATAATCCAATCTGCATCAATCCAATGAGCCGTCACACGTCAAATATCAGAAGTAAGACTAACTTTACCGTCAAAATTATCGAAATAATCGATCAGGCGTGCTTTAGCAGCATTATACTGTCGGAGTGCATCGGATCTAGTTGTGTTTCTATGAACCTTTTTGTACAAAGGTTGAACGTATGTGTTCATATATCTAGAGTGCTTAGTATTATCGGCAAAAGAAAAGGCTTGTTCATCGTGAATAACAAATTCAGCGAGACCGTCTCTTTGCTCTCGCTGATTATAAACAAATAACTTACCGTCAAAAGATAACTGTGTTTGGGTAGGTTCGACGTGGCCTTGTCGAGGTGCACACTGAGGGTAATGCCTGTTAAGATGTCCATTACCACTACCAGACGAAAATAATTTAGCACAGTACTTACATCGAGCTTTTCGGATGCCGTCCACCATAACTTCATCAAAATGATTCCAACACTCGGCTTTCTTTTTTCCCCTTTTGGACTTCTGGCTCATTACCGGAGGCATTGCTCGGCCCTTCTTCATCATGACCAGGCATCGGGTTAAGATTATGCCACGGAGTAGTAGCTTCGCCAACCGAGCTGCGTCCTTGACTATAATGCGGGGGGTTTTGTGAAGGCGTGTATTCAAGATCTGGAATGTTTTGATTGAACTCCCAATTGGCTTGGGTATCTATCATACAGCCTGTACTCATTCGTCCAGGAACGAATGGTTGTGGTGGTGCTTGGATTGGTGTTTGTGATGGCCGTGGTGCTGGCGCTTGTGCTGGTGGTGGTGCTTGTGATGATGATGATGTTTTTTGTGATGATGATCCACGCTTCAGTTTCTTCAGTAATCCAGCCATATTTGACGCTAAACTTTTTTACTATATTGAAAAATAAAAATAGTAAGAGTAACTAAATACACAAGTATAAGAGCAGTAATTAGTAATTAAAAATAACAATTAAAAGAATTAAAGAGTAACAAATGAATAAGAGTAATTCGAAATTGGAGAGAGTTAGTAATTAAAAAGAATTTAGTAATAGTAATTAATAAATAAAAATTCACTAATTATTAATAACTAGACAAAAGAATTAGAGAGTAACAAATTAATAAGAGGAGTAGTAGTAATTAGTAAACAAGAGTAATAATTAGCAAGAGTACTAATTAGTAAATAAGAGTAGTAATTAGCAAGAGTAGTAATTGGAGAGGGAAATAGTAGCAAAGCTTGTAGAAATGTAGAATGTTTATATAAGAGAGAGTAAGAAGATTGGTGTGAAAAATTAGAAAGAAATAGTGTGAATTTATAGAGTTTTGAAACTTCACAAAAGACCAAAATGTCCCTCAAAACTATCCGTTTATAGTTGTTGGGGAGGGTAAGAGTGTAAAAACCCTTAAAAGAGTTGAAAAAATTAAATTAGACCAAAATATCCCCCAAACTAGCCGTTATATTGCTGTTGGGGGGGGTAAAAATAGAATTTAGAAAAATAATGGAGAATATAGCCGTTGGGGGGAAAATAAAATTTTGAAAACCGTGGGGCCTGCCAGAACCGGGCCTAAAACCGGGCCAAAAACCGGGCTTTTTAGGGCCGGGCCTGGCCCAGGCTTTTTCCTGGAATATCCCGGCCTGGTCCAAGCCCAGGCCCAAAGCCCCTTTTTTAAAGGGCGTCACTGTTCACCTAAAGGGCCGGGCCAGCCCAGGCCTGAAACGGGTCGGGTCGGGCCAGCTCGGGGCCGCCCAGTCCTTTTGACACCTCTAAAAACAAGCAATTGGGGAGCCATTGACCAAGATTTCATATGACACCGTTTTAACGCATGTCATGATAAGAAGAATGATACGCTATGGGAATTTGAATTTCCTCAATATTGCTTCCAAGAAGTTCCCACTAACTCTATCATATGCCTTACTCATATTCATTTTGATGGTGCCTAGCACAACTTTAGGTTTCTTACAGATTCGAATCTTTTGCACAAGTTCTTGGCCTATAAGGATATTGTCACAGATTTGTCGTCCGTGGATGAAGGCGTTTTGCTATTCTGAGATGAGGCTAGATATATGAGGTTTAATTTGATTGGCAAGAATTTTGGTAATAATTTTGTAGAGAGTATTGCATAAACTGATGGGTCTAAAATCACAGGGTTGTTTGGGCTCATTGCATTTTGGAATCAGGGCAATAAAAGATTTATTTGCTTCCATGAGCATATGACCCGAATATAAGAAAGATAAAGCCGCTGGCGTTATAGGAGTAGCTAGAAAATCTTAAAATTGTTGATAAACCAGAGACGGAATACCATCAGGCAGCGAGGCTTTCATTGACGGCAGTTGAAATAGGGTTGCTTTAACTTTATCCACAGTGAAAGGTTTGTCGATTAGATTGATTTGGCGTTCCGAGAGTAAAGAAGAAATGGCATCTATAGAACTAAAAGAGGTAGAATCATGATACACTGTCGGAGGGGGACCCAGAATTGATTGGAAATGCTTTAACAGGCATTAGGAAATATTCAAATGAGAAGTGTAAGACATCCCAGCTTGATCTTGAAGTGAAGAGATGAAATTTCTATGACGGTGTATAATGGTCGAGGTATGAAAAAATTTTGTATTACGGTCTCCCAGCGCCAGCCACTTAGATTTGGCCTTTTGTGCCCAAAATAATTCTTCACACTCCAAAAGCCAGTCTAGTTTTGAGCGTGCTTGCTTCTTTAAGAGTTGAGCATCAGACGAAGGCAACAATCCTTGGGTATTTGAAATTTGAGTTCCAAGGTTTCCAAATCGCTCCTTATTCCAAATGTGCAATAACTTCATCATATGTTTACCCCACATAACCACTTTATACATAGGTGAACCATAAATTGGGCTGGACCAAGCTGTCTGAATAACCTAATGTCCTTGCGGGTGTTTTAACCACATTGCTTCAAAAAATTTGGCCTTGGAAGGAAGGGTTGGGGAAGGCATAAATCAAACAGGATGGGAGCATGGTCCGAGATTTGAATACCTAAATTGTGGACCTTTGCATGTGAAAATATAAGAATCCAATTTGAAGTAGCAAACACTCTGTCATGCTTTTCATAAGTGCAGAATTCCTTGTCACGATTATTGCACCACGCGAACGTAGGCCCTACCCATGTGCATTCAATCAAGTAATTGCTAGTAAGGAAATCTTGCAAGAGATTGCTGCCAGGAGTTCTGAGATGGTGCAAACTTGTCTTATCAGCAGGTGGAAGAACTTGATTGAAGTCCCCACCAATTAAAAGGGGTAGGTGGAATTGCTTAAGAACCAAATCTATTTAATCCCATGTCCTTTTCCTTTTAGAGGGGTAAGGGTGGCCATAAACCAATCCCAACAGCCAATGGGAACCAGCAGAGCAAGATATTTCTAACAAAATAAGGTGTTTATCCTTATGAACCACTATCCCCTTCAGATGATTAGACCACCCTACCCATAAGCCCCGTTTAGATCCAAGGACGCCAGATGCATCAATGCCATCAGAGTTGGTAAAACCTAGTTTCCTAAACCGACTAGAGATCTTAGCGAATTTTGATTTTGTTTCTTGAAAGAAAAAGACAATCGAGTTGTGTTTACGAACAAGTTTGATTGCTGAACGAATTGTTAAAGGTTGTCCCAAACCTCTACAATTCCAGCAAAGGATTTTCATTGAGTATTAAGGTATTGCTCAGGGGTAATTCCCGAAACCGGAACGTAGTGCACCAAGTCCAACAACAGATGGTTCGTACAGTTCGAAGTCATGGGAGCACAAGAAGGTCTAGAAGACGTCGAACTACGAAGCTTGACACACAGACCTCCATCACAAAGAGGTAACCACCAAGCTTTTTATGAGTATGCAAAAAGTCAACCAAACTGTTCTTTCTTGTCCTTTTCCTTAGAACCCAAGCGTTACACGGTTTAGCAGGATAGTAAGCAAAAAGATCAAAGGAAACTCCAACTAGAGTTTTAGGTATTTTGTGTTTACAAACCGAGGCTAAGCTCCGAGCTTTCCTCTTTTGGACCCGCCGAGCAGTAAAATTCATAGTAGTCAATAATATCAAGAAAAGTAAAAGATATACGGCATACAGTTCTCTAAAAAAATAAGTCATAATGCATGTAGAAAAAGAACCTGCATTAGGAATGATGGAGGATGGTGAAATAGATCTCGGACGTTTTCCACGAGAGATCTCCTGGATATCTCCAACCACTATGGAGTTTCTTTTTTCTGTCTCCACAGATCCATCATAGGTTGCACCAGAGACATTAGGTTCTGCATATCCATCGAAGCTTGTACCAGAAATATTAGTTTCAATACAGGGAGCTGGCTGATATTTGGCCCCAACTGAGAAATTAATCTGATCAGGTAATTCATCATCACTTTCATTAGGAAATTCAGGGGCTCGAAAAATAGTTCCAGAAAAATGAAGCATCCCAGTGTCGGAGGCAACGTGGAAGTGAACATCTGAAGGAACTGAGCCTAAAGTCTGTAATGAATCTTTAATTATGCCAGACGAGGAGATGAGTGAAGGGTGAAGAATGAGATCAGTTTTTTGCTTCGTCGATATACTGCTAAAGATTTTTTTTTTCCTGAAGGTAATAAGGGTCTGTGGTGCTATAGTTCTTAGAAGATGGCTTTGGAGCTGAAGAAGGGAGTGGACCCATAGTCTGAGATACCATTTTCTTAGTTGAAAGGGATTGTGCAATTTGTTCAAATTGTTTCACGGGTATAGATCTGTCTTCATGTGCCAGGAATGGTTCAGGTGGAATTACCTTAGAGAAAACCAACAAATTCAGCCGAAGAGGCCATAGCCACCACCTGATCCATGGGGAAAAGAAGAGAAGCAGGACCTGTTGTGTTACTCGGTCCAAGGCCTGTCATGGCCTGATCCAGTGGGAATAGAAGAATATGAGTATAATTGAAATGAGATGGACCAACATCAGGTAGGCCCTCTCTCATATTCTGATTAAATGAGTTGGACTTAAGGTTCGGCCCATAAGTGATAGATGGGAAGGAAGTCTTTCCAGGCGAGATGGAGTTATTTCCAATAGGCAAATCTGAAACCTCGCCTACCTGGGCCCCGCTGAGCTGTTGACCTTGAGTTACAAGCTGGATCTGAAAATCTTTAGGCGGCGTCCCCGGATGAGTTAAAGACGGAGGCATTAATGTCGCCGTTTGAGTAGGCTACGTGGCCATCATTTCACAGCTACAAGATATTGCAAATCCTTCTGGCAGATTTAGAAAATCCATGGAGTTAATTTTTCACAGCAATGCAGACTTACACCACGCATTATTCGCCGGCGCGTAAGGGACAATCTCCTTATTTTCTGATTGAATTTTCGGTGAAGTCGAGTCACTAGCCGAAGATAAAGGCTGTGGACATACATCAGCGGATGCATGACTTTCTAATTCCACCCGGTCCGATATATATTGGTCATTAGCGTTGGGAATCATGTCCTTTACTGGATAGTCCCACTCCTCAGGATTAAATTCCAAAAAATTATCGTCAAAATTATTATCCCCATAGGAACACCAAAGAGTATAGTATCCCATTCTATCTAATAGTCGAAGAAAAACAGCCGAAAGTAGTGTGCGAATTTTAATACGGAAATAATCAGCATTTCGCACTCGCCTTGCAGACCAATCAATTTCTAGAAGACTTCCGGCGGCCCAACCAATCTTTTCGGCCACGTAAATATGATAACAATCACTAGGGATATTAGAGACCTGCATCCAGATATCAGCAGTAGGAAATTGCACCATTGCATAAATCATGTGAGGAGTCCAAGAATGGAGTAGAAGCAGAGCTCTAAATATGTTCCAAGGCCCACAGTGAAGAACCAATTGAGCATCTTCTTCCGATGAGAAATAAAACAGGAATACAGAAGGAACTTTGTGGACAATAATTTGTCCCCTCAAATTCCAACATTCAGTTACCCTTTTCTGAATTTTCCGTTCACTGTTAAGAAACTTACCGATAAGGAACATATTTTTGTCTTGTCTTGAACTTCTAACTAGCTGTTCGTTTAGGAGCACCAAACATGTGCGAAGGTCAACAAACTCATTTTCTACTTGGTTGCCATCAAAGGTAAATGGGTTCGCCATGTTGAAACAGGATAATAAAAAAAATAGGAAGCTTTTCAGGGAATGTAGAAGATGTTTTCCAAAAGAAGATAGGTTGTATTGAAAAAAGGAGCAAGCACTTAAAGTGCTCAGGTGATTATTACCAAAGTTGGTATGTCTGTACAGATGTATATGACAGGTAAAAGATCAAGGCTTGAATTCCTGACATAATCTGACCTTACTTAGTTTGATATAAGAGACAATTTTCAGGTGGCAGGAAAAGGAAAGGGAAAGCCGGTTGACGCTACACGCGCTCAGCTTTAGATCAAAGCTTCCTTTCGTTCCTTATGGTATCTTCTGTCCAAGTGATACTCCTCTGTTGATCTTGCTTGTATACCATATTAGTTACATGGTAATATTCATGTCCTCACATCAAGAACCAGGTCAGTCCATTGATTCATATCACTTAGATGCATTATATAGTTGATTAACTTGCTAGGTTTGAACCTAAGTGGGGCAATCCTAAGGATGTTACAAAAGTTTTCCAGTGTCATGAGAACATGAGGCTCGTGTAATTCTTAATGGCTTTTCCTGGTGAGTTTGAATCTACCGGGGCATCTCTCTTACCTCGTCACCATCTGCCCTCATTGAACAGTGCATTGGATGAATTCATATTCGAATAAACTCGAAGTTAGACTCCATAGTCTCAATCGTGTTGGGTTTCTTACTGATGTTGTTCCACACAAGCATGTTGTTCATCGGCTTTTGTCGACTAATCTATAGTTGACTGCTACCTCTGCGTTCCACTGGCAAAAGGAACAAACAATGCACCTTACTCAGTCTTGAAGACTTCTGGGCACAAGAGCAGCTGCTATTATTCATCCTAATTCACATTCTGATTATGTTACCTCTTGATCGTTTCCACACGGCTACAATCCTATTTTCTGCCGATCTTGAGGCGTTGATCAGTCGTGTTTAGTCTCGTACTAGCTCTTCAACCATGTATGTTACTCTGGGTAATCCTTCTTGGTCTGTTGATTTAGGTGGTTGTAGTAATATGACTTCAAAATCGTTCTCTTTTTATGACTAAATCTTCTTGTGCTAATACCCTTCCGATTCACACTACCAATGGATCCGCCATGAAATTAGTCATGTAGGCTCTCTCTCTCTCTCTCTCTACGTAGTCTCTGTTAACGATACTTTCCTTCTTCCTTCCTCTAAAAATGTTTTTGGGTTGCATACTATGCTTTAAATATGGTATCAGAGTTAGACCATAGCTTTCTCTCATAGTCTTTTATGTCATTACCTTGCCACTTCTTTCAAATCTACAACCGCTTTACGAAACTCGAGTCTTGGGATCACCTCATAATTCATGCTATGTGTGAGGAACGGTGTTAATTTTTCACATTGACAATACACGAAGATCGGGGTCGATTTTTGTGTCTGATGGCCTTCTCCTTCTCTAAAGCATACTTTCGATCGGATACCAAGTTTTGAAAACCTCAAGCATTTGTCATGGTAATACAATGTTTATTCAATTAAGTGAAGGATTGTACCTGCTTTGCCAACAGAGCAAATTGTCTGCAGGCAGCGAGTTCTGAGAATTCCTTAACTCTATCTTATTGCACTTGCACGTGGATGCTGAGAATCCCCACGTACAAGTTTCTCTCTTTTTCATTTTGGTCCATTGAAGGTCAACTGGACCTGGGCCACAACAAGGAACACCCGTCCAACACCCCCTATTATGGAGAGTCCAAATATAATTCTTACAACTAGAGCTTTCGAGCATGGAGATGGCAAAGGACAGCAAGCATCTCTAGTCATCCCTCAACAATACTGTCTCACCTAGGGCTACAAGTGTGGTTGAGTTTTGAAGGGGTTTAACCAACCCAACCCAAGGAAATATGAGCTTTTAACCAACCTAACAAAGAAATTAAGTTTTTACAAAACCAACCAAGAAAATTAAATATTTTCCTCAACCTACTCACTTAATTACAAAATGGTCTTGTTGATAACTTCCATAAACAAGATTCAACCACCAGCCACCACCAGACATCACACTGTCGTTCGTCCGACAGCCACCATTGGCCACCATACTATGAACCATCCACCGCCACTTTATTTTTTTGTTCAAGATAAAAAGAATTCTTACTTTTTTCTTTTTATCAACGTATTCAAACCTAAGTATACCCAACCTAACCCAGCCGGATTGATTCAATTTTTTTCTAGAATTAAAGCTTGTTGGGTTTAATGGCATATGGGTTTCCTTAGGCTGGGTACAAACTCAGCCCAACCCACCCAAATTGTACCTCTAGTTTCACCAAGCCAGAAAAAAAAAATTAATAGAGGAAACTGTGTGAATATATATACACACACACACACACACACACTATAACAGAGGATCTCCCTACATGTACACGTTCCCGTACAATGAATACCAGACAAATAAATGGATGATAATGACGAAACACAGGATGCTTCAAAAATCTCCCCAATTACATTGTATATATAATATATATGAACTACCATGTTCATACCGTTCATCTGTATGGTTTGTCCGGCGGCAGTCCAATCGCCTCCGACAATCCACAATCGTACTTGTTATGCTGGGATATGCAAAATGGCATGTCCGCTTTTCTACGTTAGTGCAGAATGAAATCAATGCTTCTTCTGAAAGGCCACCATACCAAAGAAAGCTATAACGCGACATACTATGCCGGTGAGGATGAGGAGGGCTAGACAAAGGGCATAATCATGAATATTATAGCCAGTTTTCAACAGCACGCCACAACGAGTTATTAGCCATACTCCATAATACCTGAAGAGAAAGGATGGCAGTGGAAGGCATTATTCACTTTCGAGCTTTATACATGTAGTAGTTTACTACTCATTTAGTCATCATATAGTCTACTGCTCATATTAGTAATATATATTTATGCATGTACTAGTTTAGCTTCTTTTATGCAAGACTTGTAGTTTATTGTTGACTAGGCTTACCAAGTAATACAAAATTATTAGGAATAGTGTAATTATAATTAGTACTAGAAGTGTGTGATTTATTTTGCATTTTAATGTTTCTCACATTGAGAAAGATACTCGATCATTGATGACTTTCGCGACTATAAAGAATGTTTAGTTCAGCTTTGACAATTGATTCATGCAAATTAGAAAAGTTACTTTTCCTAAGATATATGCTGCCCTTTTTTTGTGAAGCCTTGATGAGGGAAGTCGATGACTTTCGTGACTATAAAGAAAGTTGATTTATGCACATTAGAGAAGTTAATTGATCATTGATGACTTTCGTGACTATAAAGAATGTTGATTTATGCACATTAGAAAAGTTAATTCGTGAAATGGAGCAAGGAAATAGGGTGTTACCTCTCCGCATTTGCAATCACAAATGCTTCCAGAGCCCATCTTGGGTAGCACAACTTCGCCAGGTTTCGCAAAAACTTACTACCTCCAGTCTGAGTCGAAATGAGAGTCAAAACAACAGGAAGTAGCACTGAAAACTGCATGAAGTAAAAGTCTGGTCAGGATGTCAATTTTATATCACTTAAATAACTTAATGAGCTATATAATGTGAAACACCAATACTCACCAGCTGGGATGGACCAGGTTCAAGTAAGATAGCCAAGACATACGCTATGCCAGTCACACAGTACACAAGGCATAGCAAGACAACGTAATTATCTGCAAAGGATGATCTGGGGTTGCTGAAGAAGTAGAACATTGAAAGATACACCGCGGGCTTAATTAATATATTGAAATGGTCTATAGTATCCTTGGAAAGAAAATGAGCAAGGCTGCTAATGCCAGATGAACTCTCTCTCCAGTATTGTAGTTTATCCTGGGAAAATGATCTCAGAGCCGCAATTTTGCATAGAAGGGCTGAAAACAATGAGAAACATACTTAATAGATGCAGAAGGAAAAACTAAAGAGATAAACAACGCCTCATAAGGAATCCTATGCATATTTCGTTATATAGTATGGCTAGCAACTCCTACAGTACATGTAGTTCCTTTTTTTTCTTAATCAAGTACAAACACGTGGATCTTTAAGAGCATGTAAGCATAATACACGCACATCCGAGATCACGAATGATGTTTTTTGTCTGTATTTAATGCCACACGAGGAAGCTTAGAGCTTATCATCAAGGCAAGGGGTTGGAGTGGTTATACAGGTCGAGCAACGATACTCCTTGGACAAATGTAACAGACTAGTTCGTGTAAAACAGGCATGCTGAATGATGATTATGACTTACAAACTGCGATGATGGTGTACGTATAACCAGACGCGCCAAAAGTTGCATCACTAATTTTGTTGATGGATCCTAAGCATGCCCCAGCTAGTAACAAGATGAGATAATCTATTGCTTGCAATCTAGCTTCTCGTAATCGCTGCTTACCAATCCTGAATTTTCACAAGGGCAAAGAGCAAGACAGAATTAATGAAATGGAAACCAGTAATTGCATGAAATATGATAATTTAAGTATTTACTGACCCCTCATATTCAGCATCTCCGCCTGATTAATAGTCACATATAAGAGACACACTGAAGTTAGTGTGTATATATTCTTACTTCTAATAAACAGCTATGTAAGATTGAAACATCATTGTCTTCACAAAGACAAAAGATATAGATTGCGAAATTTATGTATGTCCTCAAAATGTTAGGCCTAACGATTGGTCCTAATTTGCCAACTCTAAGGTATGACCCAGAAGATAACAACTTTTGAATGCCTTCATCTTGGGTGCATGCACATTCTCTTCTATAGTAAATTGTGCAGCAGAACAAATTGCTAAAATCCACGAATTAGAAATTTTTGAAGTTAACTTGAACTAAAAACAATAATATACTCTCCTAAAGATGAAGTTAAGAATCATACATGTCTACCGCCTATAGCCCTCAAAGGGATCAACGTAGAAATTGCTAGTACATACACCACCAAAGGAACTCGTTTTCCGGGATAAGTCCTGGAGTCCCCTGATTTTAATGTGTTTTATTACAGGAACCTACGGATAGAATAAAAGAGATGCTTGAAAACTTACCTCCCGAGAAAGTACTTGTATTGCAGGAGGACACCTGGAGTTCTCCTATTAGACAAGTCCCTAGACCTCAAAAAATTGTGTCGTATGATATCCCGTTGCAGCTCCACATTAGATTTCACGTCCTGCCACATTTCCCCAGCAAAGGATTGTTCCTCATTTCCGGCATCAGTACATAATCGGTTGCCTAAATTTACACCTGTTGACAATGTAGCAAGTCCAGCAGAACTGTGTTGCATATCAGGGGGTACTGGATAACCATTATGAAGCATCCATCTGATGGGTAGCTCTTTATAACTCTCGGGTGAATCTGCGTTTGGTTTAACTATCCCTTCTAAAATGTCTATAAAATGGTCCGGAGGATTAACACGCTCTGGGACATTGATTCCAAGTCCTGCAAAGTATTCTTCAGCATTCCTTACTGATCCATGATAAACAATAAGACCACCTTTTGCGAGAAGTATCATATCGTCAAACATCTTGAACAAGGTGTAGCTGAAACGAATTAAATTACTACCAATTAATGTAGATATGAAAATGACCGTAGGAGCATCTCTCAGCCTAGACAAGCTTCATAAATCGTTTACGAGTTTGATTGCATCTTCTTTAATCTTTACAAGACTGTTTCTGAATAATGCTACCACAGTTATTTGTTATACACTCCTCGGTGTTGCTAAAGAAATTGCTTTTGATAGAAAGAATTCCTGACAAACAGGAAAATTAGCCGTGGGCAACATTTAGAATTGATTCTTCAACAGGTCACTTCTTATATCTAGAAAGTGGACAGATAAAGAAAACAGGGCGAGAGATTTCTTGCGACTATTTGTATTACCTTGGTTGATGGACAACCATGCAGATGTTGACCCCTTCATGAGCTTCACGCCGGAGTGCTTGGAGAAGTAGCTGAGAAGATGCACTGTCGAGACCAGAAGTGGGCTCATCTAAGATCAAAAGTGAAGGTTC
Source organism: Escallonia herrerae (assembly GCA_033070095.1). Taxonomy (NCBI): domain Eukaryota; kingdom Viridiplantae; phylum Streptophyta; class Magnoliopsida; order Escalloniales; family Escalloniaceae; genus Escallonia; species Escallonia herrerae. Next base: position 370,101 of record JAVXUP010000481.1, on the reverse strand, counting down.
CATTACCATTTCCAGGCCAACATTTACTCGCTTCCTCTGGCCCCCAGAGATTCCCCGCTTCTCTACCGTTCCAACGATGGAATTCCGCACTGTCTGTAAACCCAAGGACTCAATAACTCTTTCAACAATAAGAACCCTGTCTGGCTTTGGCAAGTCTGCAGATAGTCTTCAGTAATTAAGGGAAAGAAAATCCAGTGAGTACAAGTAAATAGCAATAGATTCACAATGCACAATGGAAGAAAAGAACGGAGCATGACATCAGAGAAGGAGACAAGCTAGAGTACAGGCTTAATTCTTACTAGTCATTGAACTATGTATAAATCCAGGTATATGCGGTCTATCCAAAGAACTATAACAAGTAATGAGAAACAAGGATGTTAGGTGCTCGCCGCAAGGATATTATTCGGACTATACTGCTGAACCAAAATAAAAACAAAAGCATGCAAAAAGTATGCAAAATGGAATAGCTGGCTAGAAACTGTTCCTTTGAGCAAGAGCACTGGCTTTAACCAAATGCTTTTGTATAACTGTCCACCCCACCCGCTCCCCCCCCCCCTGGCCCCACCTCCAAGACAAATAACAAAGGATATATCGATGTATTTAGCTTTGCATGAGTAATATGAAACTCGTTTCTTTTCACGAGGAGAGTAAAACAGGGGCATGGTAACCAAAGAATTTAGACTTGGCCAATGGAAAAACGACCGTTGGCAACTTGAGGGAATGAAGTGCTGAACTTTGTCGATCTGCAAGGCTTGTGTTCCTAGGGGAAGATCAACTCTGTAAAGAAATTGGTTTGGAATTTGCACCTTTCTTTGTGATTAACACAAATCTGGTCGATCTTCTCTGCTGTCAAAATGTGACTCGTGTTAGAGTCATCTACGGCTGTGACCATCATAAAGGAGCTTTTGGTTTCACGTTATTCCATAACCTATGTTACATGGACTCGGCACGAGTGTCCGGATCGGATACTACGTGTCCAAGTGTCCGACTCGTCTAATTTTGAAAACGCAAGACACGGGGATACGGCAAAATATTCATATTTGTTATTGCTTTTTAGTTATTTCTAAGGCAAAAATGTGTTTTTTGTGATGCATTTGATTTTAATTGACAACTTGTCTTGTCTCAAAGCATTAACTAATTAAACAAAAGACTATAGGATAGTATCATAATGGCATATCCTATGAGATGTGTCCGACACATATCCCATACCCATGTCCAAGTGTCGAGTGTCCGACACGGGTAGTTCACACAAACCGAATAGTCCATGTAACATAGTCCATAACCTTTGTAGCTCACTGATGTCAGTTTTTTTCCGTAGAAAGCCCTGAAACTTATTACCCTTTAACAAATTGAAACTACTCAAACTGTTTGAGCTGCAAACCCCAACAATGTACTAAGGAAAACTCTATTGCTTACTTTGCTTAAGGAAAAAAAGACTGAAATGTAATCTAAATGCCTATCTATTCTCGAGGGTTAGAAAGTTCGAGGGTTCATAGAGCTCGAAGGTAATAGAAAGCATGTTGCTCATTCACGTAGTTTCCTTAGTCGCTTAAAGAGCTATAGTTTCAGAAATTTCATCTAACGGTATTGAGAAAAACTGCACCTGGAATATACGAAAAGGTTTCACATACCTGCATCTTGCACTGAACCAGAGGTTCTCTTCCACAGTCAAATTCCCATACACAACATCATCTTGTGGCACAAAGCCGATGATTTTTTTATAACAGCGGATCGATTCTGCTTCTCCATTTATAAGAATCAAACCAGTCATTGTGCAACCAACTGCTTTCCCTGCCAGAGCAGATAGAAATGTTGTTTTTCCAGCACCCGAAGGACCCATGACAGCAGTTATTCGGCCAGGCATGACTCTCCCTGTAACACACCTCAAAAGGTGTTTCCTTTTTCCTTTCAAAGTAAGAGTTAAATCTTTGAAAGAAATCTCAATCATGGGCCTTTTTTTCAACCCGGTATCGGTAGCCATTGAAATTACTCCTGAGAAGGTAAGATTTTTGTTTTGCTGCAGAACCTTCTCTTTCTCAAGTTGAGAATATGCATACTTGAAAATCTGGCTATGAGTGTGAATATCTTTTTCCTTTGAGATCTTCTTTTTACCCTTATCTTCCATGTCTAAGCTGAAACCTTCAACGCTATAGAGATCATTTTCAATTACATGCATCTTCTTCATTAGATCATTTCCTTCCATTTTCTTTCCTTTCGATGCAGCAAATGGCTGCTCAGATGCACTAGAAGTACTAGGGTGCATATCTGGTAAACCTGATAGATCTTCTGCGATGTCACTTCTTTGACTCAATATCTTAAAGTGCTCAAAATGAGTTATATTTTTTTTACGAGAAAATGTGCGAGATAACTGAGCATGTACTCCAATTGCATGCTTCTTAGCAGCTTCTTTTGCATCTTTCCACTTTTTACGTGCATGTGCTTTCTCCCTGGCACTTCTTGCTGCCGTTTCTCTAGATTTTGTCAGTCTCCTTTCTCGAGTGGTGAGAACTTGGTCAGAACAGTTGTAAATAATGAGCAAAAGTGTACTTATAGCAGCCTGCAATGAGTGGTGAGCAGTGATATTCAGTTAGCTAAGATTCACAAAAAGATCCCCTGGAACAAAGAAAAGAACATCTGAGAACGTTTACAATCAAAACACAAATAACAACAACAAAAACTAGCAACAAAAAAGAAACCTAAACAGTACCAAAGCGCATTTGAGAACCCATAAGAATAAGGACAGGATTTTTGGAGAGCCTAATTGATTTAAAGAATCTCTTATTTTAGTGGGTATTAAAGGTCAGGCTAGTACCTCTATGAGAGGTAAGAAATGCAATAGGAGAAGTAAGGTAAACAACAACCAACCAAAAATAGTATCTACGTAACAAGTTAAAAACAGTTGATGCTGTGGCTTTTCTTGTTCTTGACAATAGCATGTTTTTTTCAATAAGAACACCTAACAATATATGGAATGAGGCTTGAAATCAGTCAAGAATGTATAAATGTTACAGATGGCTACGGAAAACTTACCAGAAGCATTATTCCATAGGCATGAATATTTTGATTCGAAGTGTTGGGATCGCATGAAGTCAACTTGAAGCATCCTGCAATTGTATCATTAAAGGTCAGATGCACTACAAAACCAAGCAGCAAAGTAAACAAACACCAATGTCCAGGACATGGAATCACTTTTAAAAAAAAAAAAGAAAAGAAAGTGCACATTTAAGGTACAAGTGTAGAATTTTGTCACGTTAACCAAAAATTGTTTCGTATGGCATGTGATAACTCACACCAAAAAGAAACTTACGCTTCTCAGATGTAGAACCCTGCTGGCAGTAATGCCTGAAATTGTAAAAGGTAATAAGCATTAAAGTTGCAGAAGGGTGGCAAGAAATGTCATGATATTAGCTCAGTGGATACAAATGACATTCTAGAAGAACCTGATTTTTTTCTTTTTAAGAAAGAGTTGTAAAAAAGAAAAAAATAGATAAATATCGGAACTTTTGGGTAAAGACCAGTACCCACTGCTGCAAGGGATTTTTTGTGTACTTGTTGGGCAATATGAACCCGCCGTACAGAATACCTCCCAACTGCTGCTAACATCTGCCCAAATGTTTGCTCCACCACAAGTATGATTCGGCCGTGCAGGTGGTAGTTGGTAACGATATCTGCAGAGATCTATCAATTTATTATTTGTACACACCATATGATACAGGAACTAAAGGTTAAAAACATAGCATAACAAAAAATTGAACTTACGGTTCACACACGCCAGTAGCTTTATTGAGCGTAGCAAGTGGGCAATGAGAACCTAATGGGCAAGCTTTGAAAACAATGGCAAAGGCATATAAAACAGTTTCAGTGATATCGTCACCTCATCAAAACTCAATATGCTAGATTCCACTCAAGCACGAGTCAACACTTAAATATTTAGTAGCAAACACCAAAGACATGCTTATCCCTGCTTTTTACTCATTTCAGCCAACTTTTCGTTTATTGCGGGAAGTTTGAGCTTATGCATCTGGTGGCTTTCTTGCAACCCAAACTCATGAATACATACATTCTTTATTTTGCCTATTATTCAGCTTCCTAAGACCACTAACTCCTACTTATATTAGTAAAAAGGACAAATGAATTGAAATAGGGAATTAATTACTTGTTAATTAGAGGAAAAGTTTCAAATTTCAACATAATTGACAGACTGCACGCCTAAAAGGAAAGAGAAAAGCATGTAAAATGGTAGAAAGTTTACAAAAGTGAAAAGATAACAGTTAAAGAAAAGAAAAAGGGACAAAATCATGTCTTTGCAGTCTGCTGTATCATATCGTGTGCCAGACTACATATTACTAGCTCATAAGTTTATGTACCTATGGTGTATAGTACAAAATTGACAACTAGGCTTATATAGCCTTCTACTCTTCTTCTACTCTACAAACTCTATCATAACAAGGTTTTAATGGTTGAAACACACACACACACATCATAACCGAACTAATGGAGGCGAAACGATCCCAAGTTATTTCATACTCTCTTAGTTTCATTACATCTTCTTGTAGCTTAGACATACAACTCCAAGAGCAGTTCAAGTGCATATTCCGTTCACATTGTGACATGAAATTTATTCAAAGAAGACAAGGTATATCTAAAAGTGTATCTTGAAACACTATCCTTGAAAAACTATCAAGGGAACTGAATTTTTTCTGAAAGAAGCATTTGGTTTTCTAAACACTTACGTATCATGCAGGTGAGGCCATGAGGGCAAAAGAAACCCTCACAGCACGTTTGGCAATCAAGTGTTCTAGGAGGTATGTCTCTGGAATCTTTTAAGTCAACTTTCTGACTTGACTCAGCACTGCATGCCCATCCTGGCTCGCAACCAGCTACCCAAGAGGTTAAGTTACAGTTCTTGTTGGGCTTTAGGTAGTTGGTACTTCCTGATTCGAAAAAATTACCGAAGTAGAATTTTAGCTCTGCTGCAGTACACAAACGTCTCGTAATATCTCCTGTTGACCAAATTGAAACAATCATAAGAAACAGATAGAAATTATAGTAACAACAAACATGAACGAAATCTCAAGTACATTGCATAGAGAAAAATGAATAGCTTATGCTTAGTCATATTTTAGCTGTTTTTATAACGATTTCGAAATCCTTCTTTGGCATCACATAGACTCCTGCTTACTAGCACTGATTAGAGAAATAGAATAGTGGTACCACCAATAAACTTCAACGAACTGATTTGATGGAATAAATACTAAAAAAGATCCTCATAAGAAGATAGATAACATAGTGGATTTGCAACATAACACTGTTAACAGTCTGTCCATTGGGAAGATTTCCATGTACAGAAGAGATTTAAGAAGAGTGTATCTTATGACTGCATCTCAACCCATTCCCCATTTAAATGCGTAGCTCCTAGATGGACATATAAGCAAGTCAAATCAACCAAAAATAGCACTATCACAACTATTGGTGGTTAGCTAAAACGATCCTACTTTGGCGTTGTACTCTAGAATGCGCCACGCTGATAATCTTTTTCTCTTCCCAAACCCTAGAGTCAACTCCGTGTGGACGGCATTCGTCTTCCTTGTTTGTTCTCGTTATTGAAACAAGAAGCAAAAAAATGCCATAAACCACCTGATCACCTATCTAACGTTACAAATCAAACTTTCAGTTCCAAAATTACTTTACAATAAGAGTCCTATAATAGAATTTGAACATGTAAACGTGCGTGGCTACTGGCTAGTCAAGTAGTCATACCGTTAGTTCTCTGAATGCAAGCGGTCAAAAAGTCCAAATTCGACGAGAAATTGAACGCTCGATTCCAATCAGCTTCCCTGTTACACAAAACACGAACTCCAAAACGATCAAACAACACTTCCGAACTCAAATGCATCGTAGCAGAAAAAAGTCAAAGACGGGAAGAAGGAAGTCAAAGGCCAGTAAGGTGCATACGGATCCTTAATGCAGAAGCTCGACCGGTTGCTGATTTGGCTGGTGAGGATGGTGGAGGTGAGGTTAGAGATGCGGCTGTAAAGGAGCTGCGTCACGTAGGGAAGGACGGCGGGGTTGTCGATTTGGCTGCTGTAGTCATCGTCCAAGCTCCGGCAATGCGCGCGCTGCGCCAAAGAGAGCACCGCAATGGCCAGCAATGCACATAGCCTGCCTCCGTCCATTCTGGTACTCAGTAGCAGACAGTAAACATGGAGGATTGCGTGAGAGATGTTAGAGCTTTACAAGCTGAAAATGGAGGGGAATTTCGGGTCAATTCTGTGAAGAAAAAGAAGAGGGAACGGGGGACGAGTAAGCAAGATAGGTAAGAAGGAGACCAGGTCCTAACGAGTCGCCGGCACGGTAACATGTCTTGCTGGTGCTGTCGTTGCGCCATTTGTGTCGCTCTCTTTGTTTACTGACGAAAGGTTAACAAAAACTGGAGCAGCTTCTTTAGATGGAAGTGTTTTTGTTTGTGGCAAAACGTTTATTGGACGGGGCCAAAAGGAGGATTCGCTAGTTCAAGGAGAAGTGAACACCTGTGACACGAAGGGACTTTATAACAAAAATAGAACTATTTTTTTTTTTTGAATAGGATAAAAAATGTTTTTTTGGATTAGCTTGCGCGTTAATTGAAGATAAATCCTTACGTTCATTCATATATATATATATATATATATATATATATAGGAGCTGATCCGTTGATAACGCGGGCAAAATAGAAGAAGTTGTCAACGCGATTTGGCCGTCCATACTGGCCCAGATCTTTTTTTTAAAAGGTTGTCAATCGTCCGCTACACAGTGTAGCGGACAAGATTTTTTTACCAAATTGCCCTTCCATGACGTCCGCTACATTGTGTAGCGGACAACTTTTTGACCATGACAATTATCAGGCAAAAAGTAGTCCGCTACACTATGTAACGGACGACTTTTTGCCTGACACATGTCACATCAGTCCACATGTCACTTCTTGTCTCCACAACTGTCGTCGCTACACAGTGTGGCAGATCACTTTGCAAATATACTACAAAAGTACCTTAATTTTCATCTTTTTTCATCTACTTGAGATCTATTTGCTTTCATTTTCAGCTCCCTTCAAGTTTCAAGTAACACTTGTTTCAAGTAAGGTAAGTTTGTAAATGTTGAAATTTTCTTTATGAGTTGAATGATGAAGTTTTGTTTTTTTTTTTATGGATATATAGATTTTTTTGGGTTTATTTTTGTTGTATTTATCAGTCTATTCATCAAAGTAATTTTAATTTGTGATGTTCAAGAAATTAATTTGTTAACTTTAAAAAAATTATTATAATTTCAATTTTTTTGAGGTTATGTTTGTTGTATTTTGGCATGCTAAATTTGTCTATTCATCTTAGTAAATTTAATTTGTTATGTTCGAGAAATTAATAATTATTAAATTGAAGATACTTTTAAGATTATTCATCATGCTAACTTATCTATTCATCAAGGTAATTTGGATTTGATATGTTCAAGAAACGCCATTTGATAGTTAAACGTAATCTATTTATACATATGTTTTGTTTCACAATATTCGATTTCGTTTCAAGCTCCAACACCCTAGTAGATGCTAGTGATTCGTATTTAGGACGAACGTTTCAAACATTGGAGGAAGCCGAATGATGTTTTTGAGAGTATTCGTTGAGGGTTGGATTTGACATTAAAATAAAGACTACAAGAAGAGGCAACATAACAAAAAAAAAATGCTCTCTCTTATACGAGTGTCATAAGAGCAGACACCCACTACAAAAATGAGACACACATCGTAATGATGACAGTGATGATGAAATAGGATATTTGCGGAGAAGACGTGACTGCTTTGCGCATACGAATTGCCAAGTCAAGATGTTCGTAAGTCATAAACCCAAGCAAGATCATTGGCTTATTACTAGCTTGGAACTGGCACACAATCACCCGTTAGTAACTCCTTCTAAGGTGAGTCAGATGCATCAACACAAGAAGATGGGTAAGGTCGCAAGGAGCCTGATTCACACAATGAGCAATGGCGGATAAGACCTACCGACATTGTTAATGTTCTTGCTGAACAGGCTGGGGAATTCAAAATTTAAACTTTAACACGACAGACGTTCGTAACGCGGTCCGAACCCATAGACGAGCCGCGTATGACCTCAATGATGCTCAATCCACAATGAGCCTATTGAAACGGATGCAGATACAGGACCCATAGTTTACCTTCGATTATAAACTTGACGACGAGCATCGACGAGCATCGAGTTTCCATAATTTTTTGGGTCGACAGTCGTTCGAGGCTAGCTTATAAGCATTTTGGGGATGTCGTGACTTTCGACACCACATACCGTACCAACAAGTACTCGATGCCGTTCGCTCCTTTCACAGGCGTCAATCATCATTATCACTCCATCCTGTTCGGGTTCGCCTTGTTAAGGGACGAGAGCGAGAGTTCTTTTGTATGGTTGTTTAGGGCGTGGCTGGAAGCAATGAACTTCAAAGCACCTAAAGTTATCATCACCGATCAAGATTTGGCAATGAAGAAGGCTATTGCTACCGTCTTCCCAGATACTCGACACAACTTGTGCACTTGGCACATAAGCAACAAATACCCTGAACGTCTGCATCACTTGTATGCAAAGTATCCAGACTTTAAACAGGATTTTGACAAGTGCGTTGTTAAGTCGTTAACGATTGAGGAATTTGAGGAGAGGTGGGAAAAGCTTGTTCGGGATTACTCATTGCAAGACAACGAGTGGCTCCAACACTTGTACGAGCTCAAAGAGCAATGGATTGGCGTTTACACGAGAAGGTATTTTTCTGCGGGCATGAAAACTGACGGGCATGAGTGAATCTATGAATGCCACGTTCGATAGTTATGTGGGTACATCTACCAATTTGAAGAGTTTCGTTACATCCGCACAAAAAGCGGTTGCCTCGTTATTCGTAAAAGAAAGGGCTGCAGACTTTGCAAGCACGTACAAACAAAGGAGAAGGTTGCTTGAGACCCCGTTGGAGCTGAACGGTGCCAAAGTCTATACGAGGAGATCTTCATGCTATACCAAGTAGAGCTGCAAAAATCGGGGCGATACAGTATAAACAAGGTGGCAGAAAAGTCTACACGTGAGTACAAGGTTTATTCGCTCGTGAATGACCTCGTCCCTGAGAAGCTGCGCAGAATTTATACGGTGAGCCATGACACATTGACGGATTCGGTGACATGTGTTTGCAAGAAGTTTGAGTTCCATGGCATCCTGTGTAGACACATTCTGCACTTTTTCACCCAGAAGAATATCAGGCAATCCCCGATAAATACGTCCTGCCACGGTGGACGAAGGTGCAAACAGGTTGCACGGTACCATTGCCTTTCCGGAGCATCCGTATACTGACTTTGAAGAATCAGAGACGTTGCGGTATAATCATCTGGTGACAATGTTCACCCGTTTGTCCGTAAAGGGTGCTGCTACAATGACCGGATATAAACATCTCCTCGAGATAGCTCAGCAGCAAGAGCCCATCGTCGACCAATTTGAAGTAGCTTCAGTCAGCAATGCGGTTGACACTGAGCCTACACAGGGATCAGAAGATGATGAGCCGGTTGAGGAAGAGGACAATGATATCCGACCTTTGGATCCAATTATATCGCAAACGAAAGGCACCAAGAGATCTATGCGGATGAATAGCTCTATTGAACAAGCAACTCAACCTAAAAAGCTGAGAAGGTGTGCATTGTGCAACAAAATGACCAACAATGACAAGCGAAACCATTACAAGGCACTGGGGATAAGTCCAAGGGGTTTGCAAGACGAGGAAGAAGATGATGCCGAAGATGAGGAAGAAGGAGATGCAGTGGATCTCTAGTCTAATGATTTTTCATTGTAATAATCTTTTATGAGCCATCAAGCCTGTTGGACTTTCCGTAATAATTTTTTTGTAATAATCTTTTTTGAGCCATCAAGTCTCATTTTTTTACGTGATTTTTTTTTCTTTTGTCTGCTACCTAGTGTAATGGATGGAAGAAATTTTTTTGGTGTATTTGGTCATCCGCTTCGCTATCTAGCGGACGGCGCAACAGAAACATTAGATTTCAACACTTAGATTTTTTAAAAGGTTTTTGGTTCTTTAGAGTGTCCGCTACACTATGTAGCGGATGGCCTAACAGAAAAATCACTCTTCAACAATTAGTTTTTTTTTTGGTTATTTAGAATGTTCGCTACACTATGTAGCGGACGGCCTAACAGAAACATCAGTCTTCAACACTTAGTTTTTTTTGTTTTTGTTTTAGAGCACCTAACATTAGATTTCAACACTTTGAGTTTTTAATGGTTTTTGGTTCTTTTGAATGTCTGCTACACTATGTAGCAGATGGCCTAACAGAAACATCACACTCCAACACTTAGTTTTTTTTTTTTGGTTTTTTAGACTGTCCGCTAGACTATGTAGCGGATGGCCTGACAGAAACACCAGTCTTCACCACTTAGTTTTTTTTTGAGAGGTTTAGATCGTCCGCTACATAATGTAGCAGACGGTGTATCAGTATAACTGCAACGACATTACCTTCATTTTCTTTCCCACTATGAGCCTGTCTCAATGAAGGCAAAAAAATCACACCATAACATTTTTTTACCACCATCAAACTTATCTCAGCTAGACCTGGCAAAAAAGGACCCGGACCCACGGGTCGATCCGTACCCCGTCAAAAATCCGGGTACGAGTAGATACTTTAAAGACCCGTTGAAATCAGACCCGTACCCGAACCAGCCCGTAATTTTTGGGTAAATCCGGGTCGGATACGGGCTACCTGATTTGTTTACTATATAAGTATAACCCTTCTTAGGGTTTTCATGCTTTTCATTTCAATTCACTCTTTTCTCTACCATCCATCTGCGCCTCCCTCTCTCTTCCATCTCTCTCTCTCTCTCTCTCACTCTCACGACATCGCTCCTTCGCAGGATGTCGCTCTCTCCAGCTCACCATTCGCATCCATCGACTGCCACTTCAACTCACGGATCCAAAGCCGTCCATCGTCCCTGTCAAGCTCCGTCGCCACATCCGCCTCCAGTCTCCGATTAGATCCGCCATAGTTCAGGCACAACTCCGCTATGACATCTCCGTCGCCACCGTCCATTGTCCTCGTCAAGCTCGTTACCACCGATCTGGAAAGAGAAACTTATGGCACAGACCAAAGTTGTCTCCGATCGAATTTTGTTTTTGCTTACGTGATAATTTATTTTTCAGATTTATATTATGTTTATGTTTACAGATCTGCTTGTATTATTGTGTTAATTTTTTGTATTTATTTACTGCTTCAGATCTGACTTAGGAATTATTTGGTAGGCGATTTTGCTAGTAATTGTGTACTGTGTTTGGAGTCTGGAGTTGGATCGGATGTGAGAATTGAGATTGATAACTGCTGATAAAAAGTAATTAAGATGAAAAAATAGTCCAGTGAAATTAAGGTGAATTGATAAGGGAAAAAACTAATATATCTGTTAATAAAAAAAATTAAAATTAATTAATTTACCCGCGGGTAATACCCGGCCCGCTAGGGTAGGGTATGGGCACTGAAAATCCCTACCCGAAAAAAATTGGGTAAAAATTACCCGAACCGTTTTTATCCGTACCCGGTCGGATTTTACCTGTACCCACTGGATATACCCGTTTGCCAAGTCTAATCTTAGCAAGGGCCAAAAATCACAACACACAAATAAACCACCACACCACAATACATGTCTCAATCGAACTTCGATTAAATTGGCATTTAAAATAAATTGTTGTCTTAAAAATAATCGTTTACAAGAAGTCATCATTGGGCCTCTTCTTGAGTCGGATTCTCGTCGTTAGAGGACAGAAAAGTCCGTCCACTACATAATGTAGTGGACGGGCTGTTTTTAAGTTGGAGGGTATTTTTGTCAAAAAATTATCCGCTACATAATGTAGCGGACGGACTTAAAAAAAATCTGGACCGTCCACAGATCGCGCGTGGACGGCCAGATCGCGCTAGTAACTTCTCCTATTTTGCTAGCGCTATCAATGGATCAGCTCCCATATATATATATATATATATATATATATATATATATATGAGAGCTGACCCATTACTCGTTCGGACAAAATAGGAGAAGTTGCCCGCGTGATCTAGTCGTCCATCCTTTACGGCCCAGATCTTTTAAATAAAAAAGAAAACGTCCGTTACACAGTGTAGTGGTCCGTCTTTTTCACCAAACTTCTTCGCCCAAGACGTCCGCTACACAGTGTGGCGGACAATGTGACAGATATACCCAAATGTACCCTATTTCTCTACTCTTTTTCCATTTCTTCTCCTTGCTTTCATTTTCAGCTCCCTTTAAGCTCCAAGCTTCAAGTAGCTCTTACTTCAAGCTTCACTCAAGTAAGGTAAGGTTTTGAATGGTGAAGTTTTCTTTATGCGTTAAATGATGAAGTTTCTTTTTTTTTTTTTGAGGAATATATAAATTTTTTGGGATTATCTTTGTTGCATTTATCAGTCAATTCATCAAAGTAATTTTAATTTGTGATGTTCAAGAAATTAATTTGTTAACTTAAAAAATTAATTATATTTAAAATTCATATTTTTTGAGATTATGTTTGTTTTATTTTGGCTTGGTAAATTTGTCTATTCATCTTAATAATTTTAATTTGTTATGTTCAAGAAATTAATAATTGTTAAATTGGAGATACTTTTGAGATTATGTTTGTTATATTTGTCATGCTAAATTGGTTTATTCATCAAGATAATTTTGATTTGTTATGTTCAAGAAATGTCATTTGATAAAGATGGGTAATGTTGTAAGGAGCTTGATTCACACAATGAGTAATGCGCGGATAAGACCTACCGACATTTTTAATGTTCTTACTGAACAGGCTGAGGAAATTCAAAATCTGAACCTCAACACGATAGACGTTCGTAACGCTGTTCGAACCCAAAGACGAGTCGCGTATGACCTCAATGATGCTCAATCCACAATGAGCCTATTGAAGCGGATGCAGATAGAGGACCCGCAGTTTACCTACGAGTATAAACTTGACGACGAGTATCGAGTTTGGGTCGACGGTCGTTCGAGACTTGCTTATAAGCATTTTTGGGATGTTGTGACTTTCGACACCACATACCGTACCAACAAGTACTCAATGCTGTTTGCTCCTTTCACATGCGTCAATCATCATAATCACTCCATCATGTTCGGATTCATTTTGCTAAAGGACGAGAGCGAGAGTTCTTTTGTATGGTTGTTTAGGACATAGCTAGAAGTAATGAACTTCAAAGCACCCAAAGTTATCATCACCAATCAAGATTTGGCAATAAAGAAGGCTATTGCTACCGTCTTCCTAGATACTCGACACAACTTGTGCACCTGTCATATAAGCAATAAATATCATGAATGTCTGCATCACGTGTATGCAAAGTATCCAAAATTAAACAGGATTTTGACAAGTGCGTTAACAAGTCGTTAACGATTGAGGAATTTGAGAAGAGGTGGGAAACTTGTTGATGATTACTCATTGCAAGACAACGAGTAGTTCCAACACTTGTATGAGCTCAAAGAGCAATGGATTGGCGTTTACACGAGAAGGTATTTTTTTGCGGGCATGAAAACGATGGGTAAGAGTGAATCCATGCATGCCACGTTCGATAGTTATATAGGTACAACTACCAATTTGAAGAGTTTCGTCACATCCGTCCAAAAAGCGGTTGCCTCAATATTCGAGAAAGAAAGGACTGCAGACTTTGCAAGCACGTAGAAACAAACGTGGTAGCTGTACTTATGTAGCAGACAGATACATTAGATTTTTTTGGTGTTCTAGGACGTCCGCTACACTATGTAGCGAACGTCGTAGCAGAAATATTAAACTTCAACACTTAGAATTTTTTTGGTGTTATAACCGTCCGTTAGACTATGTAGCGGACGGCCTAACAGAAACATTAGACTTCAATACTTAGAATTTTTTAGTGTTTTAGACCATCGGCTACATAGTGTAGCGGTCGGCCTAAGAGAAACATTAGACTTCAACACTTAATATTTTTTGGTGTTTTAGGCCGTCCGCTGCATAGTGTAGCGGACAACATAACAGAAACAATAGACTTTAACACTTAGTATTTTTTTGGTGTTTTAGACCGTCCGCTACACTATGTAACGGACGGCCTAACAAAAATATCAGACTCAAACACTCAGAATTCTTTTGTTTTTTTTGGCCACCTTGAATTACACTTCAACACTTAGAATTTTTTTTGGTGTGTTAAGTCGTCTGATACACTATGTAGCGGACAACGTAACAAAAACACTAGACATCAACATTTAGATTTTTGTGGTGTTTTAAGGAATTCACTACACTATGTAGTAGACGGCCTAACAGAAATATCAGACTCTTAACACTTTCACTTTTTTGTGTGTTTTAGACCGTCCACTACACTTTGTAGCGGACGGCCTGACATAAATATTATTGTTTTGGTGTTTTAGCCCGTCTGCAACACTATATAGCGGACGGCCTAACATTAACATCAGACTTCAACACTTAGTTTTTTTTTTGTGTTTTAGGACGTCCACTACACTATGTAGCAGACGGTGTACCAGTAAACCACAATACACAAAAATACATGTCTCAATCGAACTTCGATCAAATGTTTCAAAATAAAAATGTTATGTCATAAAAATAATCGTTTACAATGTCATCATTGGGTCTCATCTTGAGTCGGATTCTCGTCGTTAGCCGGATGTATAATAAACATAACTGCTTTAGGTCGGCCGCTATGAATTTGCCAAGCTATTCTATATCTAAAGGCTTCTACTTCTACTTAGCTCCAGACGGCTGCCTTGAGCCTCTCATGCCAACAAATGTAGTCTATGTACATGCAGACGAAGGCGACACAGTCCGAATGATTAGCTTGCCTGGGCCTCTTCCTCTTCAATCGAACTTGGAGCTTTGGCTTCCCCAGTACTTCTAGTCGACGGAGATCGTGGACCATGACACAAAACAGATCCTGTAGAGAAATAAACAACGGCGTAAGCTACAAGTTAACAATTACAATAAGCATAAAAAAACAATCCTCGCAATATTACCATAGCATCCAATTGGTATTTGAAAAGCTCCTTCATGGTCAGCGCAATGGCATCGTCGTGGAAATTGTCGAGGATTGATATGACCATCTCAGTTGGTTCATAGCAAACCAAGTATCAGTGGTTACTATTACCGTAAAATGGTATTAGGAAGACATTCGCATCAAGGGCACTCACCGGACTATCCCTTCTAAGAAATGCAATGAGCGAATCACTCTGTTCCTAGTGGATCAAGGTCTTCCTCCCCTCTTTTTCTTTCAATCGCCCCTTTCAGAACAGAGCATGCAATGAAAATATGCATCCAACAAAAAAATGTGGGGATACGCATTCCGCTTATCCCGATCTCTTAGCTTCAAAATTTTGACGTCGGCAAAGATCACAAAGTCGCCCAGCCAAGCCCCGGAGATAGGGTGAACATTCCGTCCCATGAGATATTGTAATCCACACAATTTGGGCAATCCACAACTCTTGACGCTTTTTCTCCTCGGGGGGGGGGGGGGGGCACTAAAGTAATGTTCGTGGATTAGGCGACATTTTGCCGACTGTAGAGGCTTCAATGGATTCCCTTTGGGATAAGCAGGGGGAGGGTGTCGATCGGGGGATATTGCCCACCAGGGGGGGTCGACCAGTTGATAATGCCTTCCGGGGGGGTTGACCGACTGATATTGCCCTCCGAGGGGGTCGACTGGGTGATATTGCCCTCTCGAGGGGTAGATGGGGGATATTGCCCTCCAAGGGGCCGAAATGTCCTGCCCACGGGATGACTTGCAGTGACTTAGAGAGATTGAAGTTTGCCAAGTCGAAGTCATGTGTGACTTGACTCTGAGAGAGGGGTAGTACTTCCGCGTCTAGAAGCAAAGAAAATGAGAAGGCACTGAAATCGTCCCAATGAGGCATTCTCAAGCCAAATGGTGCCCCCTAAGCACCACCCATCCCAGCTATGGAGGGACCACCAACTCCCTGGCCCACCCCCAAAGTCTGTCCCGAGGGATCACCGTATCCCTCACTCACATGTTGAGGCTGCCACTCCGAATAATCCATTCCCACGCTGACGCCTGAAGGTTGTCCCGTATAAAGGTGCAAAAAAGCCTCACAGCCATTTGCCAATGCATCAGCCTGGGTATGAAGTTCTGCTCCCATGGCATCCACCACTTCCTTCCGCTCACTCAGCTTCTTGAAGAAGGAGAGCGAGGCATTAATCTACATCCAAAGAGATAATAAGTAACGTCATTAAATCCAATTAAAAGTATTGGTTGGGAAACTTACGAGATCATATGCCCTACGCTCATCGATCTCACCCTTAAGGTGGTACTTCTGCCCTCTTTCAAACCTTATTGGGGCTATTCTCTTCCGCATGATGCGGTAATACCACTCGTTGTACTGCTCGATGCTGATCACGGGTTAGGCTCCAACACAATGGTCGACAGCGTGTCCTGCCAAGAACTCCAAAGATCAATTTTGTCTGCACACATTTTTATGCATTCACCTTGCCAAACCGTGTTAACCCTCATATCTGGGGCATCGACTGGCAACCCCTGCAGGCAGTCAAAATAGCGCATTATATGATCTGGTAGTTGTCACTCCGTGATCTCGAAGTGGATCAGTGGTGTGCGTTATAACCCGGAGAGCGTGAAGATAAACGACTCTGCCACCCGTCGCTCCAAACATTTGTATGGTGCCCAACGCATTTGGTCCAGAGATAGCAAGTCGAACTCCCTCCGATAGAGTATAACATTGTGATGGGGATCATCTCTCCTCGGGTAGTGGCTCTCCCTCCAGCTGTACTCCCGAGCGCACAATTGAGGACACACATCATCGATTCCATCCCTAACGTTGGGCGCGCCGGTACTAAAGTGTTCATATGACCACACCTGAGAACAAAGATAAATTACGGTCGTATCGTCAAAATTTATTGTGCACCGACTAATAAAAAAATATCTAAAACATAATTACAAAGAGTGATATGATATACCTGCAATAGTGAGAGGCATGCACATATAGCTTTGGTGTCTGGCCTTGTTGCCTTGTGCAATGCTCGGTACAGGTGCGCAAGAGTTGCTGCACTCCAGGCATACTCCCCAACATCTTGCAGGTTACCCAACAATGCTAAATATTTGGTTTGAACCGTATTGTTCGACGTCGTTAGGAATAGATTGCCCCCATCACCCACAGAAAGAAGGCCTAAGTGTACAACACAAGAATCTCATCCGTGTAGTTTTCCAGTAGAACCTTGTAGGTATCTAGCAACCACCTCAACTTTATCCCACCAGTGCTAAATTCATTCTCGGGTATCGAGGTAAAGAAGTCCCTAGCAGCTTTCTTATTTGATACTTTCGACGAGTGAGCAATTACATGTCGTTCTGTCACCGGTAACCCTAAGATGAACTTTACATTTTCTAGGGTAATTGTCATTCCCCCAAGAGGGAAGTGAAACGTATTAAGGTTCAGTCAATTTGTTGAAAGATAGTGCCATGTGTAAAAACCCCAAACCCAATTCCACGCAACAATTTTTCTGGTATTTGTTCAATTTTTAGGCTCTGAATTGTTTGGATACTTCTATTGTATTGGAGGGTGCTCTTTTCTACGAATTAATAAATACAATTTAAGAAAACAAACGGTATACAATATTCGTGAGAATAAGAAAATAAACAAAAAATAAGTATCTTACTTGTCCATTCCAGATAGATGTACTAATATGATTTTCTTGATTGTATAATACGGAGGGAACTTCTGATCCATGGTTAAAATCCATTTTTTGCGACTGAAATGACTAAAATTATGGAAAAATATCAAGTTTGAAAGCTTTTATCAAAAGCTAGCACGTACATAATACATAAGGGATATATATAAATTATCAACACTAGCACATGATCAACACACACACACACACACATTATCAGCACTAGCACATGCTCAAGACACACACACAGATATATATATATATATATATATATATATATATATATATATATATATATATATATATATATATATATATATATATATATATATATATATATATATAACTGATCCGTTGATAGCGCGGGCAAAATAGAAAAAGTTGTCAACATAATCTAGATCTTTTTTTTAAAAGGATGTTAGTCGTCCGCTACATAGTGTAGCAGACATGATTTTTTTTACCAAATTACCCCTCCATGAAGTTCGCTACACTGTGTAGCGGATAATTTTTTGACCATGACAATTGTCAGGCAAAAAGTAGTCCACTATACTGTAGCGGATAACTTTTTGCCTGACACATGTCACATCAATCATGTCTCCCCCGACTGTTACGACTGTTATTTTGTCTTTATCCCCACTGTCCGCTACATAAGCTTTATATATAAATATTGTCCGCTACTTTATGGAGTGGACAATCTTTAATATCTGCTGTACTATGTAACGGATGGTCCACATACACAAAAACCTAACTTCGAAACTCTTCTCCATTCTTTCTTGTCACAGATTTTTTCAGCGGCGTTGGCAAGCAGATCTACGCAATTTCTTTCAAAGAAATCCTTTAATCGTCTAATTAATCACGTAAGTTCACGAACCAATCCTTTATTTGCTCTTACTCTAGAGTTGTGATGAGTGCTGCGTTTTATGCATAGTTTTGATTATGTATTGAGCATGTGCTAGCATTGATAATATGTGTGTGTGTGTGTGTGTGCATTGAGCATGTGAACTTATGTGAGCATGTGAACTTATGTGAGCATGTGCTCTTATGTGAGCATGTGCTAGCGTTGTATGTATTATGCATGGCTAGTGTTGGTAATTTGCGAGCATTTGATAAAAGCTTCAAAACTTGACGTTTTTTCATAATTTTAGTTGAAAAAATGGACTTTAAACCTGGATTAGAAGATCCTTCCGTATTATACAAGCAAGCAAACCATATCAGTACGCTCATATGGGATGGTGGAGTAAGATACTTATTTTATCAACTTTCTTATTCTCACAAGCATTGTATACCATTTGCTTTGCTTAAATTTTATTTATTAATTCATAGGAAAGAGCACTCTCAATACAATAGAAGTATCCGATAATTTCAGACTCTAAAAATTGAACAAATACCAAAAAAAATTACTGCGTGGAATTGGGTTTGGGGTTTTCACGCATGGACAGATCTTTCAACAACTTGACCGGAACTTAATAGGTGCCCTTGTTGAAAGGCGGAGAAGTGAAACGAATATGTTTCACATCCCTCTTGGAGAGATGGCAATTACCCTAGAAGATGTAGGGTTTATCTTAGGGTTACCGGTGACGGGACAACCGATAATTAATCTCCTGTCGGAAGCATCGAATAAGAGAGCTATTAGGGACTTCTTTAGACAGATACCTAAAAATCAATTTAGCACTAGTGGGATAAAGTTGAAGTGGTTGCTAGATACCTATAGGATTCTGCCGGAAAATTACACGGATGAGATGCTTGTGCTGTACACACAGGCTTTCCTCTTGTGGGCAACGGGGGCAATTCTATTCCCAACGACGTCGAAGAATATGGTCAGCGTCAAATATTTACCGTTGTTGGGTAACTTGCAAGAGGTTGGGGAGTATGCCTGGGGTGCAGTAACTCTTACGTACCTGTACCGAGCATTGCACAAGGCAACAAAGCCTAACTCCAAAGCTATATGTGCATGTCTCGCTATTGCAGGTATATCATATAAATCTTGATTACATTATCGATATTTTTTTATTAGTCGGTGGACAATAAATTTTGACGATATTATATATAATTTTGTCTTTGTTCTCAGGTGTGGTCTTATGAACACATTGCTACCGGTGCACCCAACCGTAGGGATGGAACTTATAATGTGTGGCCTCGGTTGTGCGCTTGGGAGTACAGTCGGAGGCTGAGCCACTACCCGCGGAGAGATGATCCTCATCACAACATTACGCTCTATTGGGGGGAGTTCGACTCGCTATCTCTGGGCCAAATGCGTTGGGCAACGTACAAGCGTTTGGAGTGACGGGTGGCAGAGTCGTTCGTCTTCATGCTCTTCGGGTTGCAATGCACACCCATGATCCACTTCGAGGTTGCAGAATGGCTGCTACCAGATCCCGTAATGCACTATTTTGACTACTTGCAGGGGTTGCTAGTCGATGCCCCATATATGATGGTTAATAGGAATCTATTGGGTGTCGGATGGTTTGGCAAGGCACGACACGCTGGCGGCTATTGTGTCGAAGATTGACCCCGTGATCAGTATAGAATAGTACAACGACTGGTACTACCGCATCACACGGAAGAGAGTAGCCTAATAAGGTATGACCGAGGGCAGAAGTACCACCCTAGGGGGTCAAATCGATGAGCGTAGGGCATACAATATCGTAAGTTGCCCAACCAATGATTTAATTAGATTTAATGATTCTTGTTTTACATTTAATCTTGTTTGTTTTGTGGTTACGCTTATTATCTCTTTGGATGTAGGTTAATGTCTCACTCGCCTTCTTCTAGAAGCTGAGTGAACGGAAGGATCTGGTGGATGCCATGGGATTAGAACTTCCCCAATAGGCTGATGCATTGGCCCAAGGCTGCGGGGAGTTTGTGTGCCATTATACGGGACGCCCTTTGGGCGTCAACCTTGGAATTGACTATCTGGGGTAGTAGCCTCCCCATGTGAGTGAGGGTTATGGTGATCCCTTGGGGCAGACATCGGGGGTGAGTGAGGGAGTTGGTGGTCCCTCCATAGTGGGACAAGCTTAAGTGCCATGGGACGATTACAGTGTCCCTTCATTTTCTTTGTTTTCGGACTCAGAACCACTGCCCCTCTCTCAGAGTCAAGTCACACAAGACTGGCATTTTGCAAACATCAATCTCTCTGAGTCGATGCCCATCGTCCCGTGGGCAAGACATTCTGGCCCCCCGAAGGGCAATATCAGCCAGCCACCGGTCACCCCTTCCCCGAAGGGGAATATCCCTTATCAACCCTCCCGGAGGGCAATATTAGCCGGTCACCCCCTCCCCCCGATGGGCAATATCCCCCGGTCGCCCCCTCCCTGGCGAGCAATATCTTCTGGTCGACCCTCCTGAAAGACAAAATCCCCCGGTCGACCCCCGTCTTATCACAAAGGGCATCCGTTGAAGCCTCTACAGCCGACAAAATCCCAGCAAATCCACAAGCGTTACTTTAGCAGGGCTCTCGGAACAAAGCATCATATAGTGTGGATTGCCCAAATGGCGTGGATTATAACCTCTCGTGGGAAAAAATGTCCTCCCTAGCTCCTGGGGCTTGATTGAGCAAAATTGTGATCTCTACCTACGTGAAGATTCTAAGGCTAAGGAGCCAGGACACCCTGAATAAGTATCCGTACATTTTTTTTCATGGGTGAGTTTTTTCATGGCATTCTCATAGGTGAATGGCAGGCTTGGGTCCAAATGAGGAGGAAGAAAACCTTGAAACAGTGGGACCAGTCCGATGCGCTCCTTGCATTTCTTAATATGGATAGTTCGGTGAGCGCCCGTGATGCGGACGTGTTCCTAATACCATTTTGGATAATAGCAACTACTGGTACTTGGTTTGCTATGAACCAACAGATAAGGTCGTATCAGTCCTTGACAGTCTCCACAACAATACCAAAAAGATGCCCGTGAAGCGGCTTTTCAAATGCTAGTTGGATGCTATGGTAATCTTATGATTGTTGTTTAATGCTTATTGTTATTTGGGTATTGTAAATGTTAACTCGTCGCTTACGTCGTTTTTTTATTTTCCACAGAATCTGATATATGCCATGGCCCACTCTCTTCGTGAACTAGAAATACCGGCAGGCTGAAGCTCGAAGTTCGAGCGAAGAGGAAGAGGCCCAAACAAGCTAATACCTCAGACTGCGGTGTCTTCGTCTGCATGTACATGGACTATATTTTTCGGGGTGAGAGCCTCAAGGCGGCCGTCTAGAGCGAAGCAGAAGTAGAAGCCTTTAGATAAAGAATAGCTTGGCAAATTTATAGAGCCGACCTAAAGCAGTTAGATATATTCTAATGTAGCGGACAGGCTATTTTTAAGTTGGAGGGTATTTTTATCAAAAATCGTCTGCTACATAATGTAGCGGACGGACTTAAAAAAAATCGTAAAAAAAAGATCTGAACCATCCACAAATCGTGCGTGGACGGTCAGATCGCGCTAGCAACTTCTCCTATTTTGCTAGCGCTATCAATGGATTAACTCCATATATATATATATATATATATATAATACACACACATATGCATATACATATTTTCTTTCAAAAATCATACTAATATTAAGGTCTGTATCTTAAAATTCAAGGAGGAGGAGGAGGAGCAAATCTCCAGGCCAACTCCTTGCGGTTGAACTTAACTATCTCCAAAACAAAATAGCTATATATACAGTTCAAGAAGAATACTTTGAATGAACATTTGGATCGATGACGAAGACACGTGATAGATTCCTTAAGAGCCAATGAGCAACATAGCATTGAAAATCTGATAGAAAGATTGTCATTTGGAAGAAAAAAGTGGAAAATTGACTGTTGGCAAATTTAACTATTAAAAATCTTTTATTTTGTTGTAGTGACTTTAAAGATGCCTTCTCTAGGTCAGGAGTGTGTTTGGATGAATGATTTAAGAATACTATGAAATTCATAATCCCTTACTTTTAAAATTCTTACATTTTGAAATATCAGAATTTACTAAGTTAGAAATTGGAGAAATTTTCACAGATGGGTATTCTATGACCGTAGTTGGTTATCAAACAAATCAATTCTAGATAAATTGGTGGAATAAAAGATAAAAGTAGATGGCTGAGATTAAAAAAGAAGGGGAAAAAGAGTGGCGAACGCTATGAAAAGTACAAAGACATGTAGCACAAAAAAAGACTTAATTTGCGAAAGGTAGTTCTCATGTGAATTTGACAAAGATTTTGGCCTCCCAAGTCCCTCTTTCAAATTCTTTCTATAATTTTACAAATTCTCTTATGTAGTTGCCAACATTGGGTTTGTGATTCCAATCGTCAATCAAATTGAAATTGTTAATTGAAATTCCTCATCTAAACACGCTCTAGATGTTAACGTGAATGACATGCTTTCGATATGAATAGAAAATAAAACTTACTTCACCTTTTGAAATTTTTTTTTTTCTCTCTCTCTCTGGCGCACACACACGCGCACGCGCGCATTGTAAGGCGTCCGTAACCCATAAACCCGAACAAATTTGCTAATTACGTAATTGCGAATGAAAACGAAATGGAAAGACAAGTGCTACTTTATCTAAGTCAACAAAGTACAAACCAACTCATTGCTCGAGATAGCTACTTTACAGGTTCTCGGCCCAACAAGTGGAAGCTTAGGCCCAACAACAACTCTAGGGATTGGGCTGCAAACGATTTAAGCTCGATCAACCTGGCCACTACAGACAGTATTCAACACCTGCATTCAACAGCTAACAGAGCGGACCACCAACCAAGTGAAACCCTAACACACACACACACACACACTCCCTGTTTCTCTCTCATTCACACTCCCCACTCAATGAAGAAGAAGAAGCAGAGCCACCAAACTGCCGCCGCCGCCGCACCACCTCCTACCACCGCCACTACATCCGACGACCTCCGCACCCTCATCCACTCCCACGCCGCCTTCTTCGACCGCCTCGTCGAGCTCATCCCGGCCAAGTTCTACCTCGACTCTTCCGACTCCAAACCCTACTTCCAAGGCCTCAGCAAGGCCGCCAAAGCCTCCGCCAAGCTCCAAACCAAGCAGAACCTGAAATTAGCCCGCCGACAGCGCCTCGATCCCGATAAATCCCAATCCTCGACCCTTGACCTCTTAAAAAGGAACATTGAAAAAGAAAACACCAACGGTGGTGAAAACGACGACATCGATGTGGTAAACGATGATGCGGATATCAGTACCAAACCAATTACCGATTTGGACGGTGATAAGAAATCAGTTACTTATGAAGAATTGCAGCAAAGGCTGCATTCCAAGCTTGAAGCGCTACGAGCAAATCGCGGACAAGGCAAGCGGTCTATGGTCGAGAAGAGAGATAATTACGTGAAGAAGCGAAAGAGGAGCGATGATTTTGGTGGTGGTGGCGGTGACAGGGGTGGTAATTTGGGGAAATCTGAGGATGAGATTGAGAAGGACGCGGCGGAGGCCGCGAAGGGGGTGGAATTCGGGAGAGTTAGACTGAATGATGGGATTGGGGTGGTTGGTAAGAAGAGGAGGAAGGGGGGTAAGGCGGCGGAGTTGGAGCGGGCAAGGGTGCTTCAGGAGGCAAAGAGCGATCCCGTGGTGGCCAAAAAGGAGTCGTGGAAGGCAGCGGTGAGTAGGGCAGCGGGGGTGAAAGTGCACGACGATCCAAGGATTTTGAAAGAGAGTATCAAGAAGGAGAGGAAGAGGCATGAGAAGAATGCCAGCAAGTGGAAGGAAAGGGTGGAGAGCAGGGATAAGGTGAAGGTGGAGAAGCAGCAGAAGCGGGCCGGGAACATTGCGGACAGGGCCGAGCAGAAGAAGGCGAGGAAGATTGCAAAACGAGAGAAGAAGCTGATGCGTCCCGGGTTCGAGGGGAGGAAAGAGGGTTATATCAATGAAGGTTAAGGTGCCATTTTGGCTTAGTGTTGTTTTTGTTTTGAATATTTGTTTTCAAGGAATTATATTTGAGAATGTTTCTATAATGGTTTCGTATGAAATGCTTGGCAGGCTGGTGATGTGTAGAAATTAGTCTTAAATTGATTTTTGGTATTGCTGAGGTCCACAATCTTTTGTGCTAATTCGTGACATCCTAGGAAGCTGCACTCACATATTTAAGAACTCCATTGTTTTGTTGGTATTGCCCATAGAATAGGTTCTGTAACTAGGTTATTTACAGCTGTGCATTTATGAATTTTGTTTTCTCTACTGCTAATCATCGTACAATCTCGATGTCACGATGACTTTGGTTTCATTAGAAAGCAAAGCAAATGGTTCCAACTTGTGTTCAGATTCTTTAACCTTGTTTGTTGGCACGTCTTTCGTCATCCATGTCACTTCTCTTTTCTGCACGTTCGGAGCAAGGCAGTATCTCTTGTAAACTATAATGCCACTTCCATATTCTGCACATATCGGAGCGAGGCAGTATCTGTTGTAAATTGTTTATACTTTGTTCAACAGGAAAGAGCTTCTCATGAGTTAACTTATAGCGGCTCATCTAGTCTTATGTGGGAAAACATTTCAACACGGAAGAAATTGTGGCTGAACTTGAAAGGTTGAATAAGTTAACTCATTTCTATCCATAAATTCTGATTGTTGAATTTCATCTTTTGAATTGGCCAGTGCAACTTAAGGCTCAATGCTGATATACTTTAATTACCCTATTTCTTTTTGAGGGTCAGATGTAGTTTCTTATTTAACTTGTACTCAACTCAATATGCAACACGTGTGTAGACTCATTTAGATTAGATATACAAGACCGAATACCGATATGCATCTAGCTCTGGCCCTTCATGTCACGAGGGCGGATGGTCAGATCTTCTCTGTTTCTTTTGGTTTTACTTTCAGCAGATGGGGGACTTAATGTCTATCTTTTCAGCCCGTCAGCCCGTCATAAGCCCTTCTTTTCAGCTTATCCATAAGTTGGGATGGTTAGAGTTAGACCATGAGCTATTCATTTCAGCTTATGCATAAGAGGTAATTTTCAGCTTATGGCTGAGATACAAAATAGCTGCCATGGTGAATAAGTTCTTACTCGCTTGGAAATCGTCAATTGTCAACTGGGTTTGTTTTCTATGCTAATATGGGGTGAGGGTTTTGATGCTGGTAGTTGGGAATGGTGCTGATAAAGGATCCGGGTGGCGGGCCATAAGTAGTGGTGGGAAAAATCTACTTGCAACAAATAGTAAATAGCAGAAGTTTTGATGCTGGTGAGCGGAGCTTCTTGGCATCATAACTAGTTAAATTATGTTTTAGCATCTTGTCTTCAGTTTTGCAGATTTTCTGTTTCCTTCTAAGTCTCCACTTTGCGCAAATGGTAAGTCACGTAACTCTCCTTCCCTCGCTCCTTGAGGTTCATAATCTTTTTCCTTGCCTCACATAACTCCATTGAAGAGGTTTTGGCGGTTCTATAGGTGGAAATTTTGCCTGTATTGGTTCGCTTTTAAACATTTGACAGGTTACATCACAGCTTTGTTATTTGGGTCACCCTTTGGGATCGTTGGAATTTTTTGGTTGTTGGCTATGTTGAGAAGCACGTAGCATATTACCATCCTGGCCCCTGCGCTTTTGGGGAAACTTCAGAAAGATTTCATCAAAGGATGCAAAATACTATCATGTTAGTAGGATAGACTTTTCTCAGGATTTAAGGAAGGGATCTTGCTGTCAAAGCATGACATATATTGTCTGGCAAATTTCTAAGCTATTATGTTTGTATTCTTTGGATGGTTACGAGAGTAAACATATTCAATGTGTGGAGCGGCAAAACGAAGTTAGCAGGGTTTCGTTTAATGTCTGGCGCTGCTTGCAAGAAGGAATGTTGTGTTGCACCTGTCTCCCTTTGTCTGAATCCTCTTTAAGTAGGCAACTTGATATGATTGGTGATTGTAGGTAGCTTTAATTAGGCACCTTGTCCAAAAGGGAACTTACCCTGTTTCTACTTGGTCTATCCTAGGATCGTGGCTTTCTGATTTCTTCCTCTTTTTGTCGCCAATGATGAACAGCAAGTTCGAAGGTTTCATTTCTGTGTACAAGAATTGACTATTGAAATACCGTGCCCAACTCAATGTTTCTTCTTCCTGATAAGTAGAGACTGGATGTTTCCTTCTCTCTTGTTTTGATCTGTAGCTGTGATGGTAGTAGAGATGGGGCACGGGTATGGGTTTTGCCTCGGGTTTTGGCCAACCGACCCGACCCGCCCCGCCATCCCAACCCACTAAAAGTTTCAATCCGTTTGAGCCATTATTAATTGTTTTTAGAAAGCTCATTTACTAAAGTAGCAGAGCCTTGGCCGACGGAGATTCCACGCTAATGAAGATAGGCCAAGGAGAGATTATGCTGCAGATGCGGTTCAATATCAAGGACCATAATCGACGTAGACCCCAATAGGGTCAAGGCCGGGCGGTTACTCGCTGTGTGCGGGTCAAATGGTCATCCATAATCATAGATTTTAACTCATCAACAAGACGCAACATACATGCCTCAAATTTTGGGGATTGGTTGCATATTTGTAAGAGGAATTGCTCAAAAAAAATCACGTGGTTTGCATATTGTTGCATTTTAAACTTTTAAATTGGAAAAGCTATTTACACCTCAATGGCTAGCGCTTGATGCAAAACGAATTCTGGTGGGGTTTTATCAAGATTTTAATAAAAAAAATGTCTTATTTACCCCCAACTTTTCAGGAGAAGATATCTCATTCCTTTGCCTTTCATTTGCATCTCCATTTTCATTCTTCTTCTTCTCGGCATGTAAAATAACTTCATTCCGCCGTTACTTGGCTGATCAGACCTTCACTGAACCTTTTTCCCAACAATCGTTGTTGTAGACACCATATTTTTGTATCCATTTTTAATTAAATAATTATTGATCTTTATTATAAATTAGAGCTTATTATTAGGTGTTACACCCTTTAATATAACTTAATTAATTTAATTTGGTCCGGTCCAATTAGGTCAGTCCAGTCCAATCCAGATGTCTGGATTGTGATATGCTTAGAAGATTTTAAGAATTCTTTGTGATTTATCCTTGATGCAAGTGAACAAATCCTTAATTTGTATAGAATATGAAGATAATTTTCGAATCTGTTACATTTCATCTGACTAAACCCGAGATAATTACCGAATTAATGTCGGATAAAATGTGGGATGAACCGGCCGGTATTGACAAACTGATCAATTAGTTGATTTTTCTCGATCTGTAATTTTTATACATATCACAGATTGATATGGTAATCTTTATCATTTCTGATATCTCAAACCTCTATATATATGGCCCTTGGCCTAGATTTTGAAGGATCAGCTTTTTCTCCAAGGAGCTTTTATACCATTTCTCCTAAAAGTGGTGTATCTTCTCTTAAGAAAAACTAGTACTTCATAATTCTCTTCCAAAGAGTTTCAAGTCTCTTGTATCGTAAATTCTTCGCAAAGTATTCCCGAGTCTTCTAGGCTGGCAGATTCACGAGATATATTTTATTGTTTTCTAATCTAGTGTAATTGTCTAGAATAATTTTCCTTTCCCGCGATCAAAATTCATTTTCAGTACGAAATGAAAAAGTCTTTTAATTTCTTAGTTGGAGTCTAAGATTGAAGTGTAAGTCATCTCCCATAGGGTCCGAATCAAACTATGATGGTTTTGATTCTGGTTTGTTCAACCGGATACATAGGCCATTCGACCCCTGATATTAAAGCCAGCACTGTAGAAATAAACATAGGGTTTGCATCTTTAACTGTTATGTGTTAAAAAAGTTAAAAATCAACAGAAAGGAGAGAACTAAAGGGTATGGTGGGTGCCTAATACCTTCCCTTCATGTAACTTATAATCCTAAACCCCTTTTTTTCCCCAATAGATTGGTGGTCCTTTGTGCACTTTCAGAGTCATTTTCAGGTTTTTCTTATTTTTTATTTAATTAAATGAGACGGTGACTCCAATAATTTTTTAGGCCTCTTTCGGGGGGTTACAAGGGATTTTTTTCGAGGCGGGTTTCACTAGGGTAGGGTATTGAATTGGAAGGAAAGGGTATTGAATTGGAGGTACGTAGGCAGCCCGTAAAGATGTCTCAGGCAATTCAATTCGAGGCGGGTTTCACTAGTTATGAATTCGACTACATTTTTGAGAAAAATAAATAGCTCGCTAGGACGAAAACCCTGCAAAGTGTAGCCTAGGCAAAAATTAGGGCAAAACAAAAAAAATACTAAAATATTAAAAAATAAAAAGTAAAAGTAAAAAAGCCCGCTAGGTCGAGAACCCTACAAAGCGCAGTCAAAAGCAAAAGTTTAAGGCGAAAGATAAACTTTTAAGTTATATCAGCAATCTAAGAGTAAGTTGTTGCCATAATGCTCCTTTCTTATTTCTGTAGGAAGGACGATCATCCTAATCCAGAATTATAAACGAGTCGAACCCGCGCTTGTCCTTCTTGAAAGTCCGCCTCTCTGATACCTGGACCCTTTCCTCAAGAATCTTTTTTTCAGCCGTTGAGCCATTTCCCACTTTTTCAATTTTCAGCCCTTTCCAGGCTTTCGGTCAAATCAACCCTCAATAAGCATCTATATCGTCTTCAGGGTTAGGGGCAGCCTTGACACTCAGTGGCCTCTTTTGGTGTCTGTTCATAACTATCGAGGAACGCCTCTTCCAAGGTTCATCAAAATGCAAAGATCCTATCGGATTCCTATTCGACCAAACTTATCTTCAAACAGCTGAGGACCAATCCAAGACCGTCAAATCCATATGACTCAAACTTCTTACTCTGTCGGGGGGCGACAAAAACCTTAAACTATACTCTGTATAGATTTACTGGAGTTATGTAATTCGGGCCCTAAACCTACTTCAGAACGAGCTTCCTCAATAGCTCTATCCAGAAATTTAATCTCTGAGGCACTTGAAAATTTTCATTTTAGTTCAGGCCGCAGTCAGCTCTCATTAGCTAGCACCATCTCTTTAATGATAGGGCCAGAGTCAACTGATATAAGCATCAGACAACAGTGGGGCAAACGGGTCTATCATAGTGAGAAACTACATAATCTTTGTGGAACTATGAGCATAAGGAAGAGAACCCCAACCTTGGGAAATAGCCTTGAACAGTGAAGGGGTAAGGTCCTTCACCACTAGAAAAATCAATGTAAGATATCGAATCAACCTGCTCATAATAGAACTACCTCGGAATTAGACAAGCAAAGTAGAACGATGAAGAGCCTAGTCCCAAAAGGCAAACACATTGATGCCCAAAAGTCCATAGAGTAAGTCCATGGGGCTTCCTACAATACCAGCGGATATCATTCGATTCTCAGGAGAAAAAATGCGAGTCCAAGCATCTATGCCATAACGACCCTCAAAGAAGAATGAGAGTAATACATCACCTTAGCGGGTTTAGCTATAAGCCGCATATGATCTAGAAGCCTAATATAGAAAAGGAAGGGGCTATCCCTAAACGGCTTGGAACCCTATGGTTTCTGCTACCATTACCGAAATTAGGGTTTTCCCTTGCAAAGACATTTGGGTATCAACTCTGCCAGTCTCACTAGACACAACCCCAAAGACGCCCCCTAGCCACTCGCATATTGCAGACCACGATTATCCATTTAGACAGAAAAATATTCAATTATACAAGAAAGCAGAATATGCTCACCTCAAACAAATGACCTAGCCTGCTTTGTGTTAACTTCGAACAAGCTCACGAGGGACAAGATATATCTATCTTGAATGATCAGAACTGTAAAGGGTAAATTGGTAGGGACATCCACCAAAGTCAAAAACTCCTCATATGTAGGGCAAAGCTCATCCATACCAAATTGGAAGACATGATCCCAGGGATCTCAAAATTTTGCAAATGGCCAAGAGAATATCTTCATGAACGAAAACTATGTGCAAATTCATAACTGCCTTTAGATGGAAGTGCCCATCTAAGTGAATGAGTTCTACCTTGTCAAAGGAGTCGGCAAATGATTGGATTGTTTTTGGAAGCCATTGGGGTTTGTCTGAGAGAATGAAAGTTGTATGCCTCCTCTGAAGGGCGAGTCCCGACTATACAAGGAGGAAGCCTTAAGTTATATAGAGATATGGCTCGAAAATCCTATCTTTTTACCAGCCGTTTAGTTTACTCAAACATATGAAATTTTCATCCGACTAAACCGCCGGTTTTTGGCCTGAAATAAAAAAATTTCACCATCCTCACTGACTAACCGGTTAGTGAAGATGTAATGGAGTTTTTGCAAAGTTTGCCCATTTGGAGACCAAACCCCGTACGTGTTCTCAAGCCAATCCCAAATTAAGTTCAATCAATTTTTTTTTCATTTCTCCTTTCTTCACTACAAGAAAAAGTCTTTTTACCGACAGAATTTTAGTGACAGGCAATAATCCGTCGCTAAAAGCTATATTAACTGACGGAGTAATTTGTCGCTAAAATGATGGGTCTTCCATAGGTAAATAGTTTCACCAACGTTTTTTTACCCATGGCTTTTAGTGACGGATATATCGTTGCTAAAAATTTTCTATTTTGGGCCCTTTTTTTTAATTTTGTAAAAACATTTTTATTTCCAATTTCATCACTAAAACTCCCCAAGGTAGCCATTCGCGACGGAGTGTTCCGTTGCTAGAAGTATTGACTTAAGCGACGGAATATCCGTCGGTAAAAGGTCTGTTATAAAAAAAAACCCCTTATTTCTCTCTTTCTGGTTTTCACTCACCCCCAATTTCTTCCCCTGGCGACCCCCCTCTGGCGACCCCCCTCTGGCGATAACCCCCCTTGCCCCCCCTCCCCCCTGACAGCCCAACCCCCCACGACGATGTTCCTCGGCGAGGATTTCTTCCTCCGGCGACAACCCCCCTTCCGGCGACGCCCCCTTCCCCCCATGACGCCGTGCAAAGCTACTGCTCATGTACCAATTAAGGCCTCCACTGCCGCGCCACCACCGCCACCGCCGCCGCACCACCGCCACCGACGGTATGTCTATTTTACCCTAATTTTGGTTTAATGTATGTGTTTAACTGTTAATATATAGTTACTTGTACGTACTGAAGATTATGCATTGGTGGGTATTTATGAAGGAATTTTAAGCTCTTGATTGATTGAGAATTTTAGGCTGTTAATTGAGCATTTCAGATTGTTAGATGGAGCATTTGAGATTGTTGATTGAGATTTGTGACCTATTTGGAGTGAGATATGTGACTTAATTTTAATTTTCATAGTTAATTGCATATCAAATTAGGTAATTAAACATTCATTTTCATTTGGGAAACACCATTATATTGGTATTCTGCTTGCTTGGAAATTGATTAAATAGGGATTGTTTACGGTCTATTCAGACTCATTTTGGTTTAAACGTCAATATGGCACATAGTGCACATCTTTCTTAAGTAAACCAAAATTAAGTAATTGCACATAACATTAGGTAATTAAAATTCAATATAGTTGCTTACGGTTAGGTTACTGTTCAAACTTGCTGTTAGAATTCTCCATGTACTTGAGCTTGAGCCTGTTTGGTCATTTAGTTTAAGATTGGGAGGTTAATATGTTTTTTTAGTTGCTTAGTATCAAATCATGCTGAAATTTTGCTACGTTGTTCTAGAATAACGTTTATGAGTTGTAAAACTAATGTGACCGCCTTGATCTCGAAAGTATTTCTAAGTTACTTTTTTGGCGTTCTGTGTCTATTTACTTCATGACTGGGGTCCATTTCTAGAGTTCAACTGGTTACTTTCTTGGATGTACTACTTTTATTATCGTCTGATTGAGTATATTTTTAGAAATATAGAGCATGCGTAGCGGAATCTCAAAAGTAGATTGTATTAACCCTGATTCACCTTAATTAAACCTAGTTAACCCCGATCAATCTTAATTAATCCCGATTAACTGTAATTAACTCTGATTCACCCTAATTAACCCCGACTAAACCTAAATAATCCTGATTAACCCTAAGTAAATATAATTAACCTTGATTAACCCTAATAAGCCCATATTAACCCCTAACACATCTCTAGGTAACCCGACTTAACTATAATAAACCTTAATTCACCCTAATTAAACCTAGTTAACCCCAATCAACCCTAATTAACTGTAATTAACTCTGATTCACCCTAATTAAACCTAATTAACTATTAAACCTAAATATCCCTATTTAATTCTAGGTAAACGTAATTAACCCCCATTAACCCTAATTAACCTTAAGTAAACTCTAATTAAATCCTATTAATATATTCCTAATTATCCTAAATACTATCTAACCCCTAACTATATACATAAACCCTAGACTCAATCACAGGTGGAACAATATCAACTCTACGAATGAACTCAACGAATTCTAAAGTGTCTCAATCCTAATTAACCCTAATTAGTACATTAACTCTAATTAACCTTAATTAGCTCTTACTTAAGCCCTAATTAATAATAAATAAGTCTAATTATACCCATTTAACTCTAGTTAATCCTATTTGGGTTGAATTAGCCCTCATTAGCATTAACCCTATTTAGCTCGAATTAGCCATAATTAGCCATAATTAAAACTGATTAGGCCCAATTAACATTAATTAACCCTACTTTACTATTAATTTAATCTCTAATTAGTCCTAATCACCGCTGCTAACCTAATTAAACCGTGATTGTCCTGATAAATCGTAAATAAATCCTAATTAAACCCAATTATGGTAATTAACTGTAATATGTTCTAATTAGGCACAACTAGCCCTATGTAGCCTAAATTAATCCCTGAATAACACTAATTGAGTCTAATTAAACGCAATTAACCGTAATCAATCCTAAATAGCTCGAATTACCCTAATTGTCCCCTAATTAACATATTAGCTTGGCATTTTCACCTTAATTAGCTATTATATATTTAGGTTCGGTAAAATCATTTGGTTATAGTGAACTTGAGCAGAGAAATAAAATCATCATTCCTAAATCCTTTAAAATCTAACGATCCACCAAATTAGGATTCTCAAGTAAATCCGGTACTTTTGGTTGGTAAGTTATGGACTCAAAAATTTCCCTTAGCGCATCATGTTGAACCATCTCGTCTAAGATCTTATCTTCCGAGACTTCAGATAACATTTTTGGTTCGCAACTCTCCATGTCTGCAGAAGAGTCAGAGAC
Organism: Escallonia herrerae; assembly: GCA_033070095.1. Lineage (NCBI taxonomy): Eukaryota > Viridiplantae > Streptophyta > Magnoliopsida > Escalloniales > Escalloniaceae > Escallonia > Escallonia herrerae. The sequence continues at coordinate 336,324 of JAVXUP010000481.1, read as the reverse complement.
AAAAGGTCTTTCTCAGCCTGTCGCAGACATTTCCTTCCCTCCATTGTTCCTGAGGTAATTAGATGGTAAATATACACAATTTTTTTCTGAACAATCCTGTATGCCCAACATATGGCTTGCCTTTCAACTAATGGGTCCCAACAAATATCAAGCAAAACAACTCTCGACGCCCCAACCAGGGCCAATTAGGGCTAATTTGAGCTAAATAGGGTTAATGCTAATGAGGGCTAATTCGAGCTAAATGAGGTTTGAAAGGCAAGCTATGTGGGGCATAAATTTGGTTGGGGCGTCGAGATTTGTGGTGCTTGATATTGGTTGCAATCCATCAGTCGAAAGGCAAGCCATATGTAATGCCCCAGAAATCCAGAGCTCCATCGCCTTGAACTCTCTGGTCGTTAACTTACCGGATCATGTCAAACCTGTCAAATCTGTTCACCAACACATACTTTAAAGCATCTGGTCCAACACCGATCCAAGTTCCTTAAAATACAAGATTTCAATAACTGTTCAAACTTAACTATTAAAATCTAGGTTCTCAATAATCTGATGGAATGAATCGACAATATAGACCCGCGCCGGGGTCACATTACCCAGTAGTGATGGGCTCAGCAGAATCTCACATAAACTCTAACCCATTCCCGAACATGTGACAGCTGATCGTCACCTACAGAAGGGAGTCAAACGAAGGGTGAGCTTTTGAGAGCTCAGTAAGGTCGTACACAAAGATATCTCAGAGAGAGTTACCACAATTCAAACGCAGACAACTAAGAGATTTCAAACATTTACGACAGTCTAACAAGAACAGGGAAGCATTTTACTCCGTCCCTTTCAATAAAATATTCAGACAATTGTTCTCAGACATTCTTAAAGTGATCAATGCAGACATAATGCACATAAACTCCAAAAATACCGATCATGGGTGGTAGCGATGCCACACTGGCAAGGCTCAGAAAGTGTCCGCATGCATGATGTACCAGAATACTAGTCCATTTAGGTACTAGCCTGCATTCCATACAGGATTCAGATCAGCCATATAAGGTCCGCCTCAAAATAGAATAGATTCCCATGTTAGTGTACAGAAGACATATATCACAGAATCAAAACACAGATCAATGTTCAACATACAACAAAAGGTGAGCACTGACGGGAGTTCAATAATTGAATCAGGTTCAATATCAGGGTTTACTTGGCAATAACAGATCGAAATCAATACATATTTAGAGTTCAACAATGGTCATAAATAAACAAAAGAATAATTTTGGAAGCAAACTGATTGCTTGAGGTTCGGACGGAAACCCTTACCTGGATCCGTAACTAATTTATTCTAACAAAAGTCTTTAACTTTATCCTAAACGGAATGATCAAATCATAAAACATAGTCTACAACACAATACTATAACTTATTACGGACTCACACATGCTCCCAAAATGAACCTCCCTCACCGCGTATGTAAAATTACCAAAACGCCCCTGAGGTGTAAAATTACCAAAAAGCCCCTCTCGGACTTAAATCACCCAAACGGCCTTCCCGTAAGTAGAATCACTAAAATAAGCTTTTCATATGTGAATTTATGCAAAAATACCTTTCTTAGGTCAAATTATCAAAATACCCCTTCAAAGTGGCAAATTACCAAAATACCCCCGGTTTCACTTAAATCATTAAAATGATCTTTCTATAAGCCAAATCACTAAATATTCTTACCATATGTAACTTTACTCAAAAATACTCTTTATGGGTAGAACAACCAAAATACCCCCCGGGTGGCAAATTACCAAAATGCCCCTAGGAGTTTCCGGCACCAAAAAAATCCCAAAACATCTTAAATGCTATTTGAAACATCCTGATATCATTTCTGGCCTAAAAAGTATTTTAGAAAATTTTTGCCCGAAAATTCCGAACCGGTGTTCAGACCGACGCTAAAAGCCTAGTTTCGCGAAAAATACCCATCGACCTCAGAATGGCCTGAAATTTTAGATACTGAATCATATCAGTAAAATAGAGTTTTCCTAAAATTTTCAAATCAAAATATCTTGGTTTGATATGCTAAAAAGTTCGATAAATGTCTTTAATCGGTACCCCAATTTAACATTCTTCCCGGATCCCGAAAATTGCCAAAAAATTCCAGAGAGTAGTTCTCATAAAAGTATTAGGAGGTTACAGTTTTACACTTTGTCTAATTTTGGCTCTAAATATTTTTTTATAAATTCGTGAAAAAACTACCTAAAGTAGTTTATGCTTTTATACACTTACTATTTAGATTGGCACACGCTAAAACACATTTTTTCACACATTTCTCTTCTTCCTTGTTCTGCCGAGATCCACTCCATGCATATAACTCATGAACACACATTGATGCACTTCCAACACATTCTAAGACACTAAACTCTCACTACCCTATCCAAAACACATACACTAACACCATCATACATTTAAATTACACACACATACACACTCGAAGCACCTACACTGCAACATGCTTTTCTCCCACTGCACAACCACAATCCTCCTCCTTTATCCTCTTCGAATCCGAAAGTCTATCAAACCATAACTTACCAACCAATATTACATAGACCCATGATAAAATTCCCTTACTCGAAGCATGCAATTCTCATAAAACATTTCTTGTATACAACCATGTTCATCGCCTCCATACCCCTCCACCGTTATTGAAAACACACAGAAACCCCATAAACACACACTATGTTATGCATACTAGAGGTTTGGGGAGGTTTACCTGTTGAATTTAGTACAAATCTTCCTTCTTCCTCTATGTTTTTTCCTTCCCTCTACGGCAGCTTTGTTCTCTTCCTCCCTCTCTGTTTCTTTTCTTGTTTTGCTTCTTCTTCTCTTCTTCTTCTTTTCCCTTTTCTTTCTTCCTTTCTTTACCCGAAGTCATGATCCAATCCTTATTAAATTATTTTTTCCTAGCTTAGTCATTAAGCTAGAAAGAGATAGCTTCATGTGTAGTCATCTTTCCAAAAATTTGATTTAGTTACAAATTTTCATAATTTGCAAAGTAGCCCTCTATTTTTCCAAAATTATAAAAATATCCCAAAATTCTTTTAAGCTTCAATACGCTAGAAATTCTCGGGCACTGCCCAAAATTAACGTCTGTTTATTTTTCAAAGTCCAGATGGTTGTTATAACCGACTCCCGAAGTTCGGGATATTACATTCTTCCCCTCTTATAAAATTTCGTCCTCAAAATTTGCTCGCGGATATCCCATTACTTCTAACATCTAGGTACTACGCTTCCGTTGCATCGTTTAGATAATTGTTGCACCGTGGGTAAGTCACACCTAATCTTCGTGCTCACATTCATTTCCAAAAAAAATACCCGAACGTAACGGTTGTATTTTGATCATAATGCTAAATTCAATCTGATCAGATTATCACTCGTGCTCTAGCTGTTCCCATATTTCACGAACAATGACTTAGTTAATATCACACTCGCTGAGCTGAACCTACACCACTCCGAATTCAATGCATACAAGTTGAACTAAATCAAATTCTAATACCGGAGTTTCCACCTGATTGTATTGTCTATACACCAGAGACTATATCGTTGCACAGTCCACTCAATGATGGTAAGCTTAACTTCGAGCTTAAGGTGTACTAAAATACCAAAATGATGGTCATACCCAATTTGCACTGCACACTTTATTACCTAAAAAACAACGAGTCTAAATTGTTGCCCAATTTGTTACCAAGTTCATCACTGAGAGACATGTTATCTTAACATAACTTTGTATTGCGTACTTACGGGTCTGCATATACTTCACAGAATGACTGAAAACTATAGCTACTATGAGTTCGTTGCACACTCTAGTGCCTTAAATCAAATAGGTCCAAATTGTTACTGGAATCATTACAGAAAGATGTGTTATCTTAACACAACGCGAAATATAATTTTGCACTCACATGTCTTGCACTTCCACTAAAGTTTGAAGCTCTAATTTATCACATCGCTTCTGATTCACAGTCACATTATTTATAAAGCATCATACCCTTATGCTTTAATCATCCGTTTCAGTTAAACATGTAAAACCTTTCGGTTCCCAAAAGCAAGTAACATATGGTCTATCATCATGTATTCAGCCCAGATCTCAATCTTATACGAAATATCAAATAGCTTACCCAAACCTAATCAACATTCCCAGAATCTCTTCTCACTCCATAGATTAGCCGAGGCTTAGGATTCTACTTAACCTCATATCCAAGTAGGGAAAACTATACCAATTATTATAACAATACTCACAATCATGCAATCAAAACACAAAAGTTCTTCAACAAAAAAAATCATGCATATTGGCTCTTAGGTTCACAACAGAATTCTGTGACATTCCAAAAGAAATGATAGACATAGAGACATTGATATAGATCTGACGAAGCAAAGTCAACACACCGACTCGGAGCAATCAAAATCGGAAGGAGTTATTGGTCCTTAATGAAATTCGTAACCTTCCCATGGCCAGTGGGTCAGATACTTCTCCATCAAGTCCAAATAAATTCGGAAAGAAAATAAATAAATAAACATTCTGAAGACAGAATAAGCCGACTGAACATGAATGGCATCTTCCCTGACGTCTTAGGGTAAGCTGGCATTCAATTAAGTCACACTTGAGTTCAATATGCAAAAGAATGAATCAGATGATAGAGTAAAATTTCAAATCCCTTTTTATATCCTTAAACCAAACCTTCAGTCTTAACGCTAGTCATATTTCCAAAACTCAATTCTTACTCATAAATCAAATCATCAACTTAACTACTATGCATACCTTATAAACTGTCCAAATACAACTAGGGTTTCCCTAACAATACCAGATGCGTGATTAACAAATCACCAATTCATACCTAATATGCTATCACAATCCTAAACAACAAATGAAGCGAGGTCCATATAAGGATCTCTATCTCAAACATAGACTGTATATTCACAGAGAACCACAATTCTAGCGAGTGTTTTTTCAAGTCTTCCCAATACCGGGAAAGATCCCTAAATCCCTACTCATCTCATACAAACCTGTTAGAATCTCACCTATCAGGGACCCTAGGCCCTCTGTACTATCTCCACTGCCAGAGTTTCAAATGCGGATCGTAAGGATACAATAAAAAGTTATCAAGGTTATACCAGGTCTAAAGAACAACACGACCACCAGCCAAAGGCAGACTTCTTAACATTACCATCATCCTACCCCACTCTCATTAATTGGAATACCATTCTATAGAAATGTGTTACCTATACTCTGTGATTTCATGCCTTACAGAATCATACACTTAAGCTCTAAATACCACAAGAATGAACTGCTCTGATACCAACTGTAATGCCCCAGAAATCTGGAGCTCCGTTGCCCTGAACTCGCTGGTTGTTAACCTACCGGATCACGTCAAACCTATCAAATATATTCACCAACACATACTTTAAAGGATCTAGTCAAACCTATCAAGTTCTTTAAAATGCAAGATTTCAATAACTGTTCAAACTTAACTATTAAAACCTAGGTTCTCAATAACCTGATGGAATGAATCGACGGTACAGACCCGCACTGGGGTCACATTACCTAGTAGTGATGGGCTCATCGAAATCTCACAGAGACTCTAACCCATTCCCTAACATGCAACAACTGATCGTCACCTGCAAAAGGGAGTCAAACGAAGGGTGAGCTTTTGAAAGCTCAGTAAGGTAGTACATAAATCAATCTCGGAGAGAGTTACCATAATTCAAAGGCAGACAACAAGAGAATTCAAACAGTTACGACAATCTAACAAGAACAGGGAAGTGTTTCACTCTGTCTCTTACAATAAGATATTCAGACAATTGTTCTCAAATATTCTTGAAGTGATCAATGCAGACATAATGCACATAAATTTTGAAGATACTGATCATGGGTGGTAGTGGTGCCACACAGGCAAGGCTAAGAAAGTGTACACATGCATGATGTACCAAAATACTAGGCCATTTAAGTACTAGCTTGCATTCCACACAGAATTCAGACCAGTCTTATAACGCCCACCTTAGTACAGCCTTATAACGCCCGCCTCAGAATAGAGTAGATTCCCATGTCAGTGTACAGAAGACATATATCACAGAATCAACGCACAGATCAATGCTCAATATACAACAAAAGGTGAGCACTGACAGGAGTTCAATAATTAAATCAGGTTCAATATCAGGGTTTACTTGGCAATAACAGATCAAATTCAATGCGTACTTAGAGTTCAACAACGGTCATAAATAAACAAAAGAATAATTTTGGAAGCAAACTGATTGCTTGAGGTTCGGACGAAAACTCTTACCTGGATCCGCAGCTAATTTATCATAACCAGAATTCTTTAGCTTTATCCTAAACAGAATGATCAAATCATCAGAACATAGTCTACAACACAATACTATAACTTATTACGGACTCACACATGCTCCCAAAATGAACCTCCCTCATTGCGTAAGTAAAATTATCAAAATAACCTCGAGGTGTAAAATTATCAAAAAGCCCCTCTCGTACTTAAATCACCCAAACAGCCTTCCCATAAGGAGAATCACTAAAATAAGCTTCCCATATATGAATTTATGCAAAAATACCTTTCTTATGTCAAATTACCAAAATACCCCTTCGAGGAGGCAAATTACCAAAATACCCCTATTACACTTAAATCATTAAAATGATCTTTCTATAACCAAATCACTAAAATATTCTTCACTCAAAAATTATGGGTAAAATTACAAAAAATACCCCCTCAGGGTGGCAAATTACCAAAATGCCCTTGGGGGTTTCTGGCACCAAAAAAATCTCAAAAAACATCTTAAATGCTTTTTAAACATCCTGATATCATTTCTGGCCTAAAAAGTATTTTAAAAGATTTTTCGCCCTAAAATCCCAAACCGGTGTCTAGACCGAGCGCTAAAAGCCTAGTTTTGCGAAAAATATCCATTGACCTCAGAATGACCTGAAATTTTAGATATTGAATCATATCAGTAAGATAGAGTTTTATGAAAATTTTCAAATCAAAATAGCTTGGTTTGCTATGCTAATTAGTTCGATAAATGTCTTTAATCGGTATCCCAAGTTAGCATTCTTTCCGGATCCCAAAAATTTGTAAAAAATTCCAGAGAGTAGTTCTCATAAAAATACTGGGGGTTACAGTTTTACACTTTGTCTAATTTTGGCTCTAAATATTTTTTTATAAATTTGTGAAAAAACTGCCTAAAGTAGTTTATGCTTCTATACACTTCTCTTCTTCCTTGTTCTGCCGAGATTCACTCCATGCATATAACTCATGAACACACATTGATGTACTTCCAACACATTCTAAGACACTAAACTCTCACTACCCTATCCAGAACACAGACACTAACACCATCATACATTTAAATTACACACACACACACACACACACACACACACACACTCGAAACACCTACACTGCAACATACTTTTCCCCCACTGCACAGCCACGATCCTACTCCTTTATCCTCTTCCAATCGGAAAGTCTATAAAACCATAACTTACCAACCAATATTACATAGACCCATGATAAAATTCCCTTACCCGAAGCATGAAATTCTCATAAAACTCTTCTCCTATACAGCCATGTTCATAGCCTCCATACAACTCCACCGTTATTGAAAACACACAAAAACCCCATAAACACACACTATGTTACACATACTAGAGGTTTGGGGAGGTTTACCTATTGAATTTGGTACAAATCTTCATTCTTCCTCTCTGTTTTTCCTTCCCTCCACGGCAGCTCTGTTCTCTTCTTCCCTCTCTGTTTCTTTTCTTGTTTTGCTTCTTCTTATCTTCTTTTTCTTTTCCCTTTTCTTTCTTCCTTTCCTTACTCGAAGTCATGATCCAATCCTTATTAATTTTTTTCCTAGCTTAGTCATTAAGCTATAAAAAGATGGCTCCATGTGTAATCATCTTCCCAAAAATTTGACACCTAGCTACAAATTTTCACAATTTGCAAAATAGCCCGGTATTTTTCCAAAATTACAAGAATGTCTCAAATTTTTTTTAAGCTTCAATATGCTAGAAATTCCGGGGCATTGCCCAAAATTACCGTTCGTTTATATTTCAGAGTCCGGATGGTTATTTTAATTGAGTCCCGAAGTTCAGGGTATTGCACCATATGTTGGGCATACGGGATCGGTCTGAAGAAAACTGTGTATATTTACCATATAATTACCTCAGGAACAATGGAGGGCAGGAAATGTCTGCTATAGGCTGAGAAAGATCTTTTGTCTTAGAAAGTCTTCTCTTCTGCAGACATGGAGAGTTGTGAGCCAAAAGTGTTATTTGAAGTCCCGGAAGATAAGATCTTAAACGATATGGTTCAACATGAGGAGTTAAGGGGAATTTTTGAGTTCATTACTTACCAGCCAAAAGCATCGGGTTTACTTGAGAATCCCGATTTAGTGGATCGTTAGATATTAAAGGATTTAGGAATGATGATTTTCTCTGCTCAAGTTCACTATAACTAAATGATTTTGTACTGAACCTAAATAGATTATAACTAATTAAGGTGAACATGTCGAGTTAATGCATTAATTTGGGGCAATAAAGGTAATTCAAACTATTTAGGATTGATTACAGTTAATTGCATTTAAGTAGACTCAATTAGTGTTATTTAGGGATTAATTCGGACTAGTTGAGTTTAATTAGAACGTATTATAGTTAATTACCCTAATTGGGTTTAATTAAGGTTTGTCTACAATTTATCAAGACAATTACTGTTTAATTAGGTTAATCATTGGTGATTAGGGTTAACTAGAGATTAACTTAACAGTAAATTACGGTTAATTAGTTTTAATTAGGGCTAATTAGAGTTAGTTGGGTTTAATTAGGAATAATTGCTGTAAACTAGAGTTTAATTAGGGTCATTAGTTTTAATTAGGTAGCATACTGTAAACTAGAGTTTAATCAAGGTCATCAGTTTTAATTAGGCAGCGTACGCGGCCTCCCCGGTATGACTGCACGTGCCGTGATAGGAGCGTCCCCACCCCCCGCTGCATCTCCATAGACGCAGACATCGACCATGGAGCGCTCATCGTTACATGAGGATGAGGTTCGTCGCAATGCTGCAGAGGTTTATAGGAGGATCACGACGCATAATCAGGTACAACCACTATATAGGTTAAATTAGTGAACACTACATACAATTGTTATCGAGATTAATGCGCCCGTGCCTTTACATGCATGGAATTGCTGTTGGACATGCAGGATCCGGATCACATTGCCCTCGTGGATGAGGATGATTAGCAGGACCCCTCCGATCCCTTCCCTTCCTAGCTAGCTCTTTGTATCCCCCATCCCCCCGACTTGTACTTTTCTCCCCTACTGTATTAATGCACCCCGCTCCCGTGCCTTCCTGAATTTTGTATACATTTTATTGTTGAATTATGATTGTTGAATTGTGATTACATGTTTAGGTGTTAAAAAAATATATTTTTTTTAAAATTGGTTTGACTTTTAGCGATGGACTATATTCCGTTGCTAAAAGTCTATCTATATTAAATGAACCACTTTTAGCGACGGGAATTCCGTCGCTAAATGTTTAAATGACAAACGTTTAGCGACGGAATTTCGTTACTAAATATTTTAGGTTATAAATTATTTTCAAAAAAAGAATATAAATTAAAATACAGAAAATATAATTAGCGTCTCGCAATTGTATTTGTACGTCCGTCGTTGAAGGTAACTTTAGGCGTCGGATTGAAAATTTCCGTCTCAAAACTTTTAGAGACAGGGTTGTAGGCAACAGAGTTTTAGCGACGGGTTGTCTGTCGCTAAAAACTCTTTTTCGACGGATATCGGACTTTTAGCGACGGAAGTGTCTGTCTCTAAAAGTCTTTTTTCTTGTAATCCTTCCTATGCAAGTATGTGTGTATATGCATTATAGTAGAATATTTACGTAGGAATTTCTAATGAAAACATAGGAATCTCTATTAACAGAAAAGATGTTCATTATAAAAAGAAAATATAGCTTGATAAATAAGTTCCTAGTGAACTCCAAATCTAACTATCAACTAAGCTAACAAATCTTCACATCAGTCCTTCTGGGGCTTCTTGGGCTAGGCTTTTCCTCGTAACCAAACTTTGAAGGCTCCTCATCCCGCTCGACTTCATAGTCCTCGTCCTCAGGATCGGGGGATGACTCTAACTTTAGAGGCTCGGTTTATCCCCTGGGCTTTCGATGTGTCTTATATTACAGGATTGAAACCCGAGTATATCTACGGACATGCAATTTCTTTGGCTGTGAGGGGGCAGAGGCTTTCTCCTTGATAGCACTAGTGGCCTCCTTCTCTTTGGTGGTGTAGACTTTGGTTTACAAATCAACCTGAGAGAGACCCGACTTATCCGCGATGCCAGAACTTCTCGTGTAGGGGTCTGAGTGGTAGTAGCAGTAGGCTCAACAAAGCTCTCACATTGTCCGGCGCCTGATCCACCTCTTGAGGGTGCATCGAGGGGGTAGGTGTAAGCACTTCCATTGACTCTGTTGATGGCTCATACACCTCCAACAAATCCCATTGAGTGGATACCATACCTCCAACAAATCCCTCAGTTGCGAGCTCAGAACCTACAAAAGGAGAATCATAATGTTAAAAGCAGAACATAAAAGTCAAATTGCATAAAGATAGGGTCGAGATTACTGTCTTGATCTAAGTCAGCTCCTTGAGCCCTAGAACATCCTCATCCTTTTTTGGTCCCGAGATCGGCCCCATTTTGTGCCTCTTACCCCTCAGATACATTGGCTGTCTGAGAAGGGAACGAGATCCCCTCTACGGCTTCTTACTCCTTCTTGCCATTTCCCTTCATTACCTGTGTCGCCCTAGCGCGCTGGATCCTCTTAGACCCCTCTACAGTAAAAGAAAGGGACTAAATCCTCTCGCATGAATGCCTCGTAGATACGAGGATCGTTCAGCCACTTCAAAGAGGTCACAACAATCCTCAGAGTCAAATTATGTCTTAACCCTCAATCCAAGTCGCTATATGATACATCTCCATGGGAGGAATAGTACGGATTCGAGACTCGACATCAAAATGGTTCTGAAAGAGCACCCTCTGCCCAAGGTAGAAATCCTTTTGGGAGTTCACTACCAGTAAGACTTGACACTGCGTGAGCTCTAATTCCTCCGGTTAAAACTCCTCTCCTTACCACTTGGACAGGGACCCCTAAAATAAAAACAGGCATAAGGATCCATGAAATAAGCATAACGGGAAATTCAAATGCCAAGGTCTAAATAAAAGGAATAAAAAACTCACAGAGCTACTGAGCCAATGCTATCCTGGTATTCTCCTATCATGGCCCCAACTCGTTTGTCCCAGAAATTCCACAGGTACGTCACCGACTGAGTCTCATATGTGTGCCCCTACCCGAGTCGCAGTGAACGTGATCTCATAACCTCAAAAACCCAAATCTATGAGCAAAGATGAAATATGAGCAATATGTCTATCACATGAATAAGAATAATAAAAAATGCTTAGGAGCTGAGACATACCTTTTAAATGTCACAGTATGTTATGAAGCTCGAGCACTACCCTCGAGATACCGAGCCCATCGAGCGGTATAGATGAACCATAGTTGGAGCACCCTAGTCATACTCCCCAATCTCATCCAAAGCTCTCAAGCACTAGAGCTGTATTGAATCGTTCCCTTACTTGAACAACGTCTCCTCCAAAACGTACAAGAGGAAACCCCAGACGTACTGATCAAGGGATGCCTCGTCAGCATCCTAAGGTCATACCCTCGTAATGGGAATGAAGGGTACCAAGCAAAATAAACATGCCCTTTTTATAGGACGGATCGAATCCAAGCAACCGGACCAATAGGTCACGGTCCTTGTTGAGATCATATGCCTATGGGATAGGCCTCCTTCGAATGCGAATACTCATAATCTTTACGAAGTCGTACAGGATAAGTATGGTCTCCCCGAACGGTAGATGGAACATGTAGGTGGAATCCCACCAACGCTCCACCAAACTCAACAAATGCTTTTTACTCTGGGTAAGAGCATGTAACCCGTTCAAAAATATGACATAGCCAGTCTCGACCATCTAATCTCCACCGACTTTGATACCTTTCCCCGGCATTCTCATACCAAATTTGGGGAGCCCCTAAAATGGATATTCGAAGGGTGGGGCTGCACAAAACCAAAAGGTAAAAGAGAATAATTTCAAAGACCGTCCGATTTATGCATGGGGTGCATGAGAAAGAAGAAAGAAAATTGTTGGGGGCCTTACTTTGCATAGGAGTGTCTAGTGTGTGAAAAAGTGTGAAATAATGTGTATAATTGAAAGACAATCGATAAAAAACACACCTTGTCTGCCAAAAAAGTGATGGCTTATGTGCCTATCTTGATCCAGTTAGAGGATCGAATGATCATCTGTCCGGACTGAAAGCTTGAAACGCAAAACTCGCCCAATTTCCCCTTCTTGTACATTGAATTTAATCTTTATGTGCAAAATTAGAGAACAATAGGAAGGGATCTTACGAATTGATAGAAGGGGAGTAAAGTTGGAGAGGGATTTGAAAGGGAGAAATCCTTCTTAGTGTCAAATTAAGAGAGAGGGAGAGTAGATTGTGATTAGAAGACTTTAGAAAAACCCAAAAATCGTGCTCAAATTAGAATGGATAAACCGATTGGTTTTCCCATTTAGATCTTCCAAACTCTCTGACTAATCGGGAGATTTTTTATATTTTCATTTGTCGAACTTCAAACTCACTAACTAACCAGACGATTTTTTACCTGTTATTTTGACTCTTCCACTTCTCTGATCAACGGCCAGTTGTGGGTCGCATGAAAAAAGGAAAAGAAAATTACACACACACACACACACACACACATACATACATACATACATACATACATACATACATACATACATAAGATTTTCTCTTGTGTGCTTGCGTGCTTGTTTAAAATTCATTTCCATGCTGTCAATTAGAGTTCAATTATAATCCTTAATGTCTATGAATACTATATGCTTGTATGCCTTGCATGCTTGCGTGATCTCTCTTTTCATAAGTTTGTGTGTTTGCCTGCTTGTGTGTTTTGCATGCTATCAAAGCTTACTTGCTGGGACCTTTTTTTTTATTTTTTTTTATCAAGTTTTTGTGTGCTTGCATGATCTGATTTATCCCCTATCCTTGACATTTTTTGCGACACCCTCAAACCAGGTAATATCAACGGGCTGAGTTATCAGCATAATTACATTCATAGACCCTGTGTTGAATACAGAGCAACTACATCCTCATACATTATTAATAGACTTCCAAAATGCGTCCTTACAAAATTTTTTTTGTTACAAACATACATTGTACTGCAGCGGAAGACTTTCAAGTCTCTAAACAACATGAATGGTTACAATCTAATATACTACTGTAGTCGTGTGACTCTTATCAACCTATTTTGCAACTCAATCCTTATCTCACCATTTCTAGCTTGTTTTACCTCACACAACTTATCCCCTTGCTCAACCTTTCTAGCTTGTTTCTCTTTCCTTTTTTAGAGGGTTCTCCTTGATCAACCTTACAGCCTGCACAATACAACATAAAGAATGAGTGCAAATTGCCCAGTAAAGACAACACGAGGAGTATCATGTACAAATGATTCAAAAGACTAGAAGGAATAATAATCGTCTCAATGATAGCAATGAATCAAGAGTAGTCAATAAATTTCAGCATCAACATAACTTGTCAACGATAATTTTTCTTTCGTTAGACTGAGCGGCTTTAAGGCCCAACAGAACAGCATTATTGTCACCTCCTCATGGACAAGACTGACCGACCGACAGACTGATTGACTATGCAAGTGAATACTAAAACAGGAAATTGAAAGATAAACATCAACGAAATACAAGTCATTAAAATCATTAACATCAAAAGAAAATCAAATGCAATGCAACTCAGACACGACAGACTAGACTCGACCAGACATGACAGACTCGACTCGCACGTCCTACATCCTCTTTGCCAGTGATCATGTTTCACAGGCCATCCTCCTCATATTGATGTCCCATCTTATGGGATGTTCATCTCAGTTTCAAGTAAATAGAAGAGACACTGTCAACAAGTAGGGAACCCATTTAGAGTGCTTTCCTTAACCACCTTACAACCGATCAACATGACTTCATCAACGGGGCGGACTAAGGAAAAATTATTCCACCTTATGTCCTAAACAACACAACTCAACAAGGAATTCAGGATCAGAAGATCAACCGGTGTTCAGATCTAACAACAAGAGTTCAACGTAACATCATCAACAGGGCAGACTTGGGAGAAGATTACCGCAAGCCCTCAACAATGTTCTTACATAAGAGGAATATCGACTACCAATAAGTGCCGACATTTCACTACAACACGTAACGACCTCAACAACATCATCTTCAACGACAGGGTGGACTCAGGAGAAGCTTGCCACAATTCCTCAATGGTGTTCTCAAAGAGAAGAGATATCAGCTTTCAATAACTGCCGACATCTAACAACAACCACACGATAACCCCTATGCAACATCATCATCCACTTCAGGTATGCCAATTGAATCAAATCATAGCATACTAGGACACCCATTATCCTCACTAAATTCCATCAATAGGGTGGACTAAGGAAATTTCTTCTACCCTAAGTCCTCAACAACACTATTCAAATATACATATACTGGTCACAATGACTACCGATTTCCAATCATAACAACAAGAATTCAACAACACATCATCCAACATGGAATGCTAATCAAAACAATGAATTAGCATATCGGAACCGCATTGTCCTTACCTAATTGGCTTATAGCCAAAGCAACTCGTAATCTCTGATCGCAACAAGCGACATCACCTAGTCAAATCATATTCTGCTCGTTAGACATCATTCAACATATACGCACTCCTTATTCTAACCCTTCCCATTTAATTATTTATAGTATCTTACGACAATTTGTTAATTCGACCCAATAATTGGATCCTTAACCAAGCTTACCAACGCATTAGCAATAACCAATTTCTCATTATTTCAACGTATTAACACAATTCCTCACTTCCCACCACCTTGAACGCTGGATTACGTGCGTTCGCTAAATTTTGGCGTCAACCTGGCAAATTACCAACATACTCCTTGACGGCCATCGCCCCAACAAACATTTCAAAACCCCTTCAAAATACCCCATATGGGCAGCAAATTATCGAAATGCCCCCGGGGGTTCATTATCACCGTAATGCCTCAAATCAGCTTCAAAACAACCTATGAGGTGTCTTACAACCCTTTTCGAACTAAAAAAATCCCTTGAAAAACTTTACCAGGAAAATTATCAAAATACCCCTCTCCGGGTGGCAAATTACCAAAATGCCCCTGAGGGTTCCCGGCCTCAGAAAAATTTTAAAAGTACTTTAAAATGCTATTTTAAGCCTCTTGAATTCATTCTTGAGTTAAAAAGTATTTTACAAAATTTTTGCCCAAAAATTCCGAACCGATGTCCGAACCGAGGGCTTAAAATCCCGTTCGGCCAAAAATAGCTAACGACTTCAGAATGACTCGAAATCTTGGAAAATGGAACTTCCCAACATCCTAAGGTTCTCATAAAATTTTTGCTCGCAATCGCGCTTGTTTAATATTTTAAACTCCACTGCACAGTTTCAAAGTTCCCCGTATTGGTTAACCCCCTTCCTGACTTCAGAAAAATCTCAAAATTTTCCACGATGTCAGTTTCCTAAAAATAACTAGGGTCTTTTTTTTGTACTTTGGCTAAATTTGACCCTAACTAATTTTTTAAAAATTAAGTTTTAAACTATTAACTAATTTTCCACCTTTAGTGACAATTACCGTTACTATTTGGATTCTAACACACACTAAAGCACCTCAGCTGCACACACTATCTTCTTCCTCAGTTTTCAGCCTAGCATACTTCCTACCATGTTCATTCATCACTCACAACTTCACCCTACACTACACTCCACCCATCAACACCTTAATTTCACACTTTAACACACATTAATTATGTTTTAACATCAATTATACACACACAATTACTTACACAAAATTCCTACTCACTTGAAACCCGAAGAACACACACGGTTTCACACTTGACACACACTAACACGTACACAAACCTCCCAAATCACCTTCTCACACCCACTGATACACCACCCATAGCCTTCCAACGATATAAATACACTTTACACAAGAAAAATTACATATGAGCTCAAGTATACATCCATGGCAGCCATGAACAACCCAACAACAACTCTAGATTGCGCACGGTATAAGGGTAAAAGGATTACCCTTCGAAATTCATGCCCAATCTCTCTCCCTCTCTCTAATTTTTTGCTCGGATTTCCTTTCTCCTTCCCTGAATTTGTCATGTTTCTTCTGTTTCCTCTCCTCTGTTCCCATTTCTGTGTTCTTGACACTGTTCCCTTATTTATGTTTTCCTCCCCGAATTTCCTCCTAACTTTTTTTTGCTTTTCTCCTCTTTATTTATCCATCCCTTTGTTTATAATATAATGACATTAGTCATTACATAACCAAGAAGGAGGTGGTCTTCATGCGTGATTTGATTTCTCTAACTTGTGACACATTTCACAAACTTTTAAATTTTGCACTTTGGCCCCTCAAATTTTCAAAATTGTATTTTGACACCTCAACTTTGGAAAATTATAATTTGACCCCAAAATCACCCTAACCCCTCATGTAGCCCCTTAGCACCTCATTATCATCAAGATAAAAATATGCAACCCGTTCACCATATTTTTCAAAATTATATTTTTGCCCCCTTAACTTTTCAACATTATATTTTAACCCCCAAAACCACACTAACCCCCTATTTAGCTCCCTAACACTTAATCATCACCAACATATTACTACCTAATAAAAATAGCACTCCTTAATTAATCAAACTCACCTTTAGATTAATTTTCAATATTTCTCGGGGTATCATATTTTTTTAATCAATTATTGAAAGTTTTTTTTCTCAAATTTGCAATATTGTACAGCATAGGCCAGTGCAGTATCCCATGCTTTGTTGCCAGAAGTAACACTTTCTTCATATCGATTCGAGAAATGAATTGTTGTATTTGACACTCAATGATCAGATATCCTTGGACATTCTTGGCTCTAACGTTTGGCTAAACAATGTCCAATCCTCTCCCCATGCCCTGACCCACCCAACTAAGAAAGAGATAAAGTTGCATGTTTTTGATACATGAAGATTTATATTGAAACATGATGCAAAGCTACGGGTATCTTGAGAAACACTCCTAAAAAATCTTTTCCCAAAACCGCCAAGCAAACAAAACTAGAAATTTGCCCCCCCACATGATGTTTTTTTTTTATCACTTTTTGTCAATACTTTATTAGAAGTTTTTGAGCAATTCCCCTTTTTTGTGCTATAATTATTTTTTGTCAAACCCCTAATAGAAGTTTTTGAACAATTCCCCTTCTATCCGTGCTGTAATTTTCATTAGTTTTGGACAGCTTGTATTTTGAGCAATAAAGGCTTTTGCTGCAATAGTTAAACAATAAGCATTGGATGGACGAAACTAACCTTATGTGCAGAGCGGACCCAGCCAAATGTTTCCCATCATTTTCATCGAACACCTTACGAGCATCAGGAAAACAACTCCATTTGCAGTATATGGAGACTACAGAGTTAGCAATTACTTTATCAGTTTCTAGCCAAGTGCCTATACACCTCCATGTATCATTTTCACTGTTATTATGGTAGCAGTTGACAGGGTTTTTGTTCTAAGTTTTTTCTCTACTTTTTTAACTGGAGGAAAAAAAACCCGTTTTACAGATAGTTTTCATTTTTTTTTTCCTTCAGTTTTAAAAATGAGTTTGTAAAATAGGGCTGTTGTTGAAAATTCCAGTTTAGAGTTTTGAGTTTCCTATTTTGGTTTTTGTTTTAAGATCCAACCTCAAACTTTGTTAGAAGCAAAAAAATGAACATCATTTTAATAAAAAACCCATCACACGTAGAGCACCACCGCGACCACTAGACCCGTTGCCATCACCATGACCTACCACCACTGCCATTTTCACAATCACTACACACCCTGGCCACTGCCCTTAACAACCATAACCACTACTAACGTCCCACCACTATCGCCAAACCCACGACCCAACACCATCGATCGCACACACTCATGACCACCATTGAGATCAATGCCGCAACCTCACCACTGTTGCCACTCACATCCTTACCCCGCTACCGCATCGCACTGTCTCAGATCTGCTCACTTTAGCAGATCTGATCTACCTGACAAATCATCATTGCAGATCTACTCCGCCCAACCGTTGTCACTCAAATCAGATATTGCAGTCATAGACTACGAAGAAGAAGCAGAGAATCTAGACCAGCCCCACCAGCTCTAAGGTGATAATAAACGACCACACCACCAGGTCCAAGATCGAGATGTGTAGCTTCCTCCACCATACCGGTAAGCTTTGCCAATCACACCCAATGTGGTGGTGGTGTTATGATGTAGTTTGATGTGGGGGTGTGATTTGATAAATGGGGTGGTGCTGGTACTGGTACTGGTACTGGTGTTGGTGCTAGTGTGAGTTTGGTGTTGGTGTTGGCTGACAGTGGACATGGCTGGAGGGTTTTGTTGTAGAAGAAGAGAACATTTGAAGGAAAATGAAAAAAAAAATAATAAGGAAAGAAAACTCAAAACAAAAATCGTTTTCCCAAACATCCACCTATTTTTTATCAAAAAAAATTAAAAATATCACAGCTAGTTTTGTTTTTCTTTTTCAAAAATCACAACTTTGTCAAACAGACCATATATCGTAGGACTTGTCGTAGAGTGGTTTGAAAGTCATAGAAGATAAATTGCTCCTTCTTGCTACTTGCATGAAGGTTGTAGAAAGCACTGACTGCTGAAGTGGTACTGAATCTTCTTTATCATCGTGCTGATTTAATTTTTCCTCTGTCATTGATTCATCTCAATAAGATGTTATTTTGGGATCAAGACAGCTATGCTAATTATCCATCTCATGTGATGCTTCTCGTGCAATACTACTGCATCTTCTAGAGAGTAGTATGAGACCATAAAATAAGATGTTCTCACAAGAAAAACCTAGCTTTAATACCATTTGATCCAAAAGTTGACAAAGGGAAGTTGGTCCTTTAGTTCACTAGAATGGATGTGCAGAATATAATGACGATCACTTAATATAGAGTTAAACGCAAAATAGTGTATTGAGGGGAGAAATCCTCATACTCGGATCTTTATTGTTCCAAATTAATTACTGTACAATAACTTTCCATGTTAGAGATACAATTGCACGAGTACTGAAACCATAAATTCTGCTATCGTGTGTTGCCCTCAAATGTAAGGTAGAGCTAAAAATACATGTAGAGTGGAAACATATCATACCCTATATATGCTCTCGTCCTATGAGATCTGTAAAAGTGTTTAGATCTCTAAACTATACAATATGTAGTGATTTTCTCATCTTAATACACTTTATTTTGTGTGATTTTACCTGTGTATTCATTGTCATCATTGTGTTCTGCATATTTGATTTTAGTGAATCAAATAGCATGATTTTTTATATTCAATTTTGTGATCATGGAGGCCCTAAACTTAAGTAACGATGATTCACTTTTACACCTTAAAAAAAATGAAAGAAGGCTCGATAAGCCTAGTCATTCTTGAGTTTGGCATGTAATTACATCTTTTTTCATCTTGTAACTTAAATAAAAAAATCTGAATTTTGCCTTGTTTCTAATGGAAATTTACAAATGGGTATTTAGGGTCCAAGAAATTACTTCAATAGAAAAATTCAACAGCATTGATTGGGGGAGAGCTGAGAAGTATATGATTTGCATGTTGATAGAATCGATGGTGGGATTGTATGAGATTGATGGGAATGTGTGGGTGTTGGAGACTTTCATTGGTGGGATGCCTTAGTCTTTGTAAACAAAATCATAACCAAAGGACATTATCCTAGACGAAAGACAATAGATTTGGGATTTTGCTTTATTTTGTAGCTATGGTTGTGAAGTATTCTGGAGGTTGGTTGGTGATGGTGGTGCCATGAGTCTGTCTTGTTGATGGGAAAAGATTCAACACAACTGTGATACTACGTCATTATCAACTCCATAGCATTGCGCCCCAATAGAATAGCATAAAATAGCCACCTTGTCACCACCTCACCTCCGAATGATAAGTATCAATGACAGTTGTATCTCACAGCCACACCATCAACAACAGTGTCTCTCAATGATAACGCAAACGTTGATTATATCGCAAACGACGACAGATGAAAGTATATCCATGTTTTCAGCCATTACTTTGCCTAGGTTAGAAAAAATGGCCATTGTTTTCGGCCATTGATGCCTGATCTGGGACTAGAGAGAGGTCAAAGAAAAACTCTATGGATCTTGGCTATCTGAATAGCAGTTAACGTAAATAGCTAATGTGGAATTGTCGTCCACGTATTCGCCTTAACATAGGTAGAAACTCTGTAATGCCCCGACTATTTAGAGGTGCTTAAATAATTAATGGTGGTTAAAAGGATTATTTTAGTGACATTGGGGAAGTGATATATAATGATAGAGGATATATTTTTTGGGAGGCCAAAATGTAATTTTGAAAACTTTAGGGGCTAAAAGGTAAATTATATTTTTATTGATGAAAATTAAGGAAATGAGTGATGGTAGATATTTTTAGTGATATCTAGGGTTAATGTTAAATTAATAAACATTAGAATAATTTTGAGACTAAAATATAATTACAGCAAAGTTTGGGATTTACTTTGCAAATTTCAAAAGTAAGTGCACGCGTGCATGTGCAGGTTTTGTCTTGGCATGGTTGCCACCTCTTGCTTATAAGAGGTGACTAACCCAAATATACATGGAGGGATAAGAGATGAGAAAGGAAGAAAGAAAGGAAAGGAAGGAAAAGAGAGGAAAGAGATGAGAAGAAAGAGAAAAAGAAAGAAAGGAGAAGAAAGGGATAGGGGTTTGGCAGTGGAAAGAGAGAGAGAGAGAGAGAGAGAGAGAGAGAGAGAGAGATGATGCCACTTTTGAGTAAGTTTTTACCATTTTTGTATTAATTACAGTATTGTCCCTAAGGTTAGGGTGAAATTACAGGCGTGTCCATTAGTTTGAAAAATGAGCACTTATGTCTGTTGACCAAATGGAATACGAAAATATATAACGTTTTAAACAAGAAGAGCAATTTGCCCCCTTTGAACAAACGCAATCCCTAATCTGCCCATGGAAGGGTTACCTTTCTCTTCTTCCTCTTTAAAACCTTCCATTGCAGCACCACCGGCACAATGCCTATGCCGGCATCGGTACCACTATAGCACCGGCCACCAAGGCCTCTCGCCTCCCTGTCAGTAGCCACCCTCGTCACCCACCCTTCCATCATCCCCTTCCCTCGCCTAACCCGCAGAGCCCCCTCCCTTGCCCAATCCCGCCACAGCCCAACTCTGTCATATCCCCTCCCTCGCCCAATCTTGACGTAGTCCCATCCTTCACCCAACCTTGCTAAGCCTAACCCCGCTCAAACAAGGTTGCAGAAACTTTGTCGTGCCAAGGGTTTTGGGCTGTAGTGATGGATTGCAGCGATGGACCACGGTGTTGAGGCGGCATTGTGGTTTTGGGATGATGTGAAGGTGGTGCACAATAGAGTAAGGGGAGGGAGGGGGTGTGTGTGTGGGGGGTGGGTGGGTGGGTGGGTGTAAAGAGTATGTGTGTGTGGGTGGGAGGGTGTAGGGGGTATGTATGTGTGTTATTTTGAAACCCTAATTTATGAACACTAAATTTCAAGGATACTAATTATACAAACCCTAATTGTTGAATTAGGGTTGGAAAATCCTAATTTAAAAGCCCTAATTTTCTACGACACTAATTTGAAAACCCTAATTAGAACACTGAGTTTCAAGGACACTAATTTTACAAACCCTAATTATTGAATTAAGGTTTGAAAATCCTAACGTGAAGACCCTAAGCTTCTAGGACACTAATTCCAAAACCCTAATCTTCAAATTAGGGTTTGAAAACCCTAACTTTCAAATTAGGATTTTGAAATCTTAATTCATTTGTTTTAAAAAAAATCAGTATATTTTTTACATTGTACAAGGGTAGTATTGTCATTTTGAAAATACATATTGGTAACATCATTAAATAGTACATTTTATGGATAGAACCTTGATGGATGGACAGAGTGTTACCTTTTTAACGTTTGTGGTCACAGTTTGTTACTTTTTGAAATTTAATGGTCTTGACTGTAATTTCACCATAACCTAAGGGACGATGTTGTAATTAACCTCTTTTTTGTGTAAATTATTGTTTGTAGGGTGTATATTCGTGTGTACATCAGATGTATAGCTGGGGGCGTGTATAGCGATGAGTGGAGTGTGTGAACTCTGTGTGTGCATGGACTCTGTGTGTGCGCGATAGGGTGTAGTGTGTATGCATGTTGTGTAGTGTGCGCGCGCGTGTGTGTGTGAGTTAGAAGTGTATGTGGGGGGGGGGGGAGTGAGTGAGGGTGAGAGTATTTGACGTGTGGCCGTGTGGGTTCGGGGAATTGGCTGCTGGGTTTTCTGTTTGGGGAAGAAGAAGTGCTGAAAATTTGAAAGGTGAATAATAAAGTGTCGTTAAAAATGATTTTATTCCAGTAGTTTATTTTCCAAAATTTAAACAATGTTACAGAATTTATTTGGGCAAAGTGTAAAATAGTAACCCTATTATGTTTAGAAGACCTACGATCTAGAATTGTTTGGGATTTTTCTATATTAAAAAGCACTAAATGATTTTATCTGAAAAAGGTTTGCTGTGTTTCAAAATAATAATTTTAATTATTAAATTCTGAAGCTTTTATAGTAATCTTATGTAGCTAAGATAGTGTATTTTCTAAAGTTTCGAGAGTTTTAATGTCGTTTGCTATTTTAGCACTGTTGGTCACATATCACACAGTCTGGCTTTCAGTTAAGGTTTTGCACTCGAAAATTTCCTAACAAACTTTTTAGTCCAAAAGTGGTTTCAGTTTAAATGAAAAGATGTTCTTAAGTGTTGTCAGAATTTTGATGGTGCGAAAGCCGACAATGGGTACTTTGGTAAATTTTCACGCGAGGGGGGTATTTTGGTAATTTTACACATTATGATGAAATTGATAATTTTGAATGTATATAGGGTAATTTGGTGATCTTATGAATGTGAAGAGTATTTTGGTACTTCTATCAATGAGAGGGGTATCTTGGTAGTTCTGCATATGTGGGGTATTTTGGTAATTTTACACTGGTGAACTATTTAGATGATTTGTGCACTGTCGGATGTTAGCATTAGAACCTTAGGGTCTATATCATCCTAATGTAGGTTGTGTGCTACTAACTGAATCGGCCGATATAGGTTAACTAAGAGATTCTTGATTGTGATAGCTTAGCTTCGGACCGAGATAAGGGATTTCTATCTAAACCCTAGATTCATCGACTTGTATTCATATTATTCTTTTGCTTTGCTCGTAAGCTATTCATTGAACTCTGAATCATGAATTGATATATGTATTCATTGCCATTGTAAACCTTATTTTGAATATTAACTGGTGATTGAAATTATGATCAATGCTTACCTCTTATTACATGTCGAGTATTGAATTATATGTCGATTTGTCAATTATTGTTTCTCTGTACAATGACATGATTGAGGCGTTATAAGGCTGGTGTGTGGTAAAAGGGCGTTACAAGGCTGATGTGGTTATTGCTTGGGATGAAGGTTATGTAATACCCACATTTTTTCGAGCACGAATCTTTCGAATGCGTTTTTTCTAAGAGGCAATAGTCCTAGGAAAAAGGGGGGGGGGGGGGCGGTTATGATGCGTTGGGGTTAAGTTATAATATTTAAAAGTTTGGGGGTCTTTTTGTAAATATGTAATGTTGGGGTCATTTGTGTAATTTTCTAAAAACAATTTAGAAGCCGGGGAACCATGAACATGGACCAAAGAATTAAGAAGGGATGGGATAATGATCTCGGGTGAAAGAAGCGAAGTAAAAAAAAAGAAGCAAACCAAAGAATTAAAAATGGAAGAACAAAAAAGGAGAGGAGAGAGTTGCCATTTCAGGAAAGAAAGAAAACAAGAGGAACAGAGAAAGGAAGAACAGGGCCATGTAGGGGGAAGAAAAACATAGCTCAAAGAGGAGATTTAGGCCATGGAAGGGTAACACTTGTGGTATTTTTATGTGTGTTTAGTAAATGTAGAGTGCGCGGGGAACCATGAAATGGATGCGAAGGGAGGTGATTGCTGGGATTTGCAACTTTCGGTTAAGGGATTAATGTTGTGGTTAGTGAAAAAAAATCAGTTGGGAGTTGTTGGTCGATGGCTTGCAGGCTGCTGGGGGTAAGAAAGAGGGAGGTACAACTAAAATGTATGCAAGTGGGTTGAAGGTGTGTTGCTGTAATATCCCAAATTTGGGAGCAGTTTAAAATAACCATCGGTGCTCCAAAAAATAAACAGGCGATAAATTTTGGGCAATGCTTGAGTATTAGTATAGTATCGAAGCTTGAAAGAATTTTAGGGCAAAAGTGTAATTTGTAAAATTCTAGGGGCATTTTTGTATTTTCAAAAAACTTTGGGGGCATCAATGTAAATTATGATTTTAGTGATGGAAAATTATGAAGTGAGTGATAATATATGTTTTAGTGACATTTAGTTAAATTAATAAGGATTAAAAAAATTTTGGGGCTAAAATATAATTATATGAAATTGGTGGTGGGGGTATTTTGCAAATATGGAAACTTGAGGGGTTAATTTGCAATTCTTGAAGTATGCATTATTTGTCAATTTCGGAGGATGGAACATCAGGTAAGGTCACCACCTACTTGGTTATGTAATAATTAATGTCATTATATTATAAACTAATGGATTTGGATAAAGAAGAATAAGAAAAACTTGAAAGAAAATTTGGGGAGGAAAGTGAAAATAAGGAAAAGAAGAAGAGAAGAATAAACAGTGACCGAAGGAAAAGAAAAACAGGGACAAAAAAATGGGAAGAAGGAAATAGAGGGGGAGCTTGGGCAGAATTCTTTCAAGGTGAATCTTGACTTAGTTTCTGTAACTCAGCTATGTGTCAATATCGGGTATAATTTTAGTTGTTTATGTGTGTTGAGTGTGCGAGAGCAGGTGTGAAGAACACATAGTGTGTTCGTGAGTGTGTAATATGGATATATGTGTGAATTCATGCAAATATGGATGTGTATCAGGTGGTGTAAGGTGGGTTAATATGGGTGCAATGGGTGTATGTGAATTGCCGAAGAGCTGTGGGTGTTTGAATGTTTAACCGTGTGTGTATATGTTTCGGGTGTGTGTGATTATGTGTATTGTGTGTATGTAGGTGTAATCTATGTGTGTTAGAGGTATGTTAGAATGTATTAGGATGGATTATATGTTAGAAGAGTGGTAGAAAGTGTGTTTGGGAGCTGTGCGAGTGTGTGTCCCAATGTGTGTCACGGTTGAAGGAAGAAGATGATATGTGTGAAAAAGGTGTGATAGTGTGTGTTCAAATCTGCATAGTAAGTGTAATCGTCGCTAAAAACAGAAATTACTTTAGGCAATTTTTACACTAATTTTTATAAATAGTTAGGGCCAAAATTAGACAAAGTCCAAAACAGTAACCCCGATATTTTTACGAGACGTATGCTCTAGAACACTAAATTAGGATACCGGTTCGGGAAAATTGTTGAATTATCTAGCATAGCAAGCCGAGCTATTTTAACCCGAAACTTTTACGAAAATCCTAGGTTACTGAATAATTTATATTCTTAAATTTTGTGTCATTTTGAGTCCGATAGGTACTTTTTCTGAAACTGGCCTTTAAGAGCTCGATTCAGACATCAGTTCGAGATTTTCGGGCAAAAATTCTCTAAAATACTTTTCATCTCAAACATGACTTCAGGGTGATTTGGTAATTTTATTACCTCGAGGGGTATTTTGGTAATTTATTACCTCAAGGGGTATTTTAGTAATTTTACCCATAAAGGGTATTTTCTGAATAAATTTGCATACGATAAGGATATTTTAGTGATTTTGCTTATGAAAAGGTCATTTTGACGATTTAAGTGTAAACGGGGGGTATTTTTGATAATTTGACACCTTGGTATTTTGGTAATATGACCTAGGAAAGGTATTTTTGGGTAAAGTTGTATACAGTAAGGTTATTATAGTAATTCTACTTACGAGAAAACCATTTTGGTGATTTATATCTGAGAGGGGCATTTTGGTAATTTTACACAAAGGCATTTTGGTAATTTTACATATGCGGTGAAGGAGGTTCATTTTGGAGTATGTGTGAGTCCTTATTAAATTGTAATATTGTACTGTAGGTTATATTTTAATGATTCGATTATTCCGTTTAGGCTAAAGCTAAAGACTTCCGGTTATGATAATTTAACTGCGGATCCAAGTAAGGAATTCTATCTGAACCCTAGATAAGGACTTTCGTCTCAACCTTTATTTGATAACTCGCTCTCGCATGTACTCTTTTGATTTACTTATGACTAATGTCGAACTCTGAACTATGTATTGATATCAGCATGCTATTGTCCAGAAACTCCCAATATTGAACCTAAATTGATTATTTGAAAATCTTGTGATGCTCACCTATTATTGTATGTTGAGCAAATTTGATAGTTGTTTGTATCCGTTCTTCTGAATTGTTGTGCCTAAACCCGATAACTATTCGTAATTGTTTTTGCTGTTTATTTGTATTTTCTTCTGGAAATCTGAATGATGACTTATATCAGTATGTTATTGTTGATTTTGGTGATTTTGAGCTTACGTTAAAGCTCATTGATATTGTTGATTTTACTGTGTTGACCTGGGTATCTGCTATGTGGGGAGGCGGTATAAGGCTGGATGTTACTGATTCCTACGGGGAAGCAGGCCAGTTCCTTGACCGATGAAGAGAGCTAGTAATTATATTATGGTACATCATGCATGTGTACACTATCAACTTTGCCTGAGTGGCATCGTAACCGCTCAGGATCAATGTCGATTTTTTATTTTATCTGCATCATACGTACCATGATTGCTGCAGAAATGACTAAGAAAGGATTATCTCAAATGGTTTAAAATCCCTCGAGAAAGCTTTGTTGTATTTTGGAAATGATCTTTTATTGATTGTTTTGGAACCTGTCGTGATTGTATTTGCCTATTTTGGTATTTATTTATGATTGATTTTGATCATTTTAGAAATCATTGAGTTTTTGATCTTTCAAAGTGTTTTGGAAATCATCGTCGGTTGGATTCTTTGGAATCTTGTTGTAATACTTTAATTAGTCTTTTTAAGACCTTATTGAGCTCTCAAAAGCTCATCCTTCGTTTTGATTCCCTTCTGCATGTGATGGTCAGCTGTAGAATGCTCGGGAATGGGTTTAGAGTCTGAGTGAGATTCTGACGAGCCCATTACCACGGTATAGTAAGACCCCTACGCGGGTCGGTACTGTTATTTGTTATTAGGAATTTGAATGGCGAAGGACCTTAGCTGCAATAGTTTAAGCTAAGTAGTTTATAATCTAGTACTTTAAGAAATCTGGGTTGATGCTGGATTAGATGATTTAGAATGTGTGTTAGTGAATACATGTGACAGGTTTGATGTGATCTGATAGGTTAACGACCTGGGAGTTCGAGACAGCGGAGCTCCGGATTCCGAGGGCATTACAGTTGGTATCAGATCAGTTCGATTTTGTGGTATTAAGATTATAAGTATATGATTCTGTAGGCACATAATCGAGTATAGGTATATGATTCTGTAGGCATGGAACCATATAGTGTAGGTAATACAAATCCGTAGAATTGTATTCTGGTTAATGAGAGTGGGGTAGGATGATGGTAGAGTTAAGAAGTTTTCCTTGATTGTAGCTGTGTTGTTCTTTAGACACGTGTCAGAATAACCCTGATAAGTGTACATTGTATCAGGATGGTCTGCATTTGGAGTACTGGTAGTGGAGATAGTATGTGGGGCCTAGTGGTCCCTGATAGATGAGATACCAATAGGATTGTGTAAGATGAGCAGGGATTCTTTTCCCCGACATTGGAAAGACTTAACCAAATAATTGCTAGATTTGGCATTGTATTGTATGCAGATTTTATGATTGTAAGGGGCATCTCTATCTAATAGGGGGGGACATCAAAACCTAAAACTGATGGTTACGATTCCGAACATTATGAACCCGATTCCGACTTTGATGATCTAGAATCTGGCAACCGGCAGCAAGGAGCACCGTATCCGGTTCAACCATAACCATAACCTCGAGATAAGAGCATCTTGGTTGAACTTAACAAAAAAAAATACGATTAGCTTTAAAAGATTATTGGACCTTATAGAGACAACAAACTAGATTAGCCAATAACAGCTATAGGAGGTTATTCTTGACCGATATTTGCGAGACCTCGTAAACAGGTGTTAAGGGAGTTTTTAATGTGATGCAAGTAGATTAAGAGTTAATAGACAAGGTTGAGATGAAATTTCTTGTTTCGCTAGATTTGCCATAAGGATGTTATTGATGGAGGCAGATAGCTGCTGGAAGTCTGAGTGGGGGCTTAGGCGTGGATTAAGGGATATAGTGATTTCTGCTCGATTAATGGGATATATGGAATGTTTTTATTTGGCATGTGTTTTGGAACAGACTTTCTGACAATGAAGGAAGGTATGAGTAAACACGGAGCGGATAGAATAGAGATAAATAAGAAATTTTCTTGAGCATATTTCTAGGAGCTGACAGACGCCAGCAATTTTACAATCGGCACAACATGGTGCCCAAAGTTAAAGGTTAGGCTAGAATCAGGAATTCAGGCCCACTTCGGTTCGGTGATATTGTGATCTAGACAGAGTTCTGAAATTCGATTGGGGCATGATATGGGATTTAGGGGAGCACAGGGTATATACGCTCGGTCAGTTCAGAGTACTAGAGTTGAATCATCGCAGAGTTTTGGAGTTTGACCTACCTAGAGTACTGGTCAGGGTGGTGGGTCAGTTTTTTCGGCCACCCCATGTGTCACGTATGTGAGAAGTCAGTTGTGACTTATGCTATAAGTTGATTGGATGATGTGTTAGGCATGATAGTATGGAGTATTAAGTTTGAAACTGTATGTTTGTGAGATATAATCAGTCGTGTACCTATTGCTAGTGTAATAGTGAACAATGTTCCTCGACAGGAAAGAAGAAGAGGTTCGTAGGGGCTGAGGCCCAGAAAATTAGTTAAATTTTGTTTAATGTCTGCTTAGGATAGTGTCACATCCAACGATGTGGTGTCAGGTACACCACAGGTTAACCCATTAGACGTTCGTATATTGCTTAATTCTTGAGCGTCATGCTTTTTGCCTCCATTACTTTGGCACAGTGATTGAAGGTGGAGGCTTGTCCTTTAGGAACTGATCTTAGGATAGGCATCCCGCCATGGGAATTTTTACTGTTTTTGATGGCTATGTTGTCTATGTTGTGGATAGAGATCTTCATGTGGATCTCATCCTATTTGTTGTTCAAAATTTGATATTATGCGAGGCATGGATTGATCACACATTAATCGCGTATCTGTGAGTTGTTAGGGGAAAACCTAGTAGCGTTTGGAACTTCGTAAGGTATGAATAATGGTTAAGGGATTCAAATGATGTGTGAGAATGAAGTTCTCGGGGAGTGATTGTTGTTAAGACTAAGAATTGGTTTGGGAATACGATAATAAATATGGAATTCCATCTTATCGGTTATTCTTTCTTTTGTCTGTTGAATTCAAGGACGACTTAATTGAATGTCAGCTTATGCTGAGACGTTAGAGAAGATGTCATTCATGCCGAGTGTCTTATTTTTTTCTGGAATATTTATCTATCCTTTCGAATTTATTTGGACTTGATGGGGTAGTAACTGACCCACTGGCCATGGGAAAGCTACAAATCTTATTAAGGACCAATAACTCCTTCTAATTTTGATTGTTCCAAGTCGTTGGATTGACTTTACTTCGCCAGACCTATATCATCTTTGTTGTGTCCGTCGTCTCTTCTGGAATGTCACAGAATTTTGTTGTGAACCCCGAGAGCCAATATGCATGATTTTTGTGTTTTGATTGCCTGATTGCGATTATTATCATCATTATTTGCATAGTTTCACTTACCTGGATATGAGGTTAGGTAGATTCCTAAGCCTTAGATAATCTATGAGCGAGAATAAACTCTGAGAACGGGGATTAGGTTTGAATAAGCTATTCGATGATTCAGTATAAGATGGAAATTTGGCTTGATCCGCGATAATAGACCTTTGGTTATTTGCTTTTGGGAACCGAAAGGTTTTAAATATTTAGCTGAAATAGATGATCGAAGGGTAAGACTATATATTTTGGTGAATAATGAGACTGAGAACCATGTTTTTGAGAGTTTAAATGTTTTTGGGATTTTTCCGGAGCCGGGAACCCCTGGGGTATTTTGGTAATTTACCACCCCAAAGGGGTATTTTGGTAATTTTACCTAAAAAGATTTTTTGAGATAAATTGCGTATTGTAAGGTTATTATAGTAATTCTAATTACTAGAAGACCATTTTGGTGATCTAAGTCCGAGAGGGGCATTTTGATAATTTTACATCCGAAGTGAAGGAGGTTCATTTTATGAGTAAGTGTGAGTCCGTATTAAGTTATCATATTGTGTTGTAGGCTGTGTTCTGATGATTCGATTATTCCGTTTAGGCTAAAGCTAAAGACTTCCGGTCACGAAAATTTAGCTGTGGATCAAGGTAAGAGATTCTATTTGAACCCTGGGTAAGAACTTTCGTTCGAACCCTTATTTTGATAACTCATACTCGTAAGTACTCCTTTGATTTACTTATGACTAATGTCGAACTCTGAAGTATGTATTGATATCAACATGTTATTGCCCAGAAAATCCAAATATTGAACCTGAATCAATTATTTTGGAAATCTTGTGATGATGCCTGTTATTGTAGGTTGAGCAAATTTGATAATTGTTTGTATCCGTTCTTCCAAATTGTTGTGCCTAAATTTGATAATTATTCGCAAGCGTTTTTGCTGTTTATTTGTGATTTTCCTTTTGGAATTCCGAATGATGGCCTACATCAGTATGTTTATTGTTATTGGAAGCCGAATTGATTTTGGTGATTTGAGCTTATGTTAATGCTCATTGATATTGTTGATTTTTCTGTGTTGACTTAAGTATCTATTCTGTGGCGAGGCGGTATAAGGCTAGATTATTACTACTTCTTACCGGGAAGCAAGCTAGTTCCTTAATCGATGAAGAGGGCTAGTAATTATATTCTGGTACATCATGCATGTGTAAATCGTGCTTTGCTAGAATGGCGTAGCGACCGCCCAGGATCAACGTTGATTTTTTATTTTATCTGTACCATATCTTATCGTGATTGTTACGAAAATGACTGGAAATGATTGTCTGAAATGATTTGTACTTGTGTTGAAACCCTTTGAGAAATCATTATTGTATCTTTAAATGATGACTTTCAAAATGATGTGTTATTGACTGTTTTGGAATCCATCACATTTGTTATTGTTATTTTGGTATCTATCTATGATGAATTTTGATCATTTTGAAAATCATTGAGTTATTTTGATCTTTGAAGTATTTTGGAAATCATCGTCGGTTGGATTGTTTGTAATCGTTTTGTAATCCTGTTGGTAGTCCGTATACAACCTTACTGAGCTCTCAAAAGCTTACCCTTCGTTTGATTCCTTTCTATAGGTTTGATCAATAGTAGATTACTCGAAACGGGATTTAGAGTCTGCGTGAGATTCTTGTAAGCCTACCACTATTGTATAGTAAGACCCCCGCACGGGTCGGTACGGTTAATTTGTTCTTAGGAATTTGAACCATGAAGGACCTAATCTATAATAGTTTAAGCTAAGCGGTTGTAACCTAGTATTGCAATTTTTTGCAATTTGGGTTAGTGTCAGATCAGATGCTTTGAAGTATGTGGTAGTGTACAGGATTTGACAGGTTTGATGTGATTCGGCAGGTTAACGTTTCGAGAGTTCGGGGTGATAGAGCTCCGGATTTTCGGGGGCATTACAGGTTAGTACCTTGATGGGCTATTTATCGAGCATATGCATATGTAGTCAAAATTGTTATTTAGCATTGTCTGTGTGGCCTTGCTAATCTGTTGCCCTGCACTGTCTGTGTGACTTTGCTATCTGTGTTACTCGTGTCAATATCGTCTGAATATGTTACGTTGTATTTAAAAGTGATTGTGCTACTATTTGATTGAAGGGTTTGAGTTTGAAACTCTTACCTATATAATGATATCGAATTTATTGTAGCCCTTTTGAAATCCTTTGAAAATTAATATCCAATTACATTTGTGGATCGTTTTGAAATCATTTCTCCTTGAGCGACCTTACTGGGCTCTTAAAAGCTCACCCTTATTTGATTTTCTTCTAAAGGTGATACCTAACATTAGATTGCTTGGGGAATGGGTTAGAGCTTGTCTGAGATGACAAGGCACCGTCTGTTATTTTGACAAGGAGAACCTTGTATGATGGAAACTATGTACAATTTAAATCTTGTAAGGAACTTAGACTTAATCTTTTGTGTTACTCATATCAATATTGTCTGAATATGTTACGATGTATTTAAAAGTGATTGTGTTGCTATTTGATTGAATGGTTTGAGTTTGAAACTCTTACTATATAATAATATCAAATTTATTGTAGCCCTTTTGAAATCCTTTGAAAATTAATATCCAATTACATTTGTGGATCGTTTTAAAATTATTTTCTACTTGAGTGACCTTACTGGGCTCTTAAAAGCTCTCCCTTATTTGATTTCCTTCTGAAGGTAATACCTAACATTAGATTGCTTGGGGAATGGGTTAGAGCTTGTCTGAGATGGCAAGGCACTGTATGTTATTTTGACAAGGAGAACCTGTATGACGCGAACTATGTACAATTTAAATCATGTAAAGAACTTAGACTTAATCTTTTGTGTAAGATTTTGTATTTTCGAGTGATAGAGTCACTGTTTTAAGTAAAGTTCTGATATGTATTAAAGTTATTTTATGGAATCCAGGTTAATTAATGTTAAGTGATCGAGTGAGTGTTTCTCTAGTGCTCTGGAGAATCGGGGCGTTACAAACTCAGTCCTTTATTCACCCTCGCCCCCGTTGAATCTCATCGGCACTGTTTGTTCTTCACACACTGCTAGTCATTTGTCTCACAGGTTTGTTGGTGTTCTCATTTCGTACCGACTTAACATGGGTGGTGATGAAAATTATGTTGACTTAGATAGCGATGAGGATCTCAAAGGTGGCATTTAGTATGATCACCTTAGGGCATAATACCATCTCAATAGTGGCGATGTGATATCATTATTACGATTAATATCTGTTTATTCATTGAAGCTATTACCAGTGACATAGGAAAAAGGGGCTAATGGATAATATCATCAAATCAAGTTAGCCATTGTAAAGTTGCTCTGGCAAAAGTTCTTACTGCTTTAAAACACATGGGCTACCATTATTTTAATCATGCAGTGTGTAATACGGCTCAAAAAATTGGGAACATGGAAACAGGTAGTGGGTGTGACATGGAAGAAGCTTATATGAAAAATTAGCTTTTAACCCCCTATACTCTGCCTCAAATGTGATTTTACTCCTTTCGCTAATAAACAATGCACTTAACCCCCTCAAGTTAACAAAATACCACAAGATATGATGGAGTAATTATGGACTCAATGAAATAACATCTTTGCCCCTTCTTTTGTATCATATTTTTTCAATGCCCCTTTAAATTCATCCAACCTCTCTCTCTCTCCCTTCTAATCAAGATCTCTACACATAAAAGAACCGGATTTGATGAACAAAACATCAAACTCAGACAAGCAGATTTGTGGACAAATTATCAAATAGGAGTTATGGTGGTGGGTCCTTGGTGGCGGGATCAATTAGTTACGCCTTGTAGTTGCTCCGTGGTGGTGGGATCAGTTGGTGGTGGCTGGTATATAGTAGCGGGTTTATGACAGTGTAGTCATTAATGGTGGCATGTCTGTGGTGGCAATAGGTTTATGGGTCTATTCTGATGGAATCATTTGGTGGTGGCCAATCTAGGGTGATACGTTTATGGTGGTGGTCACTAGTTCTTAATGGTGAGATTGGTAGGGGATGGTGGTAAGATCGCCAGGGGGTGGGGGGTGGGGCGAGGGGGGATAGTTCTGGCAAGAAAATTAGGGTTCCACCAATGCTTTCTTCTTTAATACCTCAAACTAGTCGCCGAGCTATTTTTTTTCTTGGAGGTTGAATGTAGATAAATGGTGGTGGGATTGCAGATTGGATATGGTGATAAAATGGTGGTCAATGCTAGTGGCAGTCATATTGTCGACGTTAAAAAGTGGCCGAGAATGATGAAGATAAAGATGAAGAAATCATCTTCAGAACTATCTATTGGTCAATGCATGTGTTGTGCAGTTCCCTTAATTGGAGAAGAGGTTAGTTCATCATCTAAAAGTAGAGGGGTTAAATCGCACTCGAAGTATTATAAAGAGGTTAAAAGTTGATTTCTGTTAGTTTATGTCAGTATTGACTTTGTAGTGTGTATAATTTTTAATATGCAAAAAATTTGTCAGACATCGGCATACCATTATAGACAGTTAATGTATCTTAATGGAGATTGTGTTAATTTTCTTTCATTGATCAATAATACGTGTTTTTTTGGGCTATACATCGTCTGATATTAGAGCCCTTCTTTGGCAACATGTAGTCAATATAAACACAGGGGTTGGTTGAAGTCAATAAATGCTTGCATAGATTTCAAATAATAATCAAATTAGTAGATCAACCAAAAAAGAAAAAAGCAGCTTAATCGATTGAAAGATTGCTTGCAAGATTCTAGCTCCGTTGCAGCTAACCACGAGAACAACAATGACAATACTTTAATGACATGTAAGGCTGAGTTTTAGTGGTTATGATTATGTGATTTTGGTCGATGTGATCGAGGGCCTAAAAATTTTGGTCATAGTGAGGCACAATTAATTAGATTGTTCCTTGGGGTTGGTATCGTTCTATGTTGTTGTTATTGTTGTAATAAAGAATAAGATGCCTTTAGCCCTAGCTAGGCGATGAGAGGAGAGAGGGGTCGCAATTTTCCTAGTTTGCTATGGGAAAAAACTAGCTATAGAAAGCGGAAAGTTAGATATGAGATTTTTAATAGAGGAAAAAAAGAGTGGAGCGCAAAAGCTCAAGCTGGAAACCCGAACACTTTCATAAAATTTCTCTATCAGGATCAACAATGATTGCTCAAACATTTACATACGGTTGATCGGAAGGTTTGGCCCTTTCACTTCCTTATTTGCCACTGGCTAAGCTCCAAAAATGTAAACGGATATTCAGTTTGATCGGAGCCAAAAAGA
This sequence comes from Escallonia herrerae, assembly GCA_033070095.1. Classification (NCBI taxonomy): domain Eukaryota; kingdom Viridiplantae; phylum Streptophyta; class Magnoliopsida; order Escalloniales; family Escalloniaceae; genus Escallonia; species Escallonia herrerae. Next base: position 300,971 of record JAVXUP010000481.1, on the reverse strand, counting down.
CAAAACATGTACCTAATGAGGACAGTCATATTATCATTGTTCAATATATTTTGGTGAAAAATATCTTAGAATTCAATATTATACATTAACTACATATTTTTCTCTCAGAAAGGTGAACTCATTGTTTGATAGAAAGAGTATCAAGTAATTTTTTCTTTTCCAACATATGCAACGTGTAATCTCCTCGAGAAGAGGTATGTCTTTTTGGCTTCAGAACATTGCTTTGACTCAGGAGTACGCTGTCACGGACTCATTATGCAGCCGCCTAGCGTAAGGGTGCTCATGAGAAATATAGGCGTCGTCACAGAACGGCCCCGACGTGTAATGCCACAACCTAACTCTGGGCTTTGCAATGGCTCTTAGATGGTCCAGACACCAAATGGATCCACTGGGAAAAGGGTTGGGGGGCCTCATTTCGATATAGTCAGTAGCATTTGGGTGAGAGTATCCCTAGGTCCGTGATAACTTGCTACGTACTTATTTTTGCTTCAAACATTTTCAATACATGAAAGCCACCTAAATGGACTTTGAATAGAGATGGATGGACTCACGGTTTAGTTGGATTTAGGGCTAACCAATCCAATTAATGGTACCGCATCCATGTCACCAGCATTGACGACACTCACTGGGATAAACCTAAAGATAAGGCTAATGGAAGTTCGCGCTTCCCTAGTACATGGGGTGAACTCTTTTAGCAAACCTACTAAATGGTTATGTTTCACGAGTGTGCTTAATTTAAAAATTCACAAATGACAAAGCAAGCTAGGAAAACTGCATAATGGTCATGTGACCCACGACTAACAAGGCCTCACAGCAAGTCAAGGGTATGAACCATTCGCATCGCTGGAGCTGAAGTTATCTGTCACTAACGATAACGACTATGATTTTAAGTGCATGCAAGCTTTTCAAAGGCTGCTTTCTGTGCATTTCTAGATTACGTAATCTAGGCCTCTTTTTTTTTTTTTGGCTCTAGAATTGCCTAATTGAGTCGATTGGCGTGTGCCGTTACTTTTCGAGTCTTTAAATGCTATGAATCTTTTAATTAAGCTCACTTGTGACATGCAATGTAGCGCACCCTTATCATCTAACCAATAGAGTATGATCATTGCTCTTATTTCTATGTTAAAAACACATTTGTCCTATTAAGTTCATATGCTTTATTGCGGTAAAGGATATTTTTCCGTCACACGCTTTTTCCTGTTGGAAGGGCTTAAACTGTGCTTGCAAACTGTAGTAGTGATAAATAAGCCGCTTCATAATTGAGGAACAAATTCATAGCTCCCTGTGACTTTAAGTCATGCCCAGGGTTTCTATTGTAGCATCCTAATATAACGACTCGACTTCACATATTTTTTCGTGATATATTCGGTCATAGGTTGAACTCAATCAGTTGTGAGATATTCACACTTCTGCACATTGATGAGCTGATCCTACAGCAACAAAGCCATGCACACTTCCAAGGCATCTAGTGAATCAGATCACTTCGTCAGCCTATGCTGATAGCATCGCTACTATGTCTAGTAAAACTACGAGCTCATGTCCACGCAACTGGCAAAGCGAATCCAATTTCTGCACAACATTTCAATAAAATACGGGAACATCTTTTTGATGATTCAGTGACAACTTGCTCAAACTGACATTGCGTCTATAGCTTTATATGCTTGTCCAGCCGAGTAGACAACTTATGATCTTTTATATTTTGTTGTTTATACAGTTCTTCTTGCTACCATGCCCTACATTATGGTTGAAAATCCATCTTTACATTATTGCCTTCTCGTAAGGGAGGGGGGTTTATATATACGACAATGACAATATCATGGGCTCAATGCATTACGCTGTCTGACTTGGGGTCATGGCAACAAGTACTTGTTGTTTAGACCGCAACCCATCAAGTGTCGAGGAGCATAAAAAAGCCCCCAAGGGTGCTTATCTGAACTATATGTTCCATTAGCCCCTGTGAACTCTATGTTCCATCAACCACCCCAAGGTCGTTTACATGAACTTTATGTTTCACTATCCCCCAAGGGCACTTATAAGAACATTATGATCCGTCTAGCCCCCAATGACATTTACATGAACTATATGTGTCATTAGCCTCCAAGGGCATTTATGTGAACTTTATGTTCCATCAGCCCCCAAGGACGTTTAGGTGAACTTTGGGTTCCACTGGCAACCAAGGGCACTTATGAGAACCTTATATTTTATCAAACCCCCAAGGGCATTTACATGAACTTTATGTTCCATTAACCCTCCAAAAGGCTCTTACGTGATTTTTATGTTCCATTAGCCCCAAAGGGCGTTCTCTCAAAGAATGATGATGGATGTCAAGACCCCAAGCTCTAAGAAGGCTTGGCTTGGCTTTTTGCCTAGAGGAGAAGAGGCATTGTATGGGAATTCATCAGCCCATCATCCCTTCATGTTTCTTGAAAACATTATAGCAATATGGTAAATGGGATTTGCCAGATCTTAGCTAATAATGAGAGTTCGTGCAAGTTAACATATACAGCACATGCAACAACTTTCATGCATAAAGCTTTGCATACTGTCCCCAGAGAGACTACAATGTGGTATAGCCACTAAGGATCTTAACATCCCACGACTTGTCTTCCTAAAGACAAATCCGAACAGCCTGCTTGGGCAAAATTCTACCTTGGCTTTCAAGAGGTAAATTCCGAATAGCCTACTTGAGCAAAATTTCGTGGGAGTAAGAGCTTAAGTCATAGTACAATGAGATGGAAAAAGTAGTATTCACCCCAACAAGTGGATGAAAAATAGCTCAACGATTCAGTGCATGTCTCAAGACACATGGTATACACTTCCTCAGCTAAATATTTTTGGCTAAAAAAGTTGAGGGCTTATGGTATAACTCAAAATAAACTCCCAATTATTAAATGGCACATGGCATTCTTAGTCAAACTGGGTCAACAACGATTTGTAGTTACCTTATTGGATAAGTTAGGATTTTGAAAGGACACTAATGTGATTCCCAAGGATCGAGCCTAAAGCCCAACCATCGCTCCTAATTCTGTTAGGGTTCTACACCTATGCCCATAAAAGGTTATTTCCTAGGTATGTAGACAACTATTCACACATACAATTACCACATTAAATGCATGTTCAAATATTCCATTATGTAGCTATGCTCTAATTTAAATATCGAAGAGTTCCCTAATCGAAACCATCACCCGGTGGTCATTCCTTTTTTGTCTTGCAATTCATTGTATAAGGTTGTGGTTCCTGATCAACTTTTTAGCGGCAACATGAAAAATTTTAAAAATCACAATAAACAAGTTAGAGACCGTTTAAAGTATGACAAGGTGCCTAATCCCCCAAAGTACAGGGTGCCTAATCCCTTCAGGTTATATAAATCACTCCTTGAATCTGAATCTCCGATTTTGTAAGTTAGAAGCTTAAATTATACAATCCAAAGTCGAATTTAGGATTTATTTTGTCTCACTAAGTGTTAAATTACTCCTAAAAATGAGATAACGATTCAAATTAGACCTTTGGTAATTTTTAAGGCGGTTCGTCACAGTGATGACTCTATTGGGGACTGATTAAGAGGACTCTTAATAAACTTGATATTCTTATCCTTTATGTCCTTTTATGTCTTGTTAGAATTGTTATTTTATGGGATTAATGTGTTTGTTCTATTTAAAATACTGCAAACACTCACATTGTTCTAGTCCACCCCTTCGAGGGTAATGGTTAAAACCTTCTCTAGGTTCTTACTTGCAAGGCAATTTTTCACTATGCCCTCACCTCCAAGGTCATATTACTGAGAGCCATTTGGTTTCTCGGCATTTCAAAACACACACACACACACACACACACACACACTCAAATCGATTCAAAGCTCTGTCTTTGAAATAAATAAATAAACTAGCTCGTTCAAAACCCAGTTGACCAATAAAATCCCAGATTCCTTGCTGCTTATTTTCGAGCAAGAATTAACCCTCAAGAAAACACATATATTCAGACATCCAGATCTTGCACATAAAAGAGTTGGGTTTTAGCGAATACTGGATCTTACGTTCATATTACGTATACAATATTGATTGCTTTGGTTAAAAGACACCAAAAACTTAAAAAAGAATAGATGAGAGAGGAATTGAACAATCAATCAAGTCCCTTAAAAAGGGAGAGGTAATGGTGATTGTAAGGTGGGTGAATGGTAGCATTTTTAGTGGCGGTGGCTTCGTTAGCAGCAGTAGTAGCGATGTGATGACATCTAAATGTGAGAATTTAAACCGTTAGTCAGCGAAACAGAACGGACCAATTTAGCCGTTCATAGACCGATTTTAAAAATAAATTGGTTCGACTTTTTTTGTCCAAATCAAATGGTCAAAACCTAACCCTAGTTATTATCCAAGTATCTACCTTTATTTATGGTCTAACCACCAACATAAGTAAATAAACTATCCCTTAACTTTGATGGGCATACTCCAATAACTTGTCATCATGAATATGGTAAAGGTCTAATAGTCAATGGATATGCCCAAACAAGTCCAGAAATGACTATAGGCCCAAACCGGACATCCCATACAAATCTATCCATTTGATCTATGCACACCAACTAAATCGAACTACTCATCTAGGAATTGTTTTTTTCTCTATCTCTAAACCTATGGTGGTCGTTCAAAATTGTATTTAGCCTCGCAACTAAACCAACAGTGAACATCCCAAATTTAGCAACAATGAAAATTTTACAACGACGCTAAAAGTGAACATACCAAATTTACCATACAACCAAACACAAGAATTTCTAAGTAGTAATATATCGGGCATTTCCTACAAATATATAAAACCCTTTAGAGCGGGCCAATTGAAAATTGATATGTGTTACATTTAAGAACTCTCATAGTCCACGCCAAAAAAAAAAAATTGACCTGTAAAATAGCTTGTGCTTTTTAAAATTAATCTACTTTGATATATGTCAATTTTGAATAAATACCTACAGTAACATAAACACTCCAAGAGTGCCAACTTCCATGTTGTACTTAAAACTACAACACAAGATCCACCAAACTTTGAAACAAGATAGCATGCACAAATAGTTTTTCCACGAGCAATTATAAATACCCACTAAAGTTATAGTAATTATCTGTGGCGATGATTTTTGTTATTCAAACAATACGGCCACATATTAACATCCCAAACATGGGCACTAGTCCACTACTGATACACCAACAAACTAGAAAAATTGTGAGCACACCGGTCACCATCACCACCAATCCACCTCCACTATCCACTTGAATAATCACGACCACCACCACTATTGTTACCCACTACCATCAGTAAGCCCATGCCTACTACCCACCGATCACCCGACCCACGATCTCTTCCAACTAACTAGCAATAATGATGGTGAGAGATTGGAGGACCACAACTGCGGTGATGGTGGCTGACTAATCTCCATCTTCAAACAATTGGGTGGTGGCGATTGTTGACGGTGGTGATCTGGTGGTTGCTGTTTTGGGATTGGGTGAGGATATAAGTGTAATAAAGTGGTCTAGCTGCATTATTTTCAGTTACCGACTTCTTTTGAGTCCTTATAGAACATTTGCAGGTGTTCGAAATTCATTAGTGCTTATCAAACATTTACAAGTATTCAGAATTTATCATCATCTTGCTATCCATTACGTGGTCTATTGCTAATCCTTTACAAGGTCATCTTTGATATTGATCCATTCCAATCATGAAAATGTATACTGATTTGCTTCAACCACTTCTTTTTCAACATGGGAAAATATGAGACTTCCTTCTGTTTCAGTTTCAAGGCATGAGCTGCTGTATGAAATATAGTAATTGGTAGGGTGTTTGGCTCATGTGACTTGCGGCTAATGGCGTTATATCTTTATTGCATATCTTATCTTATTCTTTTTTCCCCTTAAAGAGCTTCTTCTTTTTTTGTTGGTTAGAAAACATGCGGCACAGTGGTATTTCACATGGTTTTCTTAATGGACAACTTTTTTTTTTTTCAGTTCTTATTATCAGTTTAGTGATTGTAATGGGATATTGTGAATGATGGTACGCCATTAACTTCGATGGTAATGGCAAAGGAGCGGAACGGTGGTAAGGAACCATGAAAAGATGAATGCGCAAATAAAATCCTTTATGCAGGAAAAAAAGATGGATACTTTTGTTGGGTTTTTTTAACCATGGTTAAGCGTATGTTATCATTTGATGCAGCCATACATACATCAATTTTTAGTAGATACCTTCCAATTGGAGTGTCGGGTCTTTTGTTGTCTTTTGACTACAACACAAGATCCACCACATTTTGAAACAAAATTGTAGGCATGACTTCTTTTCGAGATAAACGAGAGGATTTCAATGACAAACAGATGAGTACTGTAGACAGCGAAAAGTTGTGTGTTGGTCAATGATGTAATTTCTCTTTCGCCTCAAATTAAAGAGGAATCCGCCTTCAACATCAGTGATTCTACAAGTCAAGGATCAATATACTTGTTCGAGATAAAGCTTTAAAGCCCTCGAGCAAGCATTGCTTCGACGATCTTTCAAGCGTGAAGATTGAAGAAGTCAAAATCCATGTTCCAAGATCAAACTATTTCAGCCCTTGGATCGAGACCAAATCGGAGATCGAATCAGAGGAATTCGCCTTCGTTTTATGTAAAAAAATCACAGAGTGGTGTAACCTATAATTTTAAATTTGATAAATTGAATTTGGTGTAATTATTTCTTGTCTTGCAGTTTAGACACGAATTTTGTGCATACAAGTACCTCTCCAGTCACACGAGTAGCCACGATACTATCCCCACAAAAAAATTGAAATTGGAATTGGAATTGGGAATTGCAATTCATTTCCAATTCCAATGGAATTAGAATTGCTTTGGAATTACAAATTCTAATGATTGGTTACCGCAAAAAATTAGATTAAGAATTAAAATTGCTAAAGTAAAAAAAAAGTAAGAGGTAAATTTGCAAAATAGAAATTTAATATTTGTCTTACCAAATCATACCCAACAGCACACCCCCACCTGCCCTGCCCTATAGAACAGAAGAAAAAGAAAAGAAAAAAAGTACACACACAATGACATAGGTACAAAATGTAAAAATGCAACTAATTGATAATAAAACTTGAATTTGTAACCTAACAGCTGGATATTATAACATTAATGCTATGCTAGTATTTGACGACAAGAAAATATTCTCAAAGATAAAAATGTGCTTAGACTTAACAAAATGAAGTGGCTCTTAAGCGTAGCAAATGATTAACAAGTTAGATCTCTACTAGTAAATAAGATAATAGCTCCTAAAAAACAAAGTTTGAAAATAATTCAAAGTTCACAAATTCCTTGTCGATTCCATATCTTAAGTCTTATGAGTGCTGATTTGCATCATTAACCATGGCTTCCTCAAGTGAAATGGAAGGGACATGAATGACTCAAACTTCCTCGCGTAGCCAGTCAGCACGTTATAAGCTTTGAGTAACTCAAGCTGATCCAAATCTGGCACCTCTGATAACTTCTCATAAATGAAATCCGCACTTGCAATTGTAGTTTCTGATGCGCATACCTTGTCGATGGCACTAGCCATTGAAGTAACAGATGTGGCAAGTGCATCACTGGTACGACTTCTCTTCTCGATGGTTGTAACTTAGTTGTAGAGGTTGCCTTTTAGCGATTCGTGTTATCAAGATCTTCACTAGCCTCCTCTACATTGGAATTAGATGCCAGCTCGTTGTGACCTTCAACACTAGTCTCATTTCTTTCCCCTGTTGCTTGATTTTGTCCACATATAGTTGATAAATCTTCCCAATTTTCAATTACCTTTCTTCTATATGGCTTTGCATCGGGATGATCCTACAAAAAGTAAATATAGCTATATAAGTAACGTTCCAATTGTTTTAAAAAAAATTAGAGAGATTAATATACTTTTTAACCTAGACATACACGTTCCAAGAAGCTTCACTATAAACGCTAATCGTATTGGAATAACAATCCCACGAAAAGCCACTTTGGGTCAATAACTTGGACACTACCTCATCATGCTTGTCCCATGTTTTCAGATGACCAACAATATTCTCTTTTGTAACTTTCACATTACATTGATCACTTATTGCATCAATCACAGCATTTTATGCACTTGGTTTCCATCCATTAGGAACTTTGTTCCCAATATTAAGTTGGTCAAGCAAGACGGTGTTAAGAACCCGGTCCATTTCCACAGTCCATCTAAGGTATGATTTTGTCTTCGAATCACCAACATTCTTTCTTTTATTAGAAAGACTAACTTGTGAGGCATTGCTATCGGTACTCATCTATTTACAAACACAAAAAACAATAATAAGAAGAAGAACTTCGATTGGAACACTAAAACATAAACACATGAATAGAACAGTAAAACGTAAAACAAGAGTAACACATATGGCCTTCTATGAACTCAGATTGAGGTGATTTTGAGATCTTTAAAATTGCTTAAGCTAAGCTTTTGGGCAAAGGGATACCTTTCTGTTTCAATTCTATCAGCTGCACTAAAGGGTAAAGGTATAAGTTTTGCTAATTCAGTTTCTAACACAATTAAAGCATTACATGGTTGAAACTAAGTTACAGGCGACCCAATTTGGCATAAAGAGATAATGATGGTCAAGATTCATACCAATCTATACTTACTGATGGTCTAGATGCATACTTACTGACACATATAGGCGACCGCATTCATGACCAACTAGCAAACTTCCAACGATGATAAACGATTTGCAACAATTTCACCTAACAATTGATGTGCATTTTTTAGAGCATCCCAATTTGGCATAAAGAGGTACGAAATGGTTTTTAGCAATATGTTCTCCAATTTGCAGGCAGTACAAATTACAAGAAGTATACTTACATGGTTGCAAAATACTAGATCATAGCCGGCACTATCGGCACAGTAGATTGCCGCTACTATGGTGAGGTTGAGTCAAAGAAAAGAAAGAAGGAAGATGGTCGCTGCCATGGTGAGATTGAATCAAAGACAAGAGAGAAGGAAGAGAGAGAGAGCTCAGAAATGAGAGAACCAGTGTCGGGTAGAGTTGCGAGCTGAGAGACGGAAATGAAGAGTGGGCTGGAATTGCAAATTTGAGGTTGGGCCTCTGGAATTGGACTCTGGGCTTTAAAGTATGTTTTTAATTTCATGGAATTGAATCTGAATTGTAATTTCAATTCTAAATAAGTTGTCCAATCATCGCAATTATAATTCTTAAGGTCCAATTCCAAAACCTACCTCAATTCCAAGGCTAATTCCGTGATCCAATCGAACCCTTAAAGAGCTTCTTCTTTTGTTGTTCGTTAGAAAGCATGCGGCACAGTGGTATTTCACATGGTTTTCTTAATGGACAACTTTTTTTTTTTTTTCCAGTTTTTATTATCAGTTTAGTGATTGTAATGGGATATTGTGAATGATGGTACACCATCGACTTCGATGGTAATGGCAAAAGAGCGGAACGGTGGTAAGGAACCATGAAAAGATGAACGCGCAAATAAAATCCTTTATGCAAAAAAAAGAATGGATACTTTGGTTGGTTTTTTTTTAACCATGGTTAAGCGTATGTTATCATTTGATGCAGCCATATATATATATATATATATATATATATATATATATATATACATACATCAATTTTTAGTAGATACCTGCCAATAGGAGCGTCGGGTCTTTTGTTGTACTTTTGACTACAGCACAAGATCCACCGCATTCTAAAACAAAATTGCAGGCACAACTTCTTTTTGAGATAAACGACAGGATTTCAATGATAAACAGACGAGTACCCCTCCAGTCACACGAGTAGCCACGATACTATCCCCACATCACTATCGAAGGAAGCCAAAAGAGAATGTGGAGAATCGCTGCAACCATATTGAAGTTCTACAAGGACATAAGGGCAAACATGAAAGAAACTCAAGCAGAGGTGGACTACCCACCTGACCGTGGAGGGCCACGGCACCCGCAACTTTTGGAGAATTTCTTTTTTTTTTTTTTAATTTCATAGATAATGGATAATAGAATTACAAAAATATCATTATATTGTAACATTATTAATTAAGATTTTACTCTTTGTGCTACTGATGCTCGTATATTTGTCTTTCTCATTCCTTGCACCATCTTCTTTCTTCTAAATTTTAAAACTTCAGATTACAAAATAGCACGACTAGATTAGATTAGTTCTTTTTTTTAGTTTAAGTTAAATTTATACGTTATTAATTGCTAATCACATTAGTAATACATCTGTACATTAAGACCCTGTTTGTTTCATCGAAAATGTTTTTAATAAAATATTTTTTGCATTTTCTGGTGTGTGGTATGTTAATTAGAAAACTGTTTACTACGGAAAATATTTTACATACATGTAAAAACTAGACAGATTTTTAGGAAAAGGTATTCCCAAAATGAAAACGGGAAGTCATTTTCCCCGTCACTTGTCCATTCCCGCATTTCATGTCTGCCAAATACGAGATCTCATGCTTGACGTAGACTCGGGCCTGGGAGAGGACGATCGTGGCGTAGACGGAGAAGCGGCCCAGGGGGCGGCGCCGAGGTTGCCGAAGGAGGATATTTAGGTGGAGAGGGTGGAGGCGGCGGCGCCGCGTGTAAATTGGAGCATCATACAGTGGTAGGTGAGGATGGCGACGGATAAGAGGGTGAGGAGGCCAACGAGCCAGCCGGTGCGGCGGAAGGCATAGGGGAGGCTGAGCACGCCGGCGCCGACGACGGTGATGAAGACGTTGGCGAAGGTCTTGAGCTGGGTGGTGGTTGGTTACAAGAGGTTTCCGTGGGAAGGATTAAGGAGGACGAGGTTGCTTGGTCTTTCGAGTTGGGTGGTGGTTGATTTGGGATTTTGGCTTGAATTCGTGGTGGAATGGAAGAACTGAGAGATTTTTTTTTGAGAGATTGATCAACTGTATTGCTCTAACCTTGATGACACTTGATTACAGAAATTATATTGTTGCAGTGTTGTATTGCTCGCTATATTGCATAGAGATACTCATCTATAGCAACAATTTAATGTAATTATGAACACGTATTGAACTTGGACAGGGTTGTCATATTGTTTAATGTTGTTTTTATGATTTTATATTGATTTTAATCTACATTTAATTATCGGTATAAGATCGTAGATAGTTTTATCATTTTTCTTTGTATCGTCTAAACAACGGAAAATAAAATTCATGAAAATGTTTTCAGAAGCTTGCCATTTTTCGAAAAACACTTTCTCGCAAGTATTTTTCGTGAACCATTTTCCTTGAAACAAATAAGACCTAAGAGTTAAGTTACTTTCTTACAAGATAAGTAATTTGTTGTTGGCTAAACTTATTGTAAAACTATACAATTAATAGTTAAATTGAGCAATCTATATTACATTTAACGTATTCAATAGTAACGCTAATTATAATATTTTTTATTTTTCTATTTTACGTAAACTTAAACCTCCTAAAATTTTATGTTAGCCATTAATTTTTTGAATAACTTTTGGTGCCTCTCGATTAGACTTTTTGGATCCGCACCTGAACTCAAACCCTTTGATTTATGACAAAGGCCAAAAATAAAAGAACCAACTCGCCAATTTTTAATGCGAAGGGAGCTTCGGTTGCAAAGGGTAAGGTACTGTTGAATGACTAAGCTCGATCTTATGCTATTTGAATCCGTCCTTTTAATCCTCTTAGTAGCTAGAAAGTCATGATATTCTGTTCACAGAAAATGAATTTTAAAAATGATACTAGTGCCCTGTAGCTGTAGGTCCGAGGGCTTAGCAAATTAAACTACAACACAAGATCCACCAAACTTTGAAACAAGACAGCGGGCACAAATATTTTTAGATAAATAATTTCAAATACCCACTGAAGTTGTAGTAATCAGCTGTAGCGATGATTTTTTAACGATAAAATTATGTGTGTGTACGTAACACCACGTTTTAATTAATATACAGCTAAGTTTTTGCGTGCCCCAAAAAAGGAACCCGGTAAACTTTTAAGTTTGGTGGTCTAATCCAAGTTTTTGCCTTTAATAATTAATACTTAATTATTTATTTATCCCGTTTTGAACCTTATTTACCTATGTACCCCTCTTTTAGAAATCATAATTTCAAACAGAGATTTTAAAGAAAGAAAACATGATTTGGAACCATGTTTTCAAGCGAACCTTATTATGAAATCTCTGTTAGAAATCAAGATTTATTTCAATTTTGTTTAAATTAGATAAATAAACCTAAACATATTGAAATCGTGGTTTGAAATCATATTTTCTTAGCTTGAAATTTCTGTTTGGAATTACGATTTCTAACAAGAAGTAGATAAATAAATAATATTTAAAATAAGGTAAATAAGTAATTAAGTTTTAAAAATTTTGCAACCATAAAATGGAAAGAAAGAATTATTTTATAATTCAAATTTCGTGGGCGGGGGGGGGGGGGGGGGGGGGGGTTCCGAGAGGCTCTCCGTCAAAAGAAACTTCGTTGGGCGGAGTACACAACATATCCGTCTCCAAAAAGCTTGGGGAGAAAGGGATCAGAAGAAGATCTTGAATCACACCAACGCCCCTCCCCGCGTGGGCGATGACCACTTTCCATCGCTCCATTCATCTCTTCTGATCCCTCCCTCCCACCCCCTAGGGTTTCACATTTCAGGTAACTTCCTTTCCACATTACACGAATCCCTGCATCCCTCTCTCTCTCTGTGAGCGGGTGTGTGATTTTATAGTATCTGTGTGTTTTTATCTCTATCAATGCATAGAAACTAAGCAATTGCTTGAAGTTCTTCGTGATTTGGATATGTAGGCGGTCATCTGTACGTATTTTTTGAGCTGAGAAACTTGTGGTGTTCGATTAAAATGTATGCACTGGAGTGTAGATGCTGGGGTTCTAATGAATTACCTTCTGTGTTTCATTTGATTTTTTTCTTTTGACTTTTTGCGAGTTTTCAGGATAGATTCAGTACCATGTGAACGTTGACTTGCCAGACGATATTTAGTTATTCTATGGTTGATATTTGAGTTAATCAATGTTCACATGATATTGGAATATTTATTTGATCTATCGTTGCCAATTCAGTGTTTGCACGATATCTATTAAATCTATGATTGCTATTTGCTAATTAATTTGTTTTATTAATGAGATTTCTCAAGTTAGAAGTTTCTATAGTGAAGTTTGATTCTACTATTGCTGTAGTGCCCATAGTTAGTTGTATTTTTGGACTCGTGCCTGAGAGATAATTGAGAATATTTGTTGAGTAGGAAATACTTTGTTTTCTTTCTTCATTTGGGGACGTTGAACTTTATTAGACCAGAAAAGGAAGATTTGATGTTATTTTGTAATTTTCTGATCGAAAAAAATTTCATCCCATTTTTCAGGGAATTCATGCTTAAAATAACGTGATCAATTTGCTCATCGACCGTCATTTTTATGTATTATTGGAGCTGAGAAACCTGTGGTGATCGAAGAATGTATGCAAATCGATCAATTTGCATATCGGCTAATCACTTCTGATCCCTTCACCTGACCCTATATCCGTATTTGCAGCTCTGTGTGTGTGTATGTTTTCACGGGGCATTGATGCTTTGGCTAGTAATTGATGTCGGCAAATTAAATTAGGAGGAACTGCCTTTTTTCTGTTTGTGTTTGATTGTATGTGGGTGGTTTCGATCTTAGTTGCACAAAGTGGGTGCGGGGGCGGGAACGGGAACGGGGGCGGGGGAGCGTAAGCACCAAGAAGAATCTAAGGTTGGGAGCGACTTGAATAAATAAATGAGTAAAGAGTATTATCATTTGTTTAGTATAGTTTATATAGCCAATAACAACAGACTAAGAGGCTTTAAGGACTTGAAGGAGAAGAGAAACAAGGAATTGAGTTGAAAGGGCTTGATTTTCAGGTATTCTCTCACTTGTTCCATGCATCTCTATCCAGCTAACGGGATCGAGTTCCCATATTAGTTTGGGACGAGATCCCATGGAGCTCCTAACTTGGGATCGCAAAAGCGAGTTTCCGAGAGAGAAACGTCACCTCATTAGGAGTTTCCTGCAACTAAGGTTTCGATCTTGTGATTTTCTCTCATTTACTCTTATGGATGCTGAGAAGATAAGATGTGAAAATAATTACATATTTGACTATACAATTTAAGGAATCAATGAATACATAAACCGTTATTCGGTTTATTTTTATCCTTCAATTGGTTGCTGGGAGAGTTTGTCGGGTAAATAAAAATTTTACTTTTACTTTCTGAACGATGACCTTCAATAAACCAAAGAAATGGAAGTGTGATGTTATTTAGAATCCCATAAGATTGAAAGGACACAGTCTTGATCACTGTCTCCTGTTTCTGGTTCTAAAAGTTTATGTTTCAAGGGGTGCAGATTTACTGAGTATAATATTCTCTTGACTTCATTCCCTTTTCTCTGACAGGATTCGTGCATATTATTGTGTTGTCATGCACCTTAGTAACGAGGAGTGCCTACTAAGCTAGGCAGATTATTTGATGTTGCTGAGTGATGCCCACCTTTTCAGCAATAACGTTGGATAGGTTGTCAGAACCAGGAACATCGAAATCAATGGCAGCAGGAAAGACTGTGGCGGAACCAAAACTGGAGAGGAGGAACAGTACCCGTAGTTCTAAGCTGGAGAGGGGGGTTGGTGTTTCTAATTCTAAGCAGGAGAGGGCCAATAGCACGTCGTCGATGATTTTAGATAAGAGACACCACTGGGCTAAGATATCCCCAGCGCTGTACACCACTCCTGAACCAACTCCGCTTCCTGATTCTCCCACTTCTTTCCTTCCATCTCCTTACATCGTCAATCACAAGAGACGTGGGCCACGCATTCTTAAGAGTTTCTCTGAGGACGACATAGCGACTCGTGAAAAAGCTCTAGATGAAGAAAAGGTTGCTGCGGATGCTAATAGAACAGAAACAGAGGCTGTTCATTCAGATAAGGATACTAGTTCTTTATTTCCAGTTCCTAGTCCTGTTGGAGAGGCGAATTTCAATGGCGTTTATGACATAAAACTTGGCAGTAGTGAACCCAGTGGTGGTTTAGCAGGGGAAAACAATACATTTGAGCCTGTTACGCCTAATGTGGAAAAAGATGACGAGGTGGAAGATTTCCTTGATCTTCAACACTCGATGAGTGTTAAGAGCAGTATTCAAGCCGACAGTAACAGTGTAGCAGAACGGCCTTTGAATCTCACAACCCCAATGGCAGAGTTCTATGATGCTTGGGAAGGTATTTCACCTTTGCTTTTAGTATTTTTTTTGGGTTGTTATATTCGCATTTGCTCTCCGTGTCAGCAAGATGATTTTGACCAGCTTGAATGCAGTCTTCGATTCGCATTTCTTGTATCAGTAATGCAAATAAGGACATTATTATAGTTTGTTTTTATGCTTACATACGTTGGTCTGCTACATTCTTGTTTCCTGTAGAAACAAGGACATTGCTATAGCTTGTTTCTATGTTTACATATGTTGGCCTGCTACATTCTTGTTTCCCGTACCCCCTTTCTTGTCTCCTTTATTAAAGCATTTTCTTAAAACTAATAAAGTGATTAAGTCGCTGCTGCAAAATATTAAGTTGCATTATTGTCGTATTTGGCTATGCTGTCAGAATATTGGTTTTCTTACTTGCATTTCTTGTTGTAGAACTATCTTCTGAGAACGCGCCACAGCCTCCTCCAGTCGATGTTGAAGCTGAATTACATGAAATGCGATTGAGTTTATTAATGGAAATAGAGAAGCGGAAGCAAACAGAAGAGGACCTTGATAACTTGCGAAGCTGTTGGCTGAAGATCCGGCAACAGTTGTCTCTTGTTGGTTTGACTCTTCCTGCAGATCCTATTGCTGGAGCAGAGGATGAACAACTTGGTGACCCCACAGAGCAGCTGTGCCAACAAATCTATATTGCTCGGTTTGTGTCGAATTCTGTTGGCAGGGGAATTGCAAAGGCCGAGGTGGAGGTGGAGATGGAAGCCCAGATACAGTCGAAGAACTTTGAAATTTCTCGGCTATGTGACAGGCTGCATTACTACGAGACTGTGAATCGTGAGATGTCTCAGAGGAATCAGGAAGTTGTCGGTGAGATTTCTGTACATATGAACTTTAGAGTTGAGTTATTTTACGTTATTCTTTCTCTCCCTCTGTTGCCGTACTTTTTTTTGCTTGATGATCTACGACACGTGGATGTTGGTGCAAAAAACTCTGTATTGCACAAAGATTAGGGAGAATCTTGTTTGGAAAAATGTTAAGGTAAATTGTTATACGAAAGTTGTTCTGATTTTCAAATGGTAGATCCATGCCTCCTCTTTCTCTATATTCTCTTATTTCCTCAAATATATTAAAACTCGTATTTTTTGGTTCTCTTCTGTACTTAATGTAAACATGAAGACTTGTAAAACTGAAAGTGAACTCTGGGATTCACATGTAGGATCCTGTAGGCATCACATTAAGGGCTTAAGTCTCATAGAAGTTGTAGAGCCCTTCTCTAGAAGAAGTTTTGTTGAGTTGAAAGCGCTTCTTAGGCATTTCTTTTTTAATTTTAAGAACTCATCTAGAATAGCATTTGTTTCCGCTATGAAACTTTGAAAGACTTTGATTAGTTAATCATGCATGCTTACTAGAAGTTAGTGAAGCTCATGCAAGCTTACTAGAACCCACCCATAGAGCTTAATTGGCAAGCTACTCAAACCTACGATAAGGACAGCCCAGCGTGCACAAGAATTTTTGGGTTAGCTTCGTGTGGATGAGCTTCTGAGAGGGGAGGGGGGGGGAGCCTTGTTTATATTTCATAGAAAGCGTGACACTAGAGTTTGCACTTGGATGCCCAATGCGAACTAAAGAATCCAAAAATAAGACTCGACCAGACTCAAACGTGCGAGCTCTGGAGAGGCATCTACTTCTCCAAATCTGGTGATTTTGAAAATTCTTTCCATGCCATCTTTGAACACTCAGCAGTTCAACCATTTTTCTCAGTTTCAAAATTTTATTTAGAAAGCTCAAATAGAAGATTCAATGACTATCTGAAAATCTTCATCCCTTTTTGTGTGCCTTTTCTCTGCGTGTGTGCCTGTGGTGGGGGGAGGGAGGGGGTTTGACACTTCGACATGGGTGCATATGTTTTTGTTAACTCTTTTCCTGTAGATTATGCAGACAACTAATTTCCGATCTTTTTTCTTATTTGGTCGTGTAGAGACGGCACGACGTCTTTGGCAAAGCAGGAAGAGAAGGCAGAGGTGGATTTGGGGGTCGATTATTGCTGCAATTACTTTTGGGAGCGCTGCCTTAGCATGGTCTTACCTCCCAAGTGGAAAAGGTTCCTCTTCTGCCAATACATCCCATGCTCCTGAGGGAAACGATTCATCGCGGTGATGGGCACCCAATTGCACGGATTTACCGTGTGCTATGTGCTGGAAGAGGAAAAAAATAAGAACATGGCCAAAATTGCCATCTTGTGAATACCCTGTGGCCTTTATTTTTGTTGCATATTGTTTTCTGCCGCGACAGGATGCATATAGTTGCAGCAAATTAAGAGTTCGGTACATAAAACTGGTATTCCGTCAGGCAATGGGAAATGAGGTGATAAAATGGATATTTGCATTTGTTTTAGATCTCCGTTTCTTCAAAGATCAGAAAATTTGCAACGACGGAGATGCTGAAGCAGTTTCATCTGCAATGCGTAACAGATTAAGAAAGATGGGTTGTTGCCCTCGTATTTTGTTTGGCCCTTTTCACATGATTCAAGAAAAGCCTCTGACAACAATACCTCCACAGAACCTATCATCGCTATTCTTCTCCTTCAAGGTGAGGGTAGAAAGACTGCAGGCGAGAAGCACAATGAGTGTCAGATTCTCTCTCGTCTTGTCAAAACCCCTTTTCCCACTTTACTATTTATCTCTTGCCACACTTTCCCTCTTTGGTTAATAACTTTTCAGAACAACCCTCTCACGTGCGTTCAATGCCCACCATTTTTCACCGTATACTTCCTTTTGCCTGAATTCCCAAAGTTTTTACTTCCTTGGACCACTAACTTTTGTACTTGTCTGCCTCTATTGCTGTTTTCCTGTCTCCAATCAATGGCTGACCCTTTCCACTTTGACGGGAATCTTGTCGCGGAGGAAAACTTGGATTTACGCACTGTCATGCTTCCGCTCAACCCCACACTTGTCCGCAACAGGCGTGTGGGCAAAGACCGAGTCTTGATAGGTAAATTCATTGATAACCAAACCTTTTCCGAGCGAAAAATCCAGAGCAAGGTCAACGAATGTTGGCTCTTGCAAGGTCCTGTCTGCGTCAAAAAATTACTCTCTATTTTTCTCTTTACATTCTCATCTTCGGCTGAATCCAGGCTCGTTTGCAATAATGGGTCGTGGAATATCTATGGTGCTCTCTCCTCATAGTACAACCTTGGTTCCCACACGTCATTTATTCCTTTGTCAGATTCCCAACTGTTGACCTATGGATGAAGGTCAATAATGTACCAAGTGATTGTTACATTTATTCGATTGCAGAAGGTGGCTGGCACTTTACTTGCAATTGACTGGTCTGAAACACGAGTGACAAATACTGATTACTTCCGTATCAAGGTGAGAGTTCCGTGGATCTTTCCCTCCTCACAGCCGTCTTTGTCTCGCTCCTTGACGGCATAGGATGGGTCATGCTTCGATGTAGCTATGAAAGAGTTTTTAGAGCTTGTTTTCGCTGTGGAAGAATTGGAGATGATAATATCTCATGTCATGTTGATTTATCTGAAATAGTAGCATTATTGGCTCGCCAAAATGCGAGTTTAACAGTGCCGAATATACACCCTATTTATCACTTGAACGGCCAACCTATGTTCGCATATCCCTTACGTGCCTTACTGAACTCTGACCGGAATAGGTCGTCACGAATTTCAATCTTCATGGATCATGCAGACTTACACTTGAATAACTTTTATGATGCATTTTCCCCTGCACACTCCGTGGATTTCAGTGATGATCTCTCGTTTACAACGGCGACTGAGTCCTTCTAGTTAGATGCAGAATCAGCTGGTATTGCGTCATGTGACTCTAGTTCTATGGCAGGTTCAATTGCTCCTATGGAGGATAATGTAAACCCAAACGATGAGATAGAAATATTTCTTCCATAAGAGGTGGCGATTTTACCTGAGGCACCGTTAGCAAATGAACTGGAGCTCGATAATGCAATTGATGTTGTAATGCATGATCTGGGCCAACCGATGGTGGAGGAAATTGAAGATTGGCTCGTGGCCATGCAGCCAGATGAAACAACATCGGAGGAAGCAACGGCGGAGGATTTTTCATCTGAAGAACTTGACGAGCAGAATATCGCCGACTACCCTGCGGATGAAGGATCGTCAGCAAGCTCGGAATTCAAAATTATTCCGGTCGACGTTGCAGCAACGCTGATAAAGAGTGATCACCAAATTTCACACGCGCCGACAACATCATTGCCTGGAGATATTCAAATCTGGGGAAATGATCCTTCCTCATCTTTGCCTAACCCACTTGCATCACAAGAACCCCCTACATTTGCCACATCTCCACCACATAGGCCACTTGCCATATGTGCCAGTGATTCTCAAATCTATGAGAAATCTCATTCTCATATCCTTCCAAAATATCTTCAGCCTTCTCCCTCTGAACCTTGTCTGGAATGGGATGGGCCTCCAACCAAAAAGGGCCCATTGGTAGGCCTGCTTCCACCACCCGAAAACTCTAATTGGGCCACAGCCTTTGGCCTTGGACCTAATTTCCCTATTCTCAACATAATTTGACTTATGATTTAATAGGCCTTTCTGAATTTGGAAGACAACTGCTCTTGAGCCCACAATCTCAACCTAACCTAATACATATCTTCGGCCCCTCTGGGCCTTCATCAGATCAGCTAACTCAGCCATGGCGGTTTGAAGAAATAACAACCCACAGTTCGGTCCCTCCTATCCAGGTGCCTGCTATGGCTAAAGTTGTAAGCAACGACAAGAACACACTCCCGTCTACTCCGGACAATGCGCATTTATCGCCTTTGGGTCCTCTTTTGTAGTATGATGCGGCGTCACCATCTGATGGGTGTTGTAGCTCTATGGCCAGAATATCAGCGCCTAATATGATGGAAAATATACACTTTGATCTCGAGAAAATGCGCAGGGACCTCACACTTGCAATATACTCACCCCCTCATGTTAAAATGGCATCTTGTGTAAATAAAATTCCCTTGCAGGACTATGTTAATATCATGCTCCCGCAAACTCCTGTTGCGGCTACATGCAACCAACTTGATGCAGGAACTCGCTTCTCTTCTCCAGAGTATGAGTCAGAGGATGAAGGCAACATGGGTGATCATATATCAGCAATTATTCCGAATCAACAGATGAGCATGGTGGTTCCCCAGGACCATGCACCCAGTGACGAACCATATGCTTAATATTACCACGGTAAACGAAGCTCTATGGTTGTTGCAATTTCTGACGGCAGTCCAAATGGCAAAAAGCATCGAGCAAATATTTCTGAGCCTTTATCTCCTCCACCAGGTTCCTACTTTGATTCTTACTCAACAATACCTATTCGATCTATTTATGATTCTGCATGTTTATATTCATCATGTATGACTATCCATATGCACATGGTTAACAAAAATAAGAGGTTATTTTATGAACTCCTGGGGGAGTTTGGAACTTTCGCACCTCATAGAAAATGTGCTAAAACTGGTGGCACCCTGTATGCCACTCCTGAACACTTGCCTCTTCCCTAGATGTCACAGCTTAGCCATGATCGACTGGTCCCTCATGGAGAGCTATTACTGGATGGCCTGTCTTGCCTGGATTTAGTGACCATAGGCTTGGCTGTCGTACCTTGTCTTACGAGGAAACGGAATTGTGCGCAGCGTGGCAATCCTTTTAGAAACCACACCGATGCTGTATACTCTTTGCAATGAGTTTCGGATGTTGTTCCGCAACAACCCCTTAACCATAAATGATTCAACTCTGCTGGAACTGCCATGGGCTTGGTCACCCCTTATTAGTTTGTACAGCATTCAAGTTGATCCGGCTATATAAGCCTTCATGCATCTTTCTTCAAGAGACCAAAACCGAAGTGGATCTCGTTAAGCAAAAATTCTTGAAATTAGGTTTCACCTCTTCCACGGGGGTTGACCCTAGTGGCGAGTGGAGAAATAAAGGCAGCCTTTAGGTTGGATGGACTGACGATCTTACGGGTTCCATTTTGCACAAAGACAAGAATTGTATTTTGGTATTATTCAAGCTAAGAAGTGGTGAGTTTTGGATCTCTGGGTTTATCTATGGGCACCCCAACCTGGCTAAACGAAAGATCACCTGGGACCATATATCGACTGCCCTCTTAGCCTATAATTTCCTTTTACTTTTAATAGGTGATTTCAACCAAGTATTAAGGCCGGCCGACAAAACTGGTCCCCCTTTTCAATCCACTCCTGGCCATGGGTTCCTAGCTGACTTTCTACAGCTCTATCATTTGATTGATTTAAAATAGGTGGGACCCGCCTTTACTTGCCTTTACTTGGACAAATAATAGACAAGAGTTGGCATGTACTTATGAATATATCGACCATGGATCTGCGAATCTAGCTTGGATAACCTTGTTCCCCACAGCTATAATAACCAACCTGGGGATTCAAACATCTGATCACACCCACATCCTTTTTAATTTCAACCCCCCCCCCCCAATTAGGTCATCGCCCTTAAAAGATTCGAAGCCATGTGGCTTAAGCATTCGATGTGTAAAATGATCATTCTTAAAGCTTGGCAAACTCCAGTCCAGGAATCTCCATCATATAGAATAGCTACATGGGGCTCAGTCATGATGAAGGAACTGGCTATTTGGAACAAGGAATGTTTTGGTCATTTGGAAACCCAAATTACTAATACCAAAGCCATAGTACAACATTAACAGTCTCGACTCCAAAATCTGGAAGCGCAACACTTGGAGCAACAAGCTCGACGCTAGTTAGAATGGCTAATGGAGTGTGAGGAACTCTTCTGGGCCAAAAAGCTAAGCTCAAATGGTTGCAACTCAGGGACCGCAATAACAAGTTTTTTCATACTTCAACGCTGATACACCGTAATTACAATCGCATCCTGACCATTATAAACAACATCACCCATACCTCTGAGCCTGGCATTGTCCAATGTTTTCTTAACCACTTCAAATCAATTTTCGATCCACCAACTTCTATAACAGACTTAAACGAATTGGAGTTTATGATTCATGGTATTACCCGACCTTTATCTGACACCCAAAGAGACTTCCTTGACCGGCCTTTTACACCCAAAGAAATTCTAGTATCCCTCTTTCAAATTAAACCCCTTAAAGCCCCAGGGCCGGATGGCATTCCTGCCGTAGTATATCAACGGTGCTAGGAGTTTATGGAACGATCGATTACTGGTGCTGTTCTTTCCTTCCTCCAATCAGGTCACATGCTCATCCTAACAAATAAAGCATTCATCGTGCTTATTCCCAAGTGCAAAGAACCTCGCACCCCTAGTGATTTTCAGCCTATCAACCTCTGTAATACTATATACAAGGTTATCTCAAAGACTATATCCAACATTTTAAAGGGAGTGCTTAATGATCTTATCTCCCCTTACCAGAATGCCTTTATTGTTAATCACAATATTGTGGATAACATCCTTATCGCTCAGGAACTAACACATAAGATTTGGGGCACAAAAAAACCCAAAGATGGACTAGGAGTTATTAAAATGGATATGAGCAAGGCCTATGACATAGTCTGTTGGAAATTTCTCGAGGCCGTCTTACGGAAGATGAACTTTCCTCAACACCTTATACAACTCGTGGCGTGATGTGTGTCTACAGTCTCCTATGAAATCCTTATCAATGGCTCTAAGACAACACGCTTTGTACCTAGGTGTGGTCTCAGACATGGGGACCTTATATCCCCATGCCTATTTATTCTCTGTGCAGAAGCTCTCTCCTCTGCACTAACACATGCTTAAGATTTGAAACTAGTCCCTAGAATTAAGGCCGGGAAACAGAGCCCACCAATCAATCACCTCTTTTTTGCGGATGATACTATGATCTTCACTCAGACTAGTAAGCAAGCTATATTATCAATTAAGAGGAGTTTACAGCGCTATTGTCAGGAATCAGGCTAGCAAGTCAATTTTAAGAAGTCCTTTATCACTCTGAGCCTCAATACTTCTTTATCCACTCATGTCTTTATTCATTGAAAATTGGCTTTACAGTGACCTGTGAATTTGGTAAATACTTGGGAGGAACATTGGATCTCCTTACTCACAAGACATCATTTTTCCGAAAACCTATTGACTGCATCTGGGCTCAGTGCACTACCTAAAAAGGCGTACTTCTAAATAAAGCTGGCAGGGCTACCCTTATCAAGTTAGTGTTAAATTCATTACTCATCTACCATATGCAGGTATGTACCTTCCAAATATAGGTTTGTCGCCAGATTGATACATTGCTAAGTAATTTCTGGTGGTCTGGTAATGAAAACTATTGGGGAGTACATTGGATAAACTGGTACGCCTTATATGGGCCACGTGAAAATGGGGGATTAGCTTTTAAATCCACGAGACTTACGAATAGTTCATTACTTACAAAGATTGCTTGGCATATTTGGGTCTCACCAACCTCCATTCTTGCCCAAGTATTCCAAGGTTAGTACTGTGTACAACATGATTTCCTCCACTCCCCTGCTACTGGTAACTTCTCGAGGGCCTGGCGAAGCATTATTCTTAGAAGACAAACCCTTCAAAAAGGTATACGCTAGTAGGTGGGAAATGGCAGGAAAATCAATATATGGAATGACAGGTGGGTACCAGACGGAACTAGGATTCCAACTCATCATCCCACAATAACTGGAAACCAGCCTCATCTAGTCAACGATCTTATTCAAAATGACACTTGGGATAATCGCAAGATTGATCAGTTGTTTTCTGCTGATCAGTCACAAAATTAAGGCCATCTATGTGGCAACAAATGACTTCGAGGAACAACAAATTTGGGGGTACAACAAGGATGGAAACTTCACGGTTGCATCGGCTTACCTTATATTGTATCGTCAACAAGACTACACTATTACTCGACAATCTAAACCTCCTTCCAAAGCGCCAATTTTTCCAACTGACATATGGAGTACGGAGACTAAACTTACCGCTCAAATTTAATTTCTTGATCTGGAAAATCTTATGGGACCGCCTAACTCTAGCAACCAAATTATACCAACGCCATATCATCCCTTCCAACCTATGTCCCCTTTGTCAGACCCTACCTGAGGACTTAAACCATGCTTTCCTAACTTGCCCCATGATTAGTCCGGTTTGGTTTGGCATACCTCTTGGTATAAAGACCACCAATGTTGATAAACCTTTCAAAGAATGGCTCATAGCTTGGCTAACCCTGCTTTCTTACCCCCCCCCCCCAACTGGCGCACCATTTTATATTGTTTTGCCACCCTCTGGTCTATCTGGTACCATAGAAATAACTCAATTTTTAGGCAAATTCCCTTTCATCCTGTGTTTGTGATACGCCAAATCTGTCAGTTAACTAACAACATCTCCCAATACTCTCATAAATTACCCACTTCACCTCGAAATCTTCTGCAACATAACTGCTCACCGAATAGTAGGGCTACTAGTTCTCTTAACCCCTTCGGGTCAATCTCTTTGCATTCTAGCTAAACACCTTGTCCCTGTATAGAACCAGCGACTGTTAATGGTCATCCATGCCTGTTTTGATCAGCGAAGTCTACAGGCTCGCGTTGGTTTAGTATGTTATACAAATAATAACCGTTGTGGAACAACGGCTTTTTCCACTTCTTCGTTTGATCATTATACTGCTTTGTCCCATTGCCTACTTCTTACATCGCATTGGGCATTAAAACAAATTTTTTTACATATTCATGTACTAAGTACATCTCAATTCCTCTTACATCAGATGTCGGGATTTGAAGACATATTGGATACGGTGACACCTATTATCTATGACATGTGCCATCTTTTGAAACAATTCCATCATTATAGTCTTAATAGAGTTGGCCCACACATCTTGAAGGAAGCACGGTCCTTAGCTCATTTTGCCTGTCAGGCTCGCATATCCATCTATCAAGATTGGGTACGCGACAACCTGAGTAGCCAAGGCTTTTCAGATTTGATGGAATTTACCGTATGTATGTAGTGGGTTGTAGTTTACCGCTCCTTTTGGGTACTATTTAGTGGTATATCTTTTATGATGCTTTGCTTGCTTTTAGATCTTGTTCTGTAAGGCCCTAAGGCCATACTGCTTGCTCTTCTGGGATCTTTATTA
This sequence comes from Escallonia herrerae, assembly GCA_033070095.1. NCBI lineage: Eukaryota > Viridiplantae > Streptophyta > Magnoliopsida > Escalloniales > Escalloniaceae > Escallonia > Escallonia herrerae. The sequence goes on along the minus strand of JAVXUP010000481.1, from coordinate 275,675 downwards.
ATGCAATTTTCTTATTACGAAAAAAATCCTTTGGAGTTGGTGGCTTAAAAGGTATAGTTTGCCTTTTCATACTTCCTTACTGTTGTCCACTTGTTTTATGTGTTCTGGTACGGGTGGCAAAATGGATGGATGGGTTGGGTGTGGGTTAAATAGATTGGGTTTAAATGGATGAGTGTCTCATTTATATCCATTTGTTAGTGGGTCAATTGAGTTAGTTGTTAAATGGACTAGTTTCACTCATTACAACCACGAGTGACTCGTAATTAATATATTTTCACCCTGTGGCTGCTTGGTCTTTTTCAACGAGTCAATACCACCGTTGTCATTTAACAATTGCCACCACACATATTACAATCACATGCACAACCATACAAGCACTATCGCCGCCACACTCGTGACCACTATCGTTGCACAAAGTTGCCACTTCACCTAAAACCACTGTTGTCATGCCACTGTTACCACCACAGACAACTATAACCATAAGTACAACCACCACATCGACCCCCCCCCCCCACACTAAGACTACCAATAGCAGTGGCAAAGCTAGTAGTTTTAAGTGGGTGTAATGAAAATCATTCTTACATTAGAGTCAAGATGAAAAAGTTCAGGAGGTACGGGTTCCAACGTAGAACCGTCCTCATGACTACTACCAGTCCGCCACCATCACAACCATAACTAGTATTGCTAAGCCTACAAAGAGAACCTTGTAGATCTACAATCCAAAGAACTAAAGAATTATTACAAATCTGACTGAAGAAAGAGATGTGGTGGTAATGAGGAAGACGGTGGCGACAATGACAAAAGGGTGGTGAGGGGAAAGACAAAGTAACTGTAAGAGGAGGCATACGGCGACAGTGACGAAAACGTGTGGTCATGAGTTGCGGCGGTGGTGGTCGGCTGTAGCGGAGGTGACAATAGTGGTCGCCTGCAAAGATGGCGGCGGGTCGCCTAGCATGGCACTTCACTAGTGGCTGTGGCAAATTCAATTTAGTTGTTGGTCAAGAATGCTTTTAGGTTTCGGTGTATTGATCAAATGGTTAAGTTGGCACAATTATAGACCACTTAAATCAATGGATTATTAGGTTCTAAAATTTTTTATCCATTTAGACCCAATTATAAATAGAAGTTGATCCATTGCTCATGTAGGCAATTTCAATTAAGTTGTCTGCGCTATCTGGTCGTCCATATGTGATCCATGGATAGTCCAGATCTTCTTTTTTACGTTTTTTAAGTTTGTCGGCTATACAATGTAGCGGACAATACATTTGACAAATATACTCCTCAATCCTCAGTCGAAGACGTTATATTATACACTCAGAGTATTCATCCACAACATTATATAGCGGACGACATAAAGAAAAGACCCAGACAATCTGTAAAGGCACCCTTCTCTTTTTCTCTCTATTTAGAAAAAACTCATTCTTTCTTTCATCTCTCTCTCTCTCTCTCTCTCTCTCTGAACTACAACTTCCTCCGCCTTCCCAACCCCCACCTCCATCATCATCACTAGCGCCTTTAGAGAGAGAGAGTGACAATGTCGATAGCACCGGCGCCGCAGCCTCGGCACCACCGACGCAATTTCGACATCATTGGCACTGCCACCAGAGCCTCGACATACTTGGCACTGTCAGCGCTGCCAAGAACGACAAATAATCAGAAAAGCATTTCTTTTTTCATTCATGTTTTCTCAAGATTTTGTTCTAATTTGATTCGACTTAAAGATCCACGTCTGCTTAGATTCGTGATGTCTTTTGCATCGAGGTTTGGGGGCAGTAGAGGATCACATGGTGGTTAGGAAAGGTGAAGGTTCGGATGGTGGTGGTGATGGGTTCAGCGGTGGTGGCAGTAATTTTATGGTGGTTTACGGATTGAACCTTGTGATGCAAATAGACACAACTATTTACAGCAAATGATTAGTCTCTGCAAAAGAACTTGTATGAGCATGTCTGTATGACTATTGCCCTGTGGCGAGGAAAGAGGATTCTGGATTGGTTGTTGATAACATTTCTCGGCAGTTTTGGAGCAAAATGTATGCATGCCCGTTTGATTCAATCACTGTTCTTCTAGTTTACTCTGTAGTATTACAGATCCTTGCTCTGGTATTGTGCTGGTTTCAAGGCTGGTAAAAGTCCCATGATTTACCCGGCAAAAAGTCTTTGTTTTACCATTTAATTTCGGATTGCGGAGACAAAGTGAAGTCTTAAAAGAAAGGCATCTAAAACAAACAAACAAAAGCACATAGACTTCTTGCTATTGAACTTAAAAGGAAAGCTGCTCCCAGAAAACAAACCCTTCATCCGTTTAAGTCATGTCCTCCATTTTTTTTTTCTGCAAATCTCAAGGATAGAATCAAACATCCAACACCCCTCGCCCACCGGCTAAGCAGATTACTAGCGCAAATAGGTTATGTCATGTTCAAGTTCTAATTTAGGAATTAACAAAAAGTTTAAAGTGACAAAAAAGATTGTAAAACGGAAACATAGATAAATGACTAACAATCTAATATTACTAAATTTTTTTGCTCCTACGATGCCTACAACTCTTCATGTAACAATAATTGAAGTCCCTAAATAAAGTCCATGTATCGTTTAATGACATTAATCTAGTGATGCTAAGAAGTGCAATAAAAACGTATTAATGATGGTGTCAATAGAAAATTGTCACTAGATATCTTTAGTTACTATTAAATATATATGGGTCATATGAAAATTGCAGGCATCCTTCTACTTTTGGCTATGACCAGAGTTTCCTAAGAAAGCGTTCGGTCTTTCTTGTGTATCGTAGGCACTAGGCAATGCTGTATGCCTGCATGGCTGCGAAGTTTGACCAAAACATGTTAATAGCAATTAGGCCTTATATCAGAAGACTGTCCACAACATCAAGCCTTGCATACGTCGAATCCGGAGACCTTGTCACTTTTCAACTAAGCAGACACCAGTTACCTCAACAAACCCATGTCGTCCCTCAAGTGAACATGCTCGAAATTAACTCGCAGCTGAAACAACTTGTTAAAACGGGCCACTTGCGAGATGCCCGCCACATGTTTGATAAATTGCCTCAGAGAGATGAAATCACATGGACCAGCATCATTTCCGGCTATGTCAGTTCCCATGATTCATCTGAAGCGTTGTCTCTGTTTTCGAGGATGTGGGTGGAGTCGTTTTTACGGATGGACCCCTTCGTACTAAGTCTTGCACTTAAGGCATGTGCTCACAATTTGAATGTGAAGCATGGGGAATCTTTACATGGGTATTGTGAAAAAACCGGTTTTGTGAACTCTGTTTTTGTTGGAAGTGCACTTCTGGATATGTACATGAAAACCGGTAAGACCGCTGAGGGATGTAGAGTGTTTGATGAGATGCCTGTGAGGAATGCTGTATCTTGGACTGCCGTTATAACGGGGCTTGTTCGTGCTGGTTATAATGAAGAGGGACTGAATTATTTTTCTGAAATGTGGAGAGCTGGTGTGGAGTATGATTCTTATACATTTGCTATTGCATTGAAGGCTTGTGCTGACACTGGTTTGTTGAGACATGGGAGGGAGATTCATACTCAAACAATAAAGAGAGGAGTCGATGTCAGCTCGTTTGTGGCTAATACTCTTGCTACTATGTACAACAAGTGTGGTAAACTACAATGCGGCTTGCACTTGTTTGAAAGGATGTGGATTCGCGACGTGGTTTCATGGACAACCATAATTACAACATACGTTCAGATGGGTCAAGGGGAGCATGCCATTCAAGCATTCTTGCGAATGAGGGAAGCGGACGTCAGTCCTAATGAGTATACTTTTGCGGCAGTCATTTCTGGCTGCGCAAATGTTGCAAGAATTGAATGGGGTGAACAACTACACGCACATGTTTTGCATATTGGTCTTTTGGATTCTCTATCTGTGGCGAATTCCATCATGAGCATGTATTCAAGATGTGGGCAATTAAAATCAGCTGCAATGGTATTTCATGAAATGTCTAGAAGAGATGTCGTTTCATGGAGTACTGTAATTGCAGCGTATGCTCAAGGAGGATGTGGCGTGGAAGCTTTTGAGTTTCTTTCACAGATGAGAAGGGGAGGACCAAAGCCTACTGAATTTGCACTGGCTAGTGTGTTGAGTGCTTGTGGAACTATGGCCATTCTCGAGCAGGGAAAGCAACTCCATGCTCATGTCCTATCCATCGGTTTAGATCATACGGCTTCGATACAAAGTGCATTGATCAATATGTACGCTAAATGTGGGAGTATAAGAGAAGCTTCAAAGATATTTAACATGGTAGAAAATATGGATACCGTGTCATGGACAGCCATGATTAATGGATATGCTGAACATGGATCTAGTCATGATGCTATTAATTTGTTTGAGAAGCTTCTTGAGCTTGGTTTAAGACCAGACTCCGTGACCTTCATTGGTGTTCTTTGTGCTTGCAGCCACGCTGGACTAGTCGACAGAGGTTTCCATTATTTCAAATTGATGAGTAAGGAGTATGATATTAATCCTTCTAAAGAACATTATGGTTGCATGATTGATCTCCTCTGCAGAGCTGGACGATTAGGTGAAGCAGAAGACATGATAAGGAATATGCCATCAGAACAGGATGACGTTGTTTGGTCAACTTTGCTCAGAGCCTGTAGGGAACAGGGTGATGTTGAGTGTGGAAGAAGAACAGCAGAACAGATACTTAAGTTGAATCCGTATTGTGCAGGGACCCACATTACCCTGGCTAACATTTATTCTGCAGAAGGGAGGTGGAGGGAAGCAGCAGATGTCAGGATGCTGATGAAGTCAAAGGGCGTAATGAAGGAACCCGGATGGTCTTCGATCGAGGTCGAGGATCGGGTTTCTACTTTTGTTGCCAGTGCCCGATCACACCCGCAGTGCGAGGCTATTTACTGCATTCTGGAGCTGTTGGCTTTGGGGGAAAAATTTGCTGTAAGCGAATTGGATGCTCTTCAATGTGGTGCTGAAGATTAGCGGAAGTTTACTTGTACTCAAATGCAATGTAGTAACTTTAGATATTTCCTCTATAGGTGAAACCTACGAGCTATAGACCACAGAATGGCAGCAAGAAGTTAATTTTTTGGTCAGCTCAGGAGCAAGAGGCTAACCGGTGGGTTCACCCTAAAGATGGTTAGGCTCAATTTGAGTAAGGTAGAGAGATTCTGCAAGTAAATAAGAACAGCAACTTTGTTTTGGGTGATGATTTTTCAGTTGGTGGTTGTAGGATAGTGTTAATGAAGTGTTAATTAGCACCTTCAAGGGAAAGCTTTGCTGTCTCTTGAGTTTGCAGGTATGCAAGAGTTGTGCTTCGTAAATTGAGCTTTTTCTCTAACATCATGAACAGCAAGCTATAAACCAGAGAGCAGCATATCGTCTGTAAATTTGAAATGAGGAAAAGAAGATTTGAGAATGCATCTGGAAAATAATTAGACTTGCCGATTCCGTTGTATTCATCCATATCGTGGCTTTAGAATATACTTGATAAAGGTGTGCTCAAGGCACGGATGCATCCTTTCTTTCTCTGAAGAATTTGCAACAGCAGATAAGCTGACACTTTGTACTGCATCTTAGACATCAAACTGTTGTGCAAAATCAACCGACTTCTATGATCCATTAGTTATAAATCACCAGGAAAAAGAAGATTTATCAGTACTGAGATTAAGGCTCCTGCGGGTCTGGGCGTGTGGGTTTCTCCATGGAAGTTGTCCGCCTGTCCAAGTTCAATTTTGTCAAATACAGGAAGCATGTGTTCACTTTATCAGATTGAACTTACCCGCAGAGATTATGATATAAAAGAGATCTCAGGATCACTTATTCCGACATTCTGGTACAAATATCATTTCGTTTCTCTGAGATAGAGCTATGTTTTGTTTAGATACTCGAAAACCCGAATTCCCTTGGCTTGTTGGAGGTTCTAGCATCATTAGACCTCAGTGGCAAGACATCATACGGTGTTGTCTTGTTGTTCATTGAACTAATTAGTGGATTTCATTTGCCTCTCGGAATATGAGATATAAGAGATGTATCAATACGTATAATGAGATTGTAACTTTTTATCCTTTATCGGATTTAGAGGGTGTACTCTTTTTTGTGTTCCAATGCTTTTAAAGCGGACAAAGAAGGTGATCTTAGCAGCATACTCGAGGCTGGATGTGCTCACAAGTCTAAGATGAATTGGCATGTTTCGGCATGTCTCTGTGTGGTTTTCCATCATTCTGATTGTGCTCACTTGATGCTTATTCTCTTTTTCCTCAAATGAGGAGCATCTAGTCGATTATATTTGTTATCTCCGAGTCATTGGCAATTGAGAGTGAATTTGGCTCCTCAGTTATGGATAGAAGACTAATCTCATAACTGATGTTCTTGTTACTGCTATCCTTGTCAACATTTTGTGGTTATACTGAGTTTTTGCAGTCACGAAGAACAGTATGAGCCACAGTTGGAATTTGCACAAGAAAACTATCATGTCAAGACCTTCGCGAGCTAGATCATGATCAATTTCTCTTCTGAAGTCCAAAAGAAGGTAAACCAAGAGAAGGGGGGAAAAAAGAAGAAAGATCTGTGCTTGATCAACAGCAGTTATCAAAGGCCAAGTCACACATCACATGTGATCACACAGCTGCAGATGGCGCCAAGGAAGGATAAAGAGTGATAACAGAATTTCCGGCCAAATTTTACATTTTAATGTTCAGTTGAATTTGAATTTGAATTTGAATTGAAGACATAATTACCGGAGCATCACGTTTCAATGGATTGAAAAGTTATCTTCTCTATCTCCCTTCTCCCAGCTTCTTTCCCTGTTTCCCCAATTATTCTGCGTTCTTGTTCCATGAGCTCCAATGGCTCTTAATTCCTCATTTTAGTAAAGATCACTGGTAGTGTTTGGTTATCCACATGCTACATCTGGTATCAAAGCTCCAGATCCTGGAGCTTTGACCAGCACACCCATAGCTAAACCTTCTGCAGATTCTACCATGGTCACCAACAAAGAACTTGAAATCTCAATTCGAGATCAAGATGCTCGTACTGTGATCCTTGAAAACAAGCCCACTAGTCTCAATGATGAATTCTCAGCTTATACAGCTTCAAATTCTACTGTGCTTGCTCAAATACAGCGACAATTGGATCAAAGTTCAGCTGGATTGTCCAAATTGCCAACTCCAGATCCAGGTTCAAGTGCATCCACCGGTCATGTTCACACTTACAAGCCGCCAAAACCTCAGTGCCTACATAATACCCAAGGTAACTTCGAAACACCCACTCCCAAGCTTGAAATCCCTCGTTTCGATGGATGTGATGGTGAAGGTTGGGCACGTAATGCAGAAGTCTCCATGTCATGAATAGTTACATAAAGTATGGTAATGAAACCCTTCCATTCTTAAAATATACTGCATATTACATATGTATATTCGTTTCATCTCATAAGTTTAACTTGGCCAAGTTAGCTGTGGATATCAAAATTAAAGGTGCATGGGATGGGAATGGGTTATGATTCTAGCATCTTCATCTTCTAAATCTGATTTCTTTTTCTTGTTCTTTTTGATTTTGAGAAAATTCACGAGAGTGGTCTAAACATTGTTTACATAGATCGTTCAGCTTCATGCCACCTAAGAAGATTCTAGATTAAAAAGAAAAGTTATTATACAAAAACATTATTACATGAAATCGCTCATCGAAGAAACTTCTAGATTAAAAAGAAAAGTTATTATACACATGGCATGTAGAGAATGCGCCTGTTATAAGTCACGGCAAGCTCTCACGCAATTATAGTAATAATAAATGAGAGAAAATTGCATATTCATCTTTCTTGCGTCTAGTCACTTCATCCACACGATTCTTTTTCTGTCTATCAAATTCTTTTGATTAATATTACTTAATCAATCTAACTAAAGGTCGCTAAATTAAAAAAAAAATCCCGATTGGAAGGGAAATGAAGAAGAAAAGTCAAGAGCATCAATTAGAGTATGTTTTGCCCGGCTCTCATTTGTCACAAAAAAAAATTCAAGGATTGTGTATAAATTAGAGTTTGTTTTGCCGGTCTCTCATTTCTCACAAAAAATTGTGTAACAAATAACTTCACTGAACCTGAACTCTTTGGCCATTCAACTGATACATGGTTACCTTTACTAGTGTTCCTTGGTGGGTAAAACTGCAACTTCCAGGAGTTCCAAATTTTAGTAACTGATTAGTACAGAATATTACTGATGACCTAATCCTTTCCCCAAATGCCCTCTCCCCTCTCTCCCCAATGTTTGTATTATAGAGTTTCTATCAAGCAATCTTTCTGCCTTACCCTCGTTTTCGCTCTCGTAGACCTTCCACATCTTAAGATGGTTGGTAAGCTGCATTCCAGCTGCCTAGCATTGACTTTTGTTGCTGATGATCACGTTCATGGTACGCTCGTCGCACACTTGGAAGATTCTCTGTATGCCCTTCCTGTCAGTCCTGGGTTTTATCTTAAAATCCCACCCGAATGGGCTTCAAGACTGTTCATTTCTAATGAGATTATAAGAGGTGAGACTTCTTCTGTTTCTTCCTGCACCTTTTGCCTTCCTTTTCTGGGGTTTGGAAATTTACAGTTTATATCTAAACTTTTGAACTTTATGGTTCTTTAAATCCCAGATAGCTTTAATTTCCATATATCTGATGTTAAGGTTTTCAGTGAATCGATCATCATAAAGCTGTGCACTGTTAGAATTTTGAAGTAAAGTAAACTTGGGTTACCATATTTTCTTTATATGATCCCCTAGAATTTTTGTTGATAAATGATATGCTTTCTTTTCAGTTTTTTTTTTTTGTATTCAAAGAATGAGCCAAAAGTAAAGTTCAGGGGCTGGTAATTTCTTGAAGCCGATGTAGGACTATATTTGTATCAACAACTAGAGTTTGCTATAAAGAAGACCAATAATCATGACTTTTTTGACATGAATTGAATCATCATGAACCCCTTCCCCCTAGATCATAGATAACTGAAATTGAGGTTGATATTGTGTACGCCGATTGAGTTCTTTGTTCTGTTCTTTCTTTCCTCTTCTGGGGATGGAAGTTTACAGTTCATGTTTAATATTCTGAACTTTATGGTACTTTAAATGCCAAACATATTTAATTGCCAAATATCTCAAATTTAGGTTTTCAGTTATTCAATCATCATAAAGCTGTGTAACTGTTAGAACTTTGAAAGTACCAGTAAATTTGGGTTACCTTATTTTGTTGACATGATGCCGTATACTATCTGTCAATACATGATGTGCTTTCTTTTAGGTTCTTTGCGTTCAAAGAATGAGTAAAACATAAGAAATGGGTTTTTAGAGTTCAGTATTGGTGATTCTAAAAACAATTTAGGGATATATTGGTTTCAAAGACCAGAGTTTGCTGGAAAGAAGACTGGTAATCATTCAATGTGACATGATTTCAAACATGATATACCCTGTTTGCCCAAGATTATAAACAACTGATGCTGATGTCATTTCTACTGATCGAGTTCTTTGTTCTGTAATGTGAATCATTTGTAGCCTAATTGCAACAGTTTATGACCATGCTACTTATTTGTGTTATTTATTGGATTTTGCCAGTATAATGGCCATGGAGTTTATCTTCTGAGGGTTTTTATTCTTCTAACTAATTTTACAGGGAGGGAATTGCATTTGTGGGACTATGAAGTGTTTCTCATTCTCAAAGGGATATAAACATGATGAACCAAAGACTACAAATTCTACTTCGGTTCGCTCTTCTGCTTCTGTTTCAACTGAGGTGGGGAAATCTGGGTCTGACTTTAATTCGCAGGGTGCTTCAGATGTAAGCATTGAGTCCTCTACAAGGGTCTCATTCAGAAATTTGTCTCTGAGGCCAAGTAATCTCAGAGCCTTTACATCTGCCGAACTGAAGACAGCAACAAGGAATTTCAGCCGTTCTCTCATGATTGGAGAAGGTGGGTTTGGGGTTGTATATAGGGGTGTGATTCAGGATACAGAAAACTCGAATAAGAAGATCGATATTGCTGTCAAACAACTCAGCAGAAGAGGTTTGCAGGCAAGTTTTCCCCTCTTCGTACTCAGATTCCAGTGATCCGATAATGGTGACTATGAATTTTTCTATGTAAAACATTTGCATATACCTGCTTTTTGGTGTTGATGACTGTAGACCCTTTATATCAGTTCTGGAACTGGAATAAGGTAGCCAATTAAACATATTTGATTCAAGTTAGCACGTAAGAGGTAAACTAGATATATGAGTTGACTAGGTGGAAATTTTGCGCACAGAAATACCTGAAGAACTTGTGATCCACCTTCCTGATTTCAACTCTTGCTAACATTCGTAGGTTTCATGTTGAAAAGGGGCAGTACTTCCAATTTGCTTTCACTTGTTGGTACGGTGAAGAAAATTCTGGCTTCTGCAAATAATCACGAAAGTTCATTTGACGACTGTATACTGACTACATTAAAGTGCACTTTCGCCAGTTGGTGCTTTAGCACTAAACGATTTTATGTATTTTATTAAAAAGAGCAAAGGTTTTAAAATGACTTTTCATATCAATGCCATTGAGTTCAGTTGCTTTAGCATCGAAAATCACATCTATTATCTTGCTTCCCGGTGGTATTACAGACTCGAAAAGGATTTTGTTTAATTGAGTTGGCTGTCTTTTTTTCATGCTTTTTGTAATAAGGGTGTCTCTCTTATTCATAAATATCTTTTTTTCAGTAACCTCATCATTTTTTATGTGATCATTTTTTTATATGCCTCAATATGGCTTCTGTGGAATATTATGCAGGGCCACAAGGAATGGGTGACAGAAGTGAATGTGCTTGGTGTTGTTGGACACCCGAATCTTGTTAAACTTGTAGGCTATTGTGCCGAGGATGATGAAAGAGGGATCCAACGGCTTCTGGTCTATGAATATATGCCCAACAGGAGTGTGCAAGATCATATATCAAGCCGATTTCAGACACCTCTCCCATGGGCGACTAGGCTTAAAATAGCCCAGGATGCTGCTCAAGGCCTAGCATACCTCCATGAAGGGATGGACTTTCAGGTACCTCCTATTCCCTGTTTCTTGTTGTCAAACAAAGTAATCTACATTGAAAACTCTAAAGAACGTCTTCGGAGAGCCATCTGGTTGCATTAGCGTCTATGCTTAGCCTTCATAAGAATGACCTTTAAGAATAATAAAAAGAACCCCAAAAGCTTAAAAATGATTCTGGGTTTCTATATTCTCATTCTTTTTGTATGTGGAGCAACCCAATGGGAAAATTCCTCACGAATTAATATCATCTTCAGCTACTCTTTTCAACTAATAAGCATGTCACAGTCATTCTCATTTGCAGTTTCGTAGTAGTTTGAACGCAACCTGAAATGCTTACGTGGTAATTGTCCTTAAAATTTGTGGCTCTTGTTCTGTAAATCACGTAGCTGATAAATGTGGTCAAAATACTCAAATTCTGTACTAGTCTTAATTTTTCACAGCTGTGAAAGATCAGGTGAAGTTTCTTGAATGTGTTATGTCACCTTATATGGATTGAAACTGGAATTTGTCTTTAGAGGAAATTGGTGCATTGCACATGGTAGATTGGAACCAAAATTGGGTTGTTCGGATACTATTGATCTGTTTAATGATAGCATAGGAAAGTGACAGTCCAAAGAGTTATTAAAGAAGTAAAACTTAGGAACCTATAGTTCCCTAGTTCTCATTTAAGTTCTCCATAGTCCACGCTCCTTTATTGTGAACTTGAGTTCCTCTTTCGACACATAAACCTTTCTTCTTTTTTTCTGTTAATATACTCTCTACTATTGCAGATACTTTTTGTTCTTTCTCGTTTAACTTTGATAGTTACTGCTGCAAAGTATCTTTAGATTCTAAGCTGAGAAACAGCTTTTTCTGCCACATAATATGTGGTTATGATGATTGGCTTTCAAGTATTGTATTGACCTTTGTGGTATCTAGTTGGCAAATTGTTAGATGCAGAGAAGTACTTAAGATCAATAGCCTCTCAACAGTATCCATGTATCTGGCAAGGGAGCGTTAGTCGGGCTTAGTCTTTGCTTTCATGTTTTGCTTTTGTGCTCCAAGGTCTTTCATGCCAAATTTTACCTGTTCAAGTAAAATTTTCTGGTCACGCCAAGGCCTAAAAAGGCAAGTGGCCTAGAAACAGTGCACAAGAGGATCTGTGTGTGGCTTTTGCTCTCGGTATCCTCTTAGTGATCCTAGATCACCTTGGATTATCTATCTTAAGCATGGCAAGATCACTCAAGTGGCAGTGGCTCATCGATGAAGGATGGATATTTGTTGGATAGTATTGGCAAATGAAATTCTTGTTGTTTAGAAAACCAAATCTGTATGTTTTTGGAAGTAAATGATCGTCGATCACTGATTTAACATCTCATAAACTAATAATTACTCAACATCCCACTTGATCAAAACTGTAAGCACATGAAATTATATTTAACGGAGATGGGAATAAAGTGTTATGCATTTCCTGAGGCAGTGTGAAAACTTTCTATAATTTAACTTGTTGGTTTTATGTTTTAAAATCAAAATGAGTCTCAAATAGTTCTAATATGTCTTTGTTTATGGTGACACAGATCATCTTCAGAGACTTCAAATCTTCAAATATACTCCTAGATGAGGAATGGAATGCAAAGCTTTCAGATTTTGGATTGGCCAGGCTGGGCCCTGCAGATGGAATAAGCCACGTCTCCACAGCAGTATGTTTGTATTGTTCTGTTTAAATAACAAAAGCTTTTCTAGCTTAACTGAACACCGACTTTGTATGGGGGAAACGTGCTGAAGGAAAAATGAAGTGCAGTATAATGCGTTATCGTGATAGTGTTGTTTCTGAATTTGAAGTTGTGCAGTAAGCACTACCATGATAGTCTATGAAGCACGGGTGCTACAAAACGGGTGAAGCACTTGTAACGGGTGCACGTTGCGTTCGAGTGCGGCAGGTACGGTGTGGGTGCTTGTCGGGTGTGTATCTGGCATTTTATTTATTATTTTAATTTCCTAAATACCGGGTGTGGTTGGGGGGCGGATAGGATATGGATTGGGTGCGCATCGGATACTTACGGGTTGAAAACATAATTTACAAAAGAATTTTCAGGGGTCAACATTAAACAGAAGTTTCGGGGGTCAAAATGTAAATAATAACTAATACCTAATAAATGGGTAGATCTTCACATGTAGAGAGAGGAGAGAGAGAGAGAGAGAGAGGCGGCGGCAATAGCCATGAACGCGACCACCCGCGACTATCAGCTACTCCGGCGACCACCCGCGACGACGGGCCCTCACCTCTGGCAAATCTGTGATGTGAGGGGGAGAGAGAGAGAGAGGGGCAGCATAGACATGAGCCGTGACCACCCGCGACGACGAGCCCTCACCTCCGGCAGCATTTCTCGAACGTTTCTACCTTCTGTCTTCCTCTCTCTTTGCTCTACGCCTCTACCTTCTGTCTTCCTCTCTCTTTGCTCTACTCCTCTATCTTCTGTCTTCCTCTCTCTTTGCTTTCATTCTTCTTGCCCTATACTCTATGTTGTAGGCTATTTGTGGGTTGTGGACCAATTTTTTCTGTTGTGAGTTGGAGCTTTGAATGAAAACAATTCTCCACCTGCCTCTCACCAATCACGGCACTACACCCCTGTGAAATTATGTGCATAAATCATTGTTTCATGTGTTCGGAGGCTAGAGAACTACACCCCTACAGATGATGGTGATGGAGAGAGAGAGATGAAGATGTTGTGGCCATGGAATCGTAGTTCTCTGATGAAGTATTTTGTTTTTATTTGTCATGGGTTTCTTTTGATGATGATGTACTCTGCTACTGCCTGCTTTTGAAACTCTGATGATACTTCTATTATGAGGTATTTGGTGGTGGTTATTATGTATTTGATGGTGTAGAATGGTTAAATTAAATTGCATTGTATATCTTTTTATTCACTCTCTTTAAGATTCAAATCGTCCCTGGTTTGTCTAGAAATTCAATACTAAATGTACATGGTTAAGAAAATATACACAAAATTTGTGGTATCCCCGCCGCGCTCTATCCTAAAATTTTTAAAAATATCGTGTCCGTGTATCTGCACCCGTTGCCGTGCTTCATAGATGATAGTGTTGTTTCCGAATTTGAAGTTGTAAGTCCATTACTCTGCAATTAGCTTTTAACAAGTACTGGCGCAGAGATTAACTGAGAAACCTTGATGCTGTTGAGATGATCCTTAATTGGCAGTGTGTTAGTGGCCACATGTTACTTCTATATAAAATGTTTGGTTAATTTCACCTAGGTTCCCGATGTTAGTGAAATTATGGTCAAGGACATGAACTATAATCAAAATTATAGAACTGTAAGCTTCTTAAGGAAGCTCTATAGATATATAGAAGATAACTCATATAGATAAGGTATCTAATATTATATATAAATGGTCAAGGCCTATACCCTATTCCTATTCAGGAATAGCGGCCTTGGCTGGAACAACAGATGAGATAATGTTGAACTCAGCTCGGACTGAAACCCTAATTCCCTAATATTTAAACCCTTTAACCCAACGCCCATCTCTACCTTCTAACCCGAAAGGTAGGGGCTGTGATGTGGGGTTGAAGCGGTGAGATCAAAACGACAGCAATGCAAACAGCACTGTGATGTGGGGCTGCAGCAGCGAGGAGATCTAGGCAGCGGCGGCACGAACGGGGCTGTGATGTGAGGCTGCAGCTGCGGAGAGATCTAGGTGGCGGCAGTGTGGATGGAGCTGTGATGTGGGGCTGCAGCGGCGAGGAAATCTAGGCGGCAGTTGCTGCAGATTGAAGTTTGGTTAGTGGGGCTACTATGCAGAGGTGGCACTGGCAGTGGACGGGCATGCGTTCCTTTCTTTTGTATTGATCTGAGACATGGCAGAAGCGTTGGGCTGCAGTGTTGATGGTGGTTGGCTGATGGTGGTTGGGGGTGGCGGGGGTGGTTGGCGGTGTTAGGTGTTGCCTTGGTGGTGCCATTGTGGTTGGGGGTCGAGGATATGGTGGTGGTTGTTGGTGCAGCTGGGTGGTGCCATGGGCGGGTGGAGGCTTGGATGACAGCACGGGTGGTGCCTGGTTTTCGAAGAGAAAGAGGAGAAATGGCATTTCAACAATTACCTTCCAAGTCATGGGGAATATAGTCTTTTATTAAAACTGTTATGTACATCAATATTCTGTTTAGTCAACGGACATCACTGATTTATCCAAACTAAAGGACAAGCATGTAATTTTATCCTAACCACAGGGACCTGGGTATAATTCACCTAAAATGTTTCTTGGTTCATATAAATTTTCATATAACTTCTCTGTAGTTGTATAGATGTGAAATGAAATAAGGAAAATATAAACAAAAATACAACTTGTTTCTTCTATTAGAATCTATTCTCCTTGGTGGTTGAAATTTTTTGGTAATTGTTTCCTTCAGAGCCCGTTTACTTGATCAGGAAATTCATAATCAGAGAATCACCTTTACCAGGAAATTTTCTAGTAATGATCTTCTTTTTTGTACATCCAAATAGATTGTTGGAACTGTCGGATATGCAGCTCCAGAATACATCCAGACAGGACGCCTGACATGCAAGAGTGATGTGTGGAGCTATGGCATTTTCCTCTACGAACTCATCACAGGGAGACGACCATTGGATCGAAACCGACCAAAGAACGAGCAAAAGCTCTTGGAATGGGTCAGGCAACACCTGTCAGACATAAAAAAGTTTGAACTGATTTTGGATCCCCAGCTGGATGGGAAATATTCCCTCAAGTCTGCTCAAAAGCTGGCAGCAGTAGCCAACAGGTGCTTAGTGCGACATCCCAGACATCGCCCAAAAATGAGTGCAGTCCTGGAGACGGTGAACCAAATTGTGGAGACAAGTGACTTGGGAAGCCCTGAAATGGCTATCAAGAGCTTCTCTCCAAAAGATGACACTGAAAAATCCGGAAGAGAAGGTTTGACGAGAAGGCTTGTAGATCTTACAACTAAAGAGAAAAAATGGTTGGTCAGGCGAACGTGGAG
The DNA here is from genome assembly GCA_033070095.1 of Escallonia herrerae. NCBI lineage: Eukaryota > Viridiplantae > Streptophyta > Magnoliopsida > Escalloniales > Escalloniaceae > Escallonia > Escallonia herrerae. The sequence goes on along the minus strand of JAVXUP010000481.1, from coordinate 259,676 downwards.
GCCTAAGCTTGCGAGGATTACATGTGCGAAAAATTAATTTGATGAAACTGGATGAAGAAGCTGTTCTGTGAGCAGCCTTTGTGCGACCTATTATCAGTGGAGTTGTCTACGGAAGTTGTCTACAAACGTGGACAACTTCCGTAAACAACTCGATTGACTCTGAGGCGCTGCACTCTTACTGTTTTGGTTACATTATCATGATTTACGGAAGACTGTTTACGAGATTTGTCTACAAACGTAGAAAACTTTTGTAGACAACTCGATCGACTCTGAGGCACTGCACTTTTACTGCTTTGGTTACAATACCATGATTGAAGGAGAAATGTTTATAAGAGTTATCTGCAGAGTTGTTTGTGTAGCTTTTACGCTGACATACTGTCAAGGTACCACAGTGCATGTTTTGTTCTACTGGCCGAGGGAAGTAGAAGTTAACAGATTATATGAAAGGAAAAAGGGATTAAAAAAAGGCAACTTATTGTTTGACTTTGATTACAGATTTTGAATAGGTAACTTTGGACAAGATACAACCACGTAATAGGGGTACGGGGAGTGTCAATAGCAAAAGATTTTGCTTATAGGGTCACCAAAAATAACAAGGTGTTGCATGTAACTTTGCTGTTGAAAAAGAAAGCATGAAAGAAACCTTAGAAATCCTACTTAGGTAGTCAGATTTGCAATTTGCTCTACAAGTAGGGATGGTAATTTGATCCGCACCCGCCGGATATTTCCCGCTCCTATAGGAGCGGGTTTTATTGACTTTGACCGGGTCATGGAGCGGGTATGGTAATAAATTTCTAAACCCGCTGCGGGTACGGGTCGGGTTTGGTAATTAGTTCACCTGCCCCGCACCCGCCCCGCATGTATTATATGATACTTTTAATCTTGACCCTAGATAGAAATCACTTTATGCAATCTTAGCCGTCCATTTTCAATAATATAAATGGTGGACAAAACCCTAGCCTCATTTTCTCTTCTTCTATCCTGTTGTGCCGCCCTCACTTTTCACCTATTCTCTCCCCCTCCACAGACCACCGTCTCTAAGCTCACAATTTCCACCGTCCGCCGAATCACAGCCACCGTCCATTTCCTCTTCCATTTAGGAAAGGACTGTTTCATTCCCTATGTTGCGAGATCGTGAATAGATGCAAGCGGGAAGTGTATGAGGTGTCACGGACTCGACGTCAATCTTCAAATCCAAGCACCGTCAATCATCAGATCCAAGCAAGAAGTTTAAGAAGTGACCTCAATCTTCAGATCTCATGTTTGGCACAAAAACAAATCTTGCCGATGGCTCTTTGGAAGTTGGCAAAGTTTTGTCCTACAAAGTTTTTGTCTTAGCCTTACATATAAACGCGCTTTTCTAAGGTCTCACAAGAGACAAATTTTGCAGGCAAAGTCTTTAGATCTAACCAAAGTTCGGCACAAGAGACGGATTTTGGGTTTTTGTATATGGTTTAGTTTTACAGTTTGAATTATTGTTGTACATGGTCTAGTTTTACAGTGGAAATTTTGTTCATCTTTTCACAATCTGAAAATAGGTCGGGGCGGATCAGGGCGGAGTCGGATTTTTTTATATTTCAACGGATTGGGGATGGTATTCCCATCCCTTGACCCGGCGCCGGGGCCGGGCGGAGTCGGAGCTGTGTATAGGGCTACCGGGGCGGATACGGATCTTATAAGATCCGCATCCGACCCGCCCCATTGACATCCCTATCTACAAGTCGTGTACAACCATTTAGTGTAGCTACAGCAAACTCTCATATTCAAGCACTAAAAGTCATTTTCAAGGCCGAAGTCTTGCAATCTCCCCGACTAAACAAGAATCGCGAAACTTTTTCGGAAATTGATTACAGTCTTATTCTAGCATAAAGTAAATTTATGGTGCCGCTGTTGAAAAAATAACTACCATAACATTTTAAATATCATTTCTGTTTCCGCTTGTAACTTCTGGCGGTGCAGTAACAAAGGTGAACTTGATCTTATGCAACTATGGTGGTTATATATATTCTTTAAAAAAACACATCAGCACATGATTCTTCTCCGACAACGTCATTGGAAACGAGAGAAGGAAGATTGAAAAGATGCGTAGTCGTTATCGTCTTGGTATAGAAGTAAAGTCTATTCATTGGTTGGCGCTCTCTTCATTCTTAAAGTTCATGATTACAAATTAAATCATATTAATTCTATCATATCAATTTGGTCTTTCCATTTAGATTTGGTCGTCCACTTTATGATTCATAATTTTATAGTTGGCACTTGTTTTTTTATATTTATAATTCCAGTATGTGAAATAGAATATACAAATAACATGTCCAACCAATTGTTGTCTTGTAATTCTGTTCTTTTTATTTCAGGATGAATAATGCAATCCAAGCGCTTACCAATGAACACTGACTACTAATAAGGTGAAATTGAAGAAAGAAAAGCTTGGGAGTTGCTATCTATCTATATCCAACATTTGGTGCCCTTCACACCAAGTAAGCATATGCCATCACGTTTTGTCCATTGCAATGTTGACTACAATTATGGTGGGCTTATACATTGACATGCCATCTCTTCGGTCTTTTAGTTCATAATTACAAACTAAATCATGCCAACCCTATTATACTGTCACGCATTTCGCATTGGCACACCTCGATCGTCCAAGATGTTATTCCTATCCTCGCTTGTCCAACAATATTCTTTTTTATTCAGAACTTTTATTTGCGTGTGGAAGACAGTCTTAGAATACTACAAGGCTGTATAGCTCTATGCGCAAAGTAGTCAACATGATCATCATCGACAAACTACATTTAAGTACTTTTATCATTTTGTTATTGCTCAATTCCTATGTTAATAGCAAAGCAAGCAGGAAAAAAGAAAAGTCCACTTTTTCTTGGAGATTGAAAACTGCGTACCATTTTCACCTCTTATATTCGACTTTGGTCACTAAAGTTCAACTTTCTGATGCCCTTTACTAACACACACATTTTTGTTTTATATATCATATGAATTGGGGTGCAAACAATAACAGTTCAGTTTAGTTTTGGTACCAATCTCCTTTATGTTTTTTTTAACCGATAGGAAAGTTGAGAATCCAAACCCTGCATCTTTTAGAGAGATAATGTGACACATCTGCCAACTTGGATCAACCCTCAAAATCGATTAAGGTGTATCCGATACCATTTATTTGAGTGATATTTACCTCCTAAATTGTAATTTGTCGCAATTAATTTATTGCTATAACTTGACATAGAGCAAATTCCCCCTTTTTTTGGAGATTGAAAATTGCACACAACTTTTACCACTTTTTTATGGAATAATCAGAATTATAATTTATATGATCCCTTAGTACGGGAATTCGAACTTAAAATCTTGAAGTTATTCTTTAAGAGCCTTTGTCACTCCACCCCGTTAATTTCACCATATTCTACCTTGGCCACTAAAGCTCGTTAGTACCACTTTTTGATGCCCTTAGTCAACACGTTTTTTTCTCCATTGAATAAAAAGTAGTGTAAATGATGAAACCCAAGTTCTAATATCAATGTCTTTTATTTTTTTGGTCATGTTGATAGAAAAAGTCGAAAACCCAAACACTGCATCTCGAGAAAGGAAATGTGATTCATGATGAGGTAGAATTTACTGTAAAAATCGATTAAAGCAATCTATAACGGTTGGTATATTGCGACATGCTGCATTATGTTGAATTTCGTAAGATAAATATCTCCCAAGTAAAGGGCATGAGATACACCTTATGCAATAATGCTTATATGTAAACACTAAAGGTGGTCTCTTTGGTTGTTTGATTGACACAACCATAATATTTCCGAAAAAAATATTGTGGGGAGTGAAATATCGCAATGGTTGTAGCCAAGAACTGAGATATTCATGGTTTTCAAATTCAATCTTAAATCAAGAAATTAAGTACAAAAATTTGTTTTAATATCCCCAACAAATAGTAAATTTTCATTCACATGGCAACAGGAGAGAAAGTCCAACTAGGCGATGACAATTTAACATTTTTTCAGTTTCGACTTTCTTACCTATAACTAGCTTTAACCCTATACGTCGTAAATGGGGACAACAACCTCCATGATATTTATTGAGAAAGCTCTAACTTGTATGCCTAATAGGAATAACACAATTATTAGTATCAATAATAATAGAATTGCTATTTCTACCTTTTTATATGATGTTTCTGTCAATTTTGGTGGGTAAAATAGAATTTTACTAATAATTGTTAGCTTTTTAGCAATAAATGAAGACTATCCCCATAAATAGGTAGTAATAGTATCTTCAAATACTAATAGTAACAATAATAGTATCCCATATCTTAAGATATGCATTAATAAAGGCCACCAGTAAGAGAATAAAAGATATGATAAGAAATAAAAATAAACTGAAGACTAATTTATATATAAATGTGCGCACGCAAGCCCGTGTCTGTGCATGTGTTACAACAAAATAAAAGAGGAAGATTGGAATATTAGACTTGTCCAAATTTAAAACAAAAAAAGATTTAAGATTACAGGAAAACTGAAATTAAGAGAAGAAAGATTTTGGACAAAGTTTAGAAATTGCAAACATAGTAATAAAACTTTTAAGCATGACAAGTTGATGTTAAAGAGAGAGAAATGTGAAATATATTTGATTGTTTGAATTCTAAATGGCAAAAATATAGACATGCCAAGTAAAAAAGATAACATTAACATAAACTAGTTTTGACCCCGCGCTACACGCGAAACATATATATATATATATATATATATATATATATATATATATATATATATATATATATATATATATATATATATATATATATATATATATATATATATACTACCTATAAAAGTACCAATCTTGTAAATCTTTTTATTCCATTTTTGTCCTTCGTTAATCACTCTAATAACAATCTTATCTTTTAATAATTATTACTCCATTATTACTCTACCCTTTAATAAATACTATTGTTAATTACTAATTGTGTAATCATTTTGGGTGTTACCCTCCGTTAGTTATTTCAATAACAACTTTACCTTCCCTAATTAGTTTTTTTGTACTGTGTTTAAGAAACATTATGTTATAAATTTAATCTAAATCAATATTTACATATTGGGAAACAAAATATGTAGTTGTTAAAAATATATTTATATATATGTATGCGTGTGTGGGTGTATGCACGTGTGCACTACCTTTAAAAGTATAAATTTTATTAAAAAAAATTTGACGATTATGTCTTCCGTTAATTACGTTAATTACATTCTTACCCTTTTTTTATTACTCCTTTTTAAATTTTAATGAAATTAGAATAATATTGAGTAATGAATCTATTTTATACATTGATTGAAAAATGAAAAGTGTGATGAGAAAGAAAAATATAACAAAAAAGTTCATTTATTATATTCTTTTAATTTAGTTAAAATAAAATAAATATTAGATATTGACCTGGTTAATGAGAATTGTAATTTTCTTTCTTCATTTTAGGTTAGTAAACAATTAACCAATTGAAAAATTGAAAAACGAAAACAACATAAAGAAACTAAAAAGTTGTGAAAAATCAATTACAAACAGAAAATTGTTAGAAAAACAAAAAAAAGGGTTAAATAAAAAAAAAGGCTCGAATATGGTGCAAATTTGAATTGAAAATATACTCAGTTGTTGTAGTTGAAGACCGAGTGTTTTGTGTTTTTTATTGATGAAACATAAAAGACTTGGTCTTGAAAATTACAAATCTTAACCATTAATCAATTTAATAATTTACAAAAATAAAGATGTAGATTCATTCTTTTAAGTTCTCTATTTGCTTTTATTTTTAACAGTACCATCAAACATTTCTTCAATCCAGAGCTTACAAAGAATATTTTCAAACATTGAATTGATTACAATTGCGATCATCAAATAATTTTTCTTCTAAAAAATTCACAAAAAGTTGAGAACATAATTGAATTATATTATTTTTTATCCCAAGTAAGATAATAATATCACCTCAAATATTTCTCTCGATTATATTCTCGTGCAACGCACGTGCTCTATACTAGTATATATAAGAGGCTGCAAATAATGTTTCTCAACCACTTATAATATTGTTCTTAAACTAATGTACAAATGTTGACACTTTGAAGAAAGATGAGGCTTTTCCTTTATTAAATTTAAGTAACATGAAAAATGATAACTTCAGTTTTTAAACGGGTAGATCCCCTACCATAAATAAGGAAAGAAAAATTTAGAGAGGGAGGAAGGGAGGGGGAGATAGAGAGAGTGAGGATAAGGGAACAGTGAAGAGAGATACTAAATTGATTATCAAATTTAAAAATAAAATTGCAAACAATTTATATCTAATATAGTGATTGGTGTACAAAACAAATCATAAGCCCATATTATATATAAAAAATTAGTATTATAGATCATAAATTAAAAAAATGCAAAAATATTGAAGAGAATTAGGGATTAGTTTACAAAACTAGAATAAGAGACTTTTTTTTTGTTGAATTAAACAATCAAATTAGCTTGAGTTATATGCAAATGGTATTTGTGAGAGTGTATCGTGGCCAAAACTTTTGAGTGAGGTGGATTTCATGTGTGATCTACGAGGCACTAACATAATTTCTTTTCTTTTTCTTTCTTTTTTTGGTTGGGGGGGGGAGATGGTTGGGCGGGGAGGGGGTGGGGGGGGGGGAGAAAAAGGAAAGGGATAATTACAGTAACGTCCCTGAGGTTAAAGTAAAATTACAGATGTTTCCATTATTTTGGACAAATTACACTAATGTCTGGTGACCGAACAAAATACTAAAAATACATAACATTTTAGAGCAAAAAGACCAAATTACCCATGTCTTATCCCTAATTTTTTTTTTTCAATTGTCAGTGGTTTATCTTTTTTTCGATCTCTCTCTTTCCTTCTGTGACTGCAACCACAACCACCACCTCAACATCACCACGGCTTCGTGTTTGCATCATCGTAACACCACCAACTATCTGCCAACAAGTCCTTCCCATCACCATCATCTCCACCATGGCAAAAATTATCACCATCCACCAAACTAACAGCCATAATCACCACCATCAACAAAAGCCAAAATTCACCCACCAAAGCTAACGCAGCCACCACCATCATCTACCAAAGCCAAAACCCACCACAACCAATTAATTACAGTTAAATAAAAATATACAAATTGAATCTACAGTCATGTCACGGAGCCAACCAGAATTAATTACAGTAACGGTTGGTTACAACGGTGGTCACGACTGGGTAGGGAGACGGTGGAGGGGCAGTGTGGTGGAATGAGGGTGGGGGCGGCAGTGGGATAGGGGGAGGGCAGCGACGTGATGGATAGAGGAAGGGGGCGGCGATAACGTGAGGGGCGGGTGGGGGCTATGACAGGGTGAGGGGAGCATGGGGGCTACGACGACGTTAAAGGGACGGTGGGGGCTACGGCGGGGTGAGGGGAGGCTGAGGGGCAGCGACAGGGTGAGGGGGAAGCGGGCGACGGGGTGAGAAGGAAGGGGGCGGCGACAGGGTGTGAGGAGGCTAAGGGGCTGTGAACGGGGGTGGGGGGAGAGAGTGGCGGTGGCAGTGGAGCAGTAGCGGAGTAACTGTAGGTCTCTAAGTACACCTAGAGGGGGGGTGAATAGTACTACAACTTTGAGTACAAATTAAAAATGAGATTACAAAGTAATTACATATATAACAACAATAAATTCAACACAGATATTTATACTGGTTCGGCTCCACCAGCCTACGTCCAGTCCCCGAGCACTCCACACAAGGGAGACCTACTCAAGCCTTTCGCTAACCAGCTAGCTTCGGGTGCTAGCTCAAACCGCAGTACAATTTCCGAAACCCTTCCAAGGTTTCCAACAGTTTACAAATGAAAAGAGAATTACAATTAGAATATAACGAACAAACTCCTTCTTGAGTAGATGTTACAATGAATAATCTTAGACTAAGCCTTCTTCGGTGGGAAGATCTATATTCTTTCAAGAACCAAACTAAGAAGCTTATAATAAACTATCTCAAAGATGAACTGTCACGCCCCGACCCGGAGACGGACCTACACATACTATTTCAAAATATTCCTGCTTACCAGAAATATAATATCCAAAGAATTTTACCAAGAACATAACCTCAAAACGATAATCAGAGCTCTAAATGTATCCCAAATCAAAAGCATTTGTATTTATCCTCAAAGTCTAATAAATGCAGCGGAAATCTAATAACAATAGTCACTTCCCAAACATTGGAGTTACCAAAAGCTACTTAATCAAACTATTACAAGTTCTCATTTTCAAGTAACTAAAAAGAGTCTACAATTAAAGAACAACTCTGACTCATGCTTATAGATAACTCCTCTACTGATGTCTCGGCTTAATTACCTGAAATGGGAGGAGAAAGGGGGGGTGAGCACAAAGCCCAGCAAAGATCACACGCACACACCCACAGAGTACAACGCATGTATCCAATAATTTATAGCTGAGTCCAACAAAACATATGACAATAAAGTGCAAAGACGATTGAAAATCTTGGCACGACCAATAATCCCACTTCGGGACATTCCAATCCGTCAAATATCAAATCAAAGTCAAAGTTAAAAGAACACATTCGAATAATTGAACTAATTATCAAATACGATACAATCACGTAATACGTGACTGTAAAGCACGTTAACCTAAGTACGTGAAGGTTCTAAGTTCAAAGTTTGCATATCGGTAGCAATTGCCATATCATGTCATGACATCACGTTAACCTAAGCACGTGAAGGTTCTAAATATTAGTTCAATTCAATGGGAGTCCAATGAACATCAAATAATCTCAAAAGTATCGAACCCACAAAGTATCCCAACGTCGAATTTAAAAAAAAGAATGACTAAATAATTTCAGAAAATACTCAATATTAGACTCAAATCGAAGAGGATGGAGAGACAAATTCAACGAAAGCAGAATCGGTTGAATCCAATATATGATGCCGATACAAGCAAATAAAGAAACCGAGTATCGAAAATAATTAAACAACCAAGATTCAATGGAAAAGTGACATGTGGCCTGCCACGTATGCAGATCCACACGCCTAGAAAAGGCTGGAAGGTTGAAGGAGAATGGATTTCACCATACTTTTAAGCACGGTGATCAAGAAACATTGAATGAAAATATAAAAAGGACAAAGGACCAATAATGGCATGTCCATGCCATGGTGCTGCGTACATGCATCGATAACTTTTGAATAAGAGAAGAAAAGAGATAAGCAGATGAACTGTTCATGCAACAAATTCACATAAGTCAGGAATCTGAAATAGAAAAGAGCAGGACAAAAAGACGCCTGACAGTATGTTTTGCACGTAATTCAATGAGTATCGTAGAAATCCAATAACCACAACAGAAATTCCAAACCAACAATTAATACGAATTTGACACCACTGTCGATCAAAAGAGGTAGATATTGTGCATGAAACCCTTACCTCAAATCTATATGATAGTCTTCATCAAATTGCGATCACTTCTGAAAACCTCAAAACCTAGATATTATAATTAACTCACTTACGTTAAAATCTTAACAATCACAATTCTAATATCATCTAATTCATCCTTATAATCAAAAGTGGGTTCAAGAATCTTACCAATTGTGCACAGAAGATTGTAATCCTCCAAAACCCTAGTTTTCTCCTTCTTCTATTTCTCTATAACCAAAACTGAATATATCGTAAACAGACTTGGCTAGCCCTTAAAAGTCTCTAAGATTGGTAAATAATTAAAAGACCCCTAAATATTCATTACTTATTCTAAAATACCCCAAAAATAATTAAATTTGCCAAGATACTCTAAATATAATAATAATTTAATTACTAGTTAATTGGGGTCTTACATGAACTCACTCAACAGAGAATATATGAGAATGAGAGAACAAGATGAGAGAGTGTTTTGAGATAAGTTAGAGAGAATATTGAAAAAGATTCGCAAGAAGTATATTAAATGCTCTCAAGCACCCTTTTTTATACTAGTTAGGAAAGTGAACATAAGTTTGATTCGATTGAAAGTACTACATAGAGAAATCGGTCGACTGAAAACTTAGTGAGAAGATAAGGTAAATACACTGACGAATTGAGTCGACTGAAAACGTCATTTCATTCGACTGAAAACTTTTGGCTTCGACTAAAGAGTTTTTCTTCGACTAAAAACTTTTGCTCCGACTAAAAAATTTTGCTTCGACTGAAAACTTTTGCTTCAACTGAAAACTTTGGCTTCAACTAAAAAGTTTTTCTTCGACTGAAAACTTCTAGAAATTTTTTTTACTTCGACTGAAAAGTTTTGCTTCGGTTGAAAACTTTTGCTTCAACTGAAAAGTCCTTTTTAAGACAAGAACAAAAGAAATGCATAATTGAGTCGAATGCAAACTATTTGCCTTCGACTGAAACTTTTAGGCTTCGTTTGACAAAATATTTTTTTTTGGTTTTCAGTTTTCAAAAAAAAAATAAAATTAAAGAGCAGTTTAATTTTTTTTATAAAAACAAGTGGGTGTTTGATAACCCAGTTTTTTTTTTTGTGTTTGATAACCTAGTTTTTTTGTGGTGGTTTACGGTGGCGATGACCGACGGTGGTGGTGGCCGGTGGTGGCTGCCAACTGTCGCCACCGGTGGTCTTCACCGGCGGGCTGTGGCTGCCGACAGTAGCTGTCGACGGTCTCCGGCGGTGGCTGCCTAAGGTCACTGGCCGCTGGCGATGGCAGCCGGCCTGCTGCAGTCGCAGGCGGTGGCTGCCGACGGTCGCACAGCGGCCGGAGGCAGCCCCGGCGGTGGGAGGGTGGTGGTGGTCTAAAAAAATCAGTTTTTAGTGTTTTAAAAACATCCTTGATTTAAAAACTGGGTTTTTAAACTAAAGGGAAAAAAAAGGAAAATGTTTGCCAAACGCAACTTTTTTTCCAGTTTCCAAAACTGAAAAAAAGCTGTGTCAAACAGGGCCTTAGTTTTGGTTCTTTACTTGAATTTCTGTGAGATATTTTAAGAATGACTTAGAAATGCTAACATGGATAAAATAGACTTCAGGTTCTTGCATCTTCAATGTAGTCTAAGTCTTTGAATCCCAAATCCAAGTCCGAGTTCAAGCTTTGTCCAAGGCATGATCTTATCTTTGTTTGATTAAGATAAATTCTAAAATGATTATCTTAATAATATTGTCAGATTAATGTTAGAGATAATATTTTTGGAATCATTGAAATCAATAAGTCAACAATCTCCCCATTTTTTATGATGACAACATTAGTTCTATCATTATATAAACATACTCCCCCTTGATCAGTTAACATTCAAACAAAGTCATAACTAAAAGAACATCTTTTAATATTCAACAAAAAATTGTTAAAGATGCGTACAAATAATGATCAATAATTAATCGTTCTCCCCCTTTGTCAAATCAAAAAGAGGGGGCAGCCAATGCAACAATCAAAGGAGTAAACAAGAAAGCATCTAGGGCCGACGGTGACGAGCACCCTGTACAGAGGAGGATGGATCAGTAGGCGGCGAAGCAGATCGACGAGCACCTTATGCAGAAGAGGATGGATCAGCAAGCGGCATAGCAGTTGTGGGTACTTCAATGACTTCTACGACACGAGTAGAGCGCGGCATCGGAGGGTTGTACGGGAGATGTGGGTTGAAGAACCATTCTTCCCCTTCGGTGCCGGTGTGTCGAGAGGGAAAGATATATGGACGAGTCACCCTAACGCCATGAGCCTGATCAAAGATCTGATGTGCCAGGTAGCGGTTTTGTACAGTCAGAATGCTCGTAGTGAGACAAGCCTGGCGACAATGAGCCTGAAGGGCAACTTCTTGCTGTCGGGGAAGATCATGCTGCATCCGAGTCTAACTCTCCAGGATTGGAGTATGGTTGAGAGAAAGAGAGGAAAGGTTAGAGGTGAGTTCGTTAAGAAGGGTGTGAAAGTCTATTTGGTTTGAGAGAAGTTGGGTTGAGGAGTGTTGAACCGACTGCTGAAGAGCAGCAAGCTCATGAAGGAGGGCAGTGTGGTTGGCTGCAACAGAGGCATCAAGGGTGGTTTGCAATTCAAGTATTAACTAAATAGAAGTGGAGAGACGAGAAAGGTGCTCAGAGAGTTCGGAGTTGTCGGTGGATAAAATGAAAAGATTTAGCTAAGATCACACATCCCTAAGCGACGACGAAGAGAACAAGAAGAAGATTCAGCTAAAGGTTTGGTAAAGATATCTACGATCTGGTCTTCAGAATCAACTTTCTTGAGTTCAATTAAACCTTTCTGAACATTGTCTCGAAGAAAGTGGTGACGAATATCGATGTGCTTAGTACGCGAGTGTTGAACATGATTTTTACTAATATCAATAGCACTATTATTGTCGCACATAATAGGAATATGGTCTACTGAGACACCAAAATCTCGTAAAGTTTGATGCATCCACAATACTTGGGCACAACAGCTTCCAGTCGCAACATATTCTGCCTCAGCTGTGGAGAGAGCCATAGAAGTTTGTATCTTACTGTGCCAGGACACTAAAGCATCTCCAAGGAATTGACAAGTGCCACTAGTGCTCTTGCAATCGACAAGACATCCCGCATAATCATAATTTGAAAAACCTACTAGATCTAGCGAGTTACGCGGATACCAAAGTCCTAAATTTAATTCCAGAGAGATATTTAAAAATACGTTTAACTGCAGTAAGATGAGATTTTTTGGGACAAACTTGAAATCGAGCACAAATACATACACTAAACATTATGTCAGGTCTAGAAGCAGTAAGATAAAGCAAACTACCAATCATACCACGATAAATTTTTTTGTCTATATCTTTATCATTTTCGTCTTTGACAAGATTAACGCTAGGAGAAATAGGGGTACCTCTAGGTTTAGCATTATCCAAGCCAAACCTTTTCAGAAGCTCCCGTGTGTACTTGGACTGACTTATAAAAATTCTTTCTTTTGACTGCTTGATTTAAAGTCCAAGGAAAAAGGTAAGTTCTCCATCATGCTCATCTCAAATTCCTTGTGCATACTCTCAGCAAACTCTTGGCATAGATCATTGTGAGTGACACCAAAAATGTCATCAACATAAATTTGAACTATTAAAATGTGCGAATTATGAATTTTCGTAAAAAGAGTAGTATTGACTTTGCCACGATAGAATTCATGAACAATAAGGAAGCTACTAAGATGATCGTACCAAGCTCGAGGAGCTTGTTTAAGACCGTACAAAGCCTTTTTCAGCTTAAAAACATGATTGGGGTATTTTCATTTTCAAAACCAGGAGGTTGTGTTGTTTAACAAACACTTCCTCCTGTATTACCACATTCAAGAAGGCACTTTTCACGTCCATTTAAAAAAGTTTAAAGTTCACATGACATGAAAATGCCAAAAGCATTCGGATAGCTTCAAGTCGAGTGACTGGGGCAAAGGTTTCATCAAAATCTATCCCTTCGACTTGATTATATCCTTGAGCAACTAGTCTAGCCTTGTTACAAACAATATGACCATCCTTATCAAGTTTGTTTCGAAAAACCCGCTTGATGCCAATGACCTTTTGTTGAACAGGAGACAGAACTAGTGTCCAAACATTGCTTCTCTCAAATTGATTCAATTCATCTTGCTTGGCAAGGATCCACTCAGGATCTCTTAGAGCTTCTAAAAAAATTTTAGGCTCTATTTGAGAAAGAAAAACAAAATCTGCATAAAAAAGATTTACCGTAGATCATGTTGTAACTTCGCGTTCCACATTACCTATGACTTGTTCTAATGGATGACTGGAGGAATATCTCTAACTTTTTTGGAGTGGCTGAGTCTCATCACTGTTGTTGTGAGAAGATGTTGAACACTCCCCCTTAGTTGAAGAGACATTAAGTTTGTTGTTCAAGTCCAGGGAGAGTTCATCTCTCTTACCAACCAAGGTAGCTCTATCTGAGGCATGACTGATTAGGCATTGATCGCCTTCGAACTGAACTTTGTGTCCACTATCGATGAGTTGACTTTACCGATGATCTTCCCATTTGAGTTGTCTCCGAAGGTAACAAGTCCTCCATTCTTCGGAGTGATATGAGAGAAAAGTGAGCGATCACCGGTCATATGCCTTGAACATCCGCTGTCGAGAATCCATTTGTTGGAGTTTACCCTTGCTTTCAAGCATACCTTATCGGAGTGATCATCCTTGGCCATGAAGCAAAGTTGAGCTACGTCATCATCTTCACTAGTTTCTTTGTCACTTTCACCAGAGTCATCCCAAGTCAGTAGGGCTTTCCTGGGCTTGAACTTCTTTCCTTTGAAGTCCCAACTGTTGCTGCTTGTAGTTTTGTTCTTGAGTTACGGACAATATTTTTTTATGTGCCCAGTTCTACGGCATTCCTGCCGCATTCACAGCATCAGAATTTTCCTTCACATTCCAATCAATATTATTTCTTCGATGTGATTGGTTTGTAGGATTTCTCTCGATCTTCCCATCTCGCTTGCTTGCGAGAAACTTCTTGAATCTTCGAGTGATGAGAGCCATTTCAGGATCAGAATCATCGCTGCTCTCTGCAGGTTCATGAGAGGTCTTAGATTTAAGAGCTAAGTTCTTCTTCTTAGAGGTGGTTTCTTTTTTGTCATGAATCTTCATCGTAATTTCATGAGTCATTAGAGAACCCACCAATTCTTCAAGCTTCAGCACATTTAAGTCCTTTACCTCTTGAATGGCTGTGAGTTTTGCTTCCCATCTCTTTGAAAGAGATCTGAGAATTTTTCAGACAACTTCTTTTTCTAGGTAGATTCACCCAAAAGCTTCAGTCCATTTATAATGAGTGTAAATCTGGAGTACATCTCATTTATGGACTCGTGCTCCTTCATCTTGAAGGCCCTATACTACTAGACCAACATGTTGATCTTGGTTTTTTTCACTTGATTTATACCTTCATGAGTGACCTCCAACAACCTCCGCATTTCTCTAGCTGTCTCACATGCTGAGACTCAATTGTACTCATTCATGTCAAGGCCACAACTGATAATGTTCTTAGCTTTATCATCCATGGAGAAAAGTTGTGCCTCATGAGCGTCCATTTTGAGAATTCCTTTTAGAATCTCAATTCCATCCGGTCCATCCTTCATCGGAATTATAGGACCATTTTCTACAACATACCACACGTGTGTATGCTGCCTCAGAAAATTCCTCATACGATTTTTCCAGTAGCTGTAGTTGTCATTCTTCAACAAGGGTGGCCTGGTGGTTGCTGATCCTTCTTCTATAATGCAATCTTTAACTCTAGACGATTAAGTCAAAAGAAAATACCAGAGCACACGGCTCTGATACCACTTGTAGATCCCTAAGTAAACCTAGAGGGGATGAATGGGTGTACTACAACTTTGAGTATAAATTAAAAACGAGATTACAAAGTAATTACAGATATGACAACAATAAATCGAACACAGAGATTTATACTAGTTCGGCCCCACCAGCCTACGTCCAGTCCCCGAGCACTCCACACAAGGGAGACCTACTCGAGCCTTTCACTAACCAGCTAGCTTCGAGTGCTAGCTCAAACCACAGTACAATTTTTGAAACCCTTTCATGGTTTCCAACAATTTACAAATGAAAAGAGAATTATAGTTGGAATACAACAAACAAACTCCTTCTTGAGTAAATGTTTCAATGAATAATCTTAGACTAAGCCTTCTTAGGTGGGAAGATCTATATTCATTCAAGAACCAAACCAAGATGCTTACAATAAACTATCTCAAAGATGAACTTACTCAATAGAGAATAGTTGAGAATGAGAGAACAAGATAAGAGAGTGTTTTGAGATAAGTTAGAGAGAGTATTGAAAAAGATTCGCAAGAAGTATATTAAATGCTCTCAAGGACCCTTTTTTATGCTGGTTATGAAAGTGAACATAAGTTTGATTCGACTGAAAGTACTACATAGAGAAATCGGTCGATTGAAAACTTAGTGAGAAGAGAAGGTAAATACACTGACGAATTGAGTCGACTGAAAATGCCATTTCATTCGACTGAAAACTTTTGGCTTTGACTAAAAAGTTTTGCTTCAACTGAAAACTTTTGCTTCGACTAAAATGTTTTGCTTCGACTGAAAAGTTTTGCTTCGACCAAAAACTTTGGCTTCGACTGAAAACTTTTGGCTTCGACTAAAAAGTTTTGCTTCGACTGAAAACTTTTGACTACGACTTAAAACTTTTGCTTCGACTGAAAACTTTTGCTTCGACTGAAAACTTTGGTTTTGACTGAAAACTTTTGCTTCTACTGAAAAGTTAGGCTTCGACTGAAAAGTTTTGCTTCGACTGAAAAGTTTTGCTTCGATTAAAGACTTTACTTCGTCTAAAAAGTTGTGCTTCGACTGAAAAGTTTTGCTGCGACTGAAAACTTTTGCTTCAATTAAAAAGTCCTTTTTAAGACAAGAACAAAAGAATTGCACAATTGGGTTGAATGCAAACTGTTTGCCTTCGACTGAAACTTTTAGTTTTGGTTCTTTACTTGAATTTCTGTAAGATCTTTTAAGAAGGGCTTAGAAATGCTAACATGGGTAAAATAGACTTCAGGTTCTTACATCTTCAATGTAGTCTGAGTCTTTGAATTCCAAATCCAAGTCCGAGTTCAAGCTTTGTCCAAGGCATGATCTTGTCTTTGTTTGATTAAGATGAATCCTAAAATGATTATTTTAATAATGTTATCAGATTAATGGTAGAGATAATAAATTTGAAATCATCAAAATCGATAAGTCAACAGTAACGAGGTGGGGGGAGTTGGAGAGAGAGAAAGAAAGTTATGTGAGTTGGAGGGGGGGGGGGAGAGAGAGAGAGAGAGAGAGAGTTACTTTTAGGGTCTCAAACACTTAAAGAGAAAAAATAGGGTATTAATATGTAATAAGGGTAGTATTGGTATTTTAAAAATACGTAACGAATGACATCAATAAAATGTACGATTTTTAACAAACCAATGACGGAAGAACACGACTAATACTTTTTAAAACTTAACGTCCTTGACTGTAATTTCACCCTAACCTCAGGGACATTGGTGTAATTATCCCAGAAGGAAAAGTTTTGCTGCTACCTTGATTGTAGAAGAAATCTGTAATCCCTTATACAACGATAATTAATGGTCGCTAAATATCTTTAGTGGCTAACACTTTCAACGATAATTTTTAACAAACACTTTTTTAGGGTCATTAAATAAAAGTCATTATGAATGTTTAACGAAACACAGCCGCATTTTTTTCAAAGAAAATAAGACTTCAAATCAAATTGAATAAGTAAGATAAAGAAAAAAGGGAATCCAAATCATAATTAAAAAAGTAAGTAAATTCAACTAGTTTTAAAAAGTCAAAATAAAAAATACACACGACAAGATAACAAAGTGCCTACAAATAAGCGACGACTGGACAATATTCTCTTATCTTCGATTTTACTATACACTAGTACTGATCCCTTGCACGCATGAATAACAAAAGTTAAAATCTCATACTTGTATCTCAAATATTAGTAACAAAATGAGTAGTAATAATATTAATGCTATTTTTACCTTTTAATGAATTTTTTTTACCAGTATTAGTACTAATAATAATATTAATATTAGTACCGATCCCCTGCATTGCACGCGTGTAACAAAAGCTAAAATCTCATACTTGTATCTCAAATAGTAGTAACAAAAGCTAAAACCACTTTCTTTTCTCCTTTTTTTTTTTTAACTTATTGTCCCTAGATAGTGAATTAGCATTGGTAGTGCACTTTTCAATGACCATTATATGTGGATTGAACTTAAATAACGGATATATTTCGAATCATTGTATATATAATTATAGTTATTATCATGATTACACGATTTTCATGAGTACAAGACTCACGTTCATTATTTACTTTTTTAAAAAAAAGGCTAAACATTGATAAATCATCTCTTTACATGAGGATGAGTTAATCAATTTCATTTGTTCACAATTGAGTGTTTTATTTTTCTTACTCAAACTTAATCACTTGAGTAGTCTCAGTCCTTGAAGCACGAGATTTTAGCTAGCGCACGCGCGCGCGCGCACACACACACACACACACACACACACATATATATATATAAATATAAATATATGTATGACTTATTAGACTTGTATAAAATGTAGGAAAGTTTCAAGATTCGAATTTGAGGTATAAATTTAAACTTAGAGAGAGACATTGGATTTAAATGGGATATGTTAACGTGGAGGAGAGAGAAAAATAAAATTCATTTGATTGGTTAAATACCAAGTGACATAATGATAAGCATGTCAAGTAAGAAAGAGAAGTTTACATTCTTTCAGTTTCGGCTTTACTATATATGAGTCAAAGTAGCACACGCGATGCACGCACAAAAAATAAAGTTAGCAATATGAATTTTGTTAGAAAAATAAAGCATCACTATTTAGACTATAAAAAGTTAGTAATACAAATTTAAATTATAAAAACTAAACATGTCCTTGTAAGTAGTTATTTATTATTAAACTTTTATTTATGACGGATGAAGTTTGTAGCCAAGAACGAGATATTCATGGTTTTCAAATTCAATTTTATATCAAGAAATTAAGTAACAAAATTTGGTTTAATATCCCCAACAAATAGTAATTTTTAGTCCACACGGCAATTGGAGAGAACATCCAATTAGTCGATGACATGGCAATATTCCCTCAATTTCGTTTTTTTATATATAACTAGCTTTAACCTCGTGCATTATAGATGTGAGCAACAACCGATAAGATATTCATTGAGGAAGCTCGTACTTGCGTGCATAATAGGAATAACGCAAGTATTAGTGTCAACAATCAACAACAATAATAATGATAACAATAGAATTGTTAATTACCTTTTTATATGATTTTCTTCCATTTTTGGTCCGTAAAATAGAACTTTACTAACACTTGTCAGCTTTTTAGCAAAAAATGAAAAAGTATACTCGCGTGAAAATGGTAGATATAGTATCTTTCAAATGCTAACAATAACAATAATAATAACCTGTTTTTTAGGATTCGTATTAGTAAAGGTCACCCATAAGAGAACAAAATATATATATATATATATATATATATATATATATATATATATATATATATAACAGAAAATAAATTGAGGGCTAATTCATGTGTGTGTGTGTGTGTGTGACTAACAACGAAGTAAAGGAGGAAGATTGGAATACATAGATAAAATTTAAGATTACAGGGAAACATAAATTGAAATTAAGAAAAAAAGAGAGTTTTGACAAATTATAGGAATTGCAAACGAAGTAATAAAACTTTTAAGAGAGATAAGTTGACATGAAAAAGAGAAAAATATAAAATTAATTTGATTGGTTGAATTTTAAATGACGAAATGATGAGCATGCCAAGTAAAAAAAGACAACATTAATTTTCCCTCAGCTTTAATGTTACTACATAAACTAGTTTTGATCTAATACGCTCCAAGAAGAGCACTACATTACAATTATTAAAATACTAAACCATGTCGAGAGAGTCTACTTCCGTCTCATGTTCGTCGTTAAAAAGCTAACAATTGAATTAAACTACGTTTTTAGCACAAAAAAAATAAAAAATACGTAATATAATGAAAATAGTGTTTCTCAATCACTTGATAAAAGTATTGTACTAACATTATTCTTAAAACAATGTGCACATGTTAACTCCTTAAAGAAAGATGAAGCTTTTTTTTCTTTAAGTTAAGTACCATGAATAGTGATGATTTATACTTTTTAAGGTAGATTCCTCTGCTACAAATAAGAAAAAGAAGTGGAGAGAGAGAGAGAGAGAGAGAGCATGTACAAGAGAATGGAAGAAAAAAGAGAAGGTGATGGAGAAGAGACAATCACTCAGTTGATTATCAAATCAAATTTAAGAATACAATTGCAAGCAGTTTATGTCGAATATAGTGATTAGTTACAAAACAAATAATAAACTTAAATCATAAAAAGAATTTAAGTATTACAGATCATAAAATAAAAACAAGATTCAAAAATTGTTCAAGAGAATTAGGGATTACTTTACAAAATTGGAATTTGAGACTTTTATTTTGATTTGAATTAAAACTATCATATTAGATTGGGTTATGTTCAAATGGAATTAGTGGGACTTTATTGTGACAAAAAATTAGAGTAAAGTGGATGCAATGTGTGTTCAAAAAGTTAGATAAAAGGAGAGCTGTATGAGGCACTGGCATACTAGTGTGTGTGTGTGTGTGTGCGCGAGAGAGAGAGAGAGAGAGAGAGAGAGAGGAGGGGGAGGGGGAGAGGGAGAGGGAGAGGGGAAAATTTTGCTGCTATCCAGATTGTAGCAAACACTTTCTGCTAATACTTTCGCCGATAATTCTTAACAATACTTAGCGATAATTGATTGTTACTATACAAGGGTTGTAGGTATCTTCCAATAATCCAAGTAGTATCGAAATTACTTCAAATCAAATTGGATAAGTGGGATAGAGAAAAAAAGGAATCCAAATAACAATTACAGAAGTGAGCAAATTCAAAATGATTTCAAAAAATTAAAGTTAAAAAATTCAAATAACGAGTTAAAAAAGCGTCTAAGAAAGCTGTGACAGAACAATATTCTCTTAGATTCAATTTTATTTTAAATATCATAATATATATGTATAAAATATACTCCCTCCATTTCACATAATATGATCAATTTTTTTTTTGGACTGTCCCACAAAATTGCACATTTTAAAATTAAGAACGATTATGTAAGTACTTATACATATTTACCTTTTTATATATTTTTTATTTGTCTACACATTTAAATCTCTATTAACTCACTCACTCACTCTCTCTCTCTCTCTCCCCTGACTCACTTTCTAATACTTTTATATTTTATTTTTCTCTCCACATTTAACACCTCACTAACTCATTTTCACTCTCTCGACCCACTTTCTTTCCCTCTTCACTCTAAAGATAGAATGAGAAACACATAATATATCACTTAAATCTTTAATTTACTTGCAAAAATAAGTTAAACAAATTATGTGATACGGATGAAGTATAACTTTTAGAGAAGGGATAATTACAGCAGTGTCCTTGAAGTTAGGGTAAAATTACAGTCAAAGACATTAAGTTTCAAAATGTACATACTATGACAAAAAACGTTAAAAATGTAACATTTGTGTCCATCCGTCAGGGTTCTGTCCAAAAAATATATTTTTTTCCTGATGTCATAATTATGTATGTTTAAAATGGCAATACTGCCCTTGTACTGTTTATATTGATTATTGAATAATTTTTCACTTTAAGCCCCAATTTGAAAATTAGGGTTTTGAGCCCCAATTTGAAAATTAGGGTTTGAACCCTAATTTGCAAATTGGGGTTTACAAACTTACGCTATCACAAACAAACCCCCTACCCCGCCGTCGCTGCCCCCCTCCCTCCCCCCACCTCGCGCGCAGCCCCCTATCTCGCCCAACCTCGTTAGTGTATAGCATATCGAAAGAGACACTACTAATTTGGACATCCATAGCTCAGAATTCGAGCAATCAGGAGTGAGAGATGAAGAGAGAATTAAGAATTTTTAATACTAATTTAGAGAAGAAACAGAGAAGAACAGACAAAAATTGAGGGAGAGATTTACAATTCTGATTTCACATAATACATGCCCCTTCTCTCTCTTGCCTTACACATAGTGCTGATGGCCGGTGAAGCTGTCGTCGTGGCCGATTGAGTCACGACTGTACCGCCATCGCGAAGTTGACGTCGTTCAAGGCTCGACGATAAATTTAGAAAGCAAAACTAGGTTTGCCGCCGTAGAATCAACCCATTTCACACTGCCCCTGCCATCGTGGCCCAACCAATCAGATCCACCCGTCGCCGACCAGATCTAACCCGCGGCTGACCATTCACCTGCAAAAACACGCCAAAAAAAATGGTTCTAGACGGCATGAGCAGATTCGGCGTTTACAACCACCATGGCTTCGGATCTCAGCTTGTTGACGACCACGACTAAGACCAATTGCCGAACACTACCAGGTGCGTCACCACAACTCAGATAGATGAAGAGTGAGAGGAGAGAGACGGGGGCTGCTGATGGGGTAGATTGATTGATTTTCTCTTTTGATAAACTAATGGCATTAAAAAAAAATTCTAATTTAAAGGCAATAAAGTCATTTTTCTAAAATCGTTAGGTTTTTAAGATTCTGTTTTGTCAACGAATATAAGTATAATTTGTCTAAACTAATAGATACGCCTATAATTTCACCATAACATCAAAGACGCTGTTATAATTATCCTTTCAAAGAACTCAAAAAATATCTATGAAGATAAAAGATTAGAATGTACCGTATAACCCGGTACTGGCCACTAAAAGGGATGACAACCCCGTTTCAAAAGGTGAGGGTAGGTTTGACACTCTTTTTTTTTTTTCTTTCAGTTTTGGAAATTAGAAAAAAAAGTGCGTTTGGTAACTATTTTTTTTCCTTCTCCAATTTAAAAAACTAGTTTTTAAACTGAAGAGTAAAAAAAAACTCTAGAAACTGGTTTTTTTTTTTTTTTTTCACTTTTGGTTTTTTTTTTGAGACCACCACCACCACCACCTCCCACCGCCGGCAGCCACCTCTGGCCGCCGGCGACCACCGCCGGCCGTTGGGAGCCACCTCCGGCGGCCGGCGACCACCGTCGGCGACTGCCGGCAGCCACCTCCGGCCGCCGGCGACCACCTCCGGTCGCAGGCGATCACCACTGGCAGCCACCGCCGGCCACCACCACCGTCGACCACCGCCACCGCAAACCACCCAAAGTCAAAATAAAAAGGGTTACTAAACACAAAAAATAAAAAATAAAAAAAGGTTATCAAACGCTCACTTATTTTTGTAAAAAAAAAAAAGTTACTTTTTAAAAACTGCTCTTTAAAAACTGAAAACCAAATTTTTTTTTTTTGTTAAACCAACCTGAGAGTAACACAAAAGAGCTAAGAAACAAAAGACTCTTAAAAACAGACCGTCGCAAGGAAATCAGCTTGGCAAAACCCGAAGTGGTACCCCAGGTTGAATCACATCAAACAACCAGAATGTAATATTATTATTATTATTATTATTATTATTATATATAAAAAACTCTGATATAATAATTAGATTAGATAAGATCGGATTTTGGGCATTTCCAACGGAACCGCAAGCACAGTGGCCCCCGCCCGTAACTGATTTTCAGCAAAAAGCCGCTTAACTAGACGGCAACTTCCTCTCTTTATTACTGACCTCGAGCGCCCAAAATCAGCCTCTCCGTCGCCCTAGCCACTACAAAAAACCTGTTCGTCGTTTAACGCCCTGCCGCTTCATATAAAACGGTAACGTCTCGTTATCATCTCCTTCTCTGTACACTCCTTTTTCGTGTGAGATTTCCTTACTTTTACGTTCACACGCCTGTTCGAATTTGAAGGTTGGTATCGAAAGGAATGCATTAATTTTTACCTCTGGATAGAGATGCAAGCATGCTTGTATTTATTTGTGTGATATACGTCTTTTGAATTGGAATTACTGTTTATCTGCTTGTTTTTAGTGGTATTAGGTGATCGATTATCAATTCTTTCAGGTACTAAATTAGGGCTACGCTCTATGTTCTACTATTTTCTAATTGCTACTTGTTAGTAATTGTTACTTTATTGGTGTTTGACAGCTGATGAGTTTGTATTTTCGATAAGCAAGTTTAATAACTTAATTGGCGTGGTTGTGCAAATTCTCTTCTAAGGCTGTAAATTGGGCATCGGTTGATCTTGTGCACTTGGTGACTGCAAACTACGTTGTTTGGATGAATTTTGGGCGTGGAATGGCAAAAGTACCTTTACTGATTTAATGAGATGACAAAAATGCCATTAATGGTTTAATCCTAGAGCAACGTCGCAGAAAATATTTCTACTGGAATATCAACATGCTAGAATTTGCCAAATGTTAGTTGACAAGTTTAATGACTACATCAGTAAATAGTTGCCAAGGGTTTGAAGATTCTACAGGATAATTACGCTCGGTGTACTTGTGGACCGCCCCCTTGACCAGTTCAGTGTGCCGTCTGGTTTCGATAAGTATGGTATTAATTACGTCCATTTAGAAAAATAAAACGTGTACTAGAATATTGTTCTGTAGTAATTTGCTAACGCAGCCCCAAGGATGTGTGTTTGAATATGAAGGTTAAAAGAGACATTTTAACTCAAGTTTTATGCTGCAAGATTGAAAGACGAGAAAACTTTTTAACATGCACAGCATTTGCTGACAACGGGGTGAATTTACCTTTTGATGGTTATTTAGGAAGAGGGAAACAAAACATACAACTGATGATCATGTGATTCTTGTCAAATTCTGGATTATGTGAATCTTTTATTTATTTTTTGTCCCTTTTCTTGCATGATTTAGCCTCACACACCTTTTGAAGCAATTCTTTCATAGGAAGGTTGTTTTCTCTTGTTCTTTTTGTAAACTGTCCACTAATTTACTCGCCTAGTCATGAGTGTCTCCTGTTCCTTTAGTCCTTTCTTGCTGATGCAGTGCCAATTTCTTTTGATGATATAAGGTGTCGGTATTCTAGTTTTGGACAAAACATTGAGGACATAGAATTATTATGTGCAATGAGTGGTTGATTTGATGTTTTCATAGTTTTGTATTGATCAAAGCTGAATGTTGCTAGAGGAATATTACATTTGCACTAGATTAGAGAAAAGAACGTGAAGTTTTCTTTTTTCTCTATGGTCAACCTTAGATTAATAACTATAAACTCATTTAGAATATAACATTGTAGGGACACAGATATCCTGGCAATACACAAGCAGATGACTCCCTGCGAGTTAGATCCAGATGTGGTTCGGTGGGGTCTTCACCTTCTAGATGTTTGCACTCCTTCTAACGATGGTGCTCCCAGCACAATTACTCTTTACGATATGGATTTATCTAGAGTTGAGTATGTCAGAGAAGGTTATTGTGAGACGAAGCAAATAAATGTGGAGAATGATGAGGTAATTGCACATGCTCTGCAAGAAGAACTATCACGACTTGCTGATGCAGAGACGTCGCGATTGTCAGATGCTGAGAATGATTATCAACAAGCGTCCATTCTTGCTCAGGATTGGTTAGGGCCTTCAAAGAGATATGGTAATTCTGTTACATTAAAGGCAACGCCAACATTTGATTAGTGACAGGGTGAGGGCTCCCTTCTAAACCCAACACCCCTGAGCATGTTGTAATGATACTGTGATAAGCTGTAGGAAATGACAGCAGTCAGGAAGAGGAAGGTGAAAGGGGGATATACGCTTCATGTTCTACCTCAGGTGAAAAATTAATTGATGGGGAGGACCAATTATGGCCAGAGATAGCAGATGAGTCCACTCTTGACAGTGAAGTGGGCAAGAGAATGGATCAGATGATTCCTGTGCCTGTAAGTTATGTGATGCTTATCTACATGCTTTTATGTAATTAGTTAACTATTTATCATCTTGTATCCACCCTACAAATTCAGGATTAGGTTTCTTGCTCCATATGTGCAATAATTGTTTTTGCTTTAATGTATGTCTATCACAATATGTCTTGATTAGAAAATGTGTATGATTTTTTTTAAGTCACAAGAGATTATGTTCTTCGATTTATATACCTTCTCCATAATTTCCATTAATGATCAGTGGCCTCCTGTATCTTTGGATTCCTCTCCTCTGGTAGTTTCTTTTCTTGAAATTTCTTACTCAGCAAAGGATATTTCTATCAACTATCCTCGGTCTAGTACTTTATGGCAATGGTGTTTATGCCTAGTTATGCAAATATTGTTTCGGGTGATGTACCTTCTGCAGAACATCTCGTGTTTTATTTTCATTGGCATCATACTTTTTGCTGTGCATCTACAAAAGTTTGACCATCATATGCACACACCCATGTGCACGGAGTTATATATACAGTCGTCTAACCAATTTTCACTTTCTTGCATGGATTTGGTTTTTCCTAATATTTGTTTCCGGTGCAATGCCATATTTTTTTTTGTAAATCTGTCCTGCATAAGATGGGCGAAAGCCAAAAGATTTCAGGGATTTCTGTCATTTTTGTAGTTTGGTTTGAACTTCTTGATGCTTTTGGAGTTTCTAGTTACAGAACTTAGATTGTCAAGAAGATAACTAGGTTGGTGCAAAGACCTTGGGTGAGATGATATGTTTTGTATAAGAAGAAGATGTCGAAAATAAACATGTAGGTCATCAATGATTCAACAATTACTGCTAAATATGGGAGAAAAATGATCGGGGAGTGCAGGGTCTTCAAATTGTAGTCTGGATCTAATTTATCATGTTAGATTTCGAGAGAGCCCTTCTAGAATTTGTTATGGAGGGTCTTGGAGAAGGAGGAGTTTTTAGTAGAACAAAGGACTTGTAGACTGGAACAGCGAGTAAGGTACATTGCAGGATAGTTGAGCGAATTCTCAGTTGTTGTAGGCTTGAACAGTTTGATTCCAAATGTGGCCCAGCAGGGTTCTTTGACAAGTATTATGAGTTTGAAGGAAGAGTGGAAATCTTATTTGGTGTGGAAGGTTGTGCAGCTAACGACAGATTTTAAACCTCTTTTAGGCAGTTACTTGTGCAATTTTGGATGACACATTTTTTTTTTGTTTTAAAAAGAAGCTTATTCCTTTTTCTTTTTGCTATTTTCATCTTGCTTTTTGGTTTCGGAGCTTCAATCTGTGTCGAAATATTTTTATTTTTGTTCGGATATGGAAATCATGGTTTGATTGTGTTTGGAAATGATGCTTGTATACTTAACTGGTTTTGCAGCATATTCCAAAAATTAATGGAGAAATACCTTCAGTTGATGAAGAAACATCAGATCATCAGAGGCTGATGGACAGGTCCTTTTCCATGTTTTCCTACTGCTCTATTTGGGGTTTACCGTAAATTTTGTGGTCTTGCACTGCCTTCTTAATATATTTTTGCTGCTTTGCTTTGACACGCATCAGTTTTCTCTGGGATCTCTGTCTATTTTTTTTTTATTTTAGCTGCAGTGAGCTTTCATAATGCTCTTTTTTGTTAACATTATGCCGTGGGTGGTTTAAGTAATTTGTGCAGTTCACTTTCTCTGTGTGTTTTGTTGGCCTGCCTTTTTTATTTGGTAGCTCTGTACGTTCCTTTGCAAATAATGTGTAGAGAAGTGTCTTGCCCAATGATTCTACTGCCGTACTCCCGATTATTTAACAGCAAAATGAACCACTTCTCTCTTCGCTGCTAGTTATTTCTGCGCCTGTAAAATTGAACTTCTGGAGCAGTATCGGTAACACCATCTATTGCTTTTTTTTCTTCTTACAGATTGCAGTTGTATGATCTTGTTGAGCTAAAGGTTTCAGGAGATGGTAACTGTCAGGTTCGTTTACTTATCTTCTTACTGCTTTCAGAAATAAATATTGTTCACATTTTGCTGCGAATGTGTTTAGGACAGGTTTTCTGGTGACTCCATCATAGTTCTATTCACGCAATGTTTGATTGGTGTATGCCCATGCCCTAACTGTGTTTCTGTGTATTAGAGGCATCGTTTGCCCATCTATACATCCTGAGATTTGATTGTTCCTGGACTGTGATTCCCTTTTTAACCTTTTCTTCCTGATGACTTGTTATCCACTGGGCAACTTGATTCCTGAAAAGTTTTGCGGTAGAGTCGTGGGAGCTTAGAATGAGCTTGAACCTTGCATCAATAGTGCTTTAGTTTAAGAAATGTGCCCCAGTGGATAACAAATTCTTACGTTGGGCTTAAACTAAAATGGTCCCTCTTATGGTATAGTCTCTGGAGTGGTCCCTTTGGCAAGTATGTTGGTCTTTTAGCTGTTAAATTCTAATCGATACAAGCGCTAAGGTGCTATTTGGTAGCATCTTAGTGAACCCTTAAATCTAAAAAGTTCTCAGCGGCATCTCTGTAAAGTGCACTTAACAATGCATAGTAAGTTATCAGCAACAGCAAGAGAACGTTTCCTCTCAAAAAGGGATATATATATATATATATATATATATATATATATATATATATATATAGTTGTTTACAGTTTATTATAGAGACTGTAATCTTCACTTGATTGTTTCTTGTGACTAAATTGTTTCAACTCCTAGGATCTTCGTTGCTCAAAAGATACTTGGATTTGATGGTTGTCTATTGGTGAATTCAGTTACTGCAGTTGGTTCTGAGTTTAGTTAAAGTAGTTGGTTTTTGCTTTACTAGCTTACTTAAGCTTTGTATTTCTT
Organism: Escallonia herrerae; assembly: GCA_033070095.1. Taxonomy (NCBI): domain Eukaryota; kingdom Viridiplantae; phylum Streptophyta; class Magnoliopsida; order Escalloniales; family Escalloniaceae; genus Escallonia; species Escallonia herrerae. The sequence continues at coordinate 231,533 of JAVXUP010000481.1, read as the reverse complement.
CATGACATAAAGATGTTGATTAACATAGTTTCTTGTGTCCCAGTTTCGCTCTTTGTCGGATCAAATCTATCGTACTACTGACTACCACAAGTTGGTGAGAGAACAAATTGTTGATCAGGTCAGCTTTCCTTTGGTATTCAAAAATACTATTTTTCCCCTTTAATTGAACTTCTTATTTTGATGTTTTTGCGTGCTTCATTTCAGCTGACATCTTACCCTGAATTATACGAGGGTTATGTTCCTATGGCTTTTCATGACTATATCAAGAAAATTGGCAAGTACGACTCTTATCTCGCTTTGATTTTATCCTCCATCCTTTATAAAGCTCAGTCATGCTTACGCTGTTTCGTCATTACTTCTATTTTGTTGATTCCTCCCTTTGGTTTTAGGACTGGTGAATGGGGTGATCATGTCACGCTGCAAGCTGCAGCAGATGTGGTATTAGCTCTCTCTCTCTCTCTCTCTCTCTCACCGCCTGGTTTTGTTGTTGTGTTTGGCTACTGGATTCTGCATCCAGATAACAAACTTTTGTGCAGAATCAGAGGAAGGACATCCGTAATCAGTAAAACCTTACTAAAATAGTCACGATTACATTAGACTATCGAAATAGAGTAAAAATGGTAATTTGAGGAGCTGGTATGATTGATTCATTTGTTAACTGAATCCATCATTATTCGAGCGAGATAGTTACATCAACATGGTTAACATTCAGTATGTGTATCAGAAATAGAAATGGTGAAGAATAAAGAGGCGGGTACAATTAGCTTGATCTTTTTTTTTTTTTTTTCATTATTGGAAGAGAGTGGGAGGTATCAGGGGTTTTGCTTATACTCGATTGCTGGCATTCACTACCATTAACTCTTCGTGTCTTGCCGTTTTTGTTAGAGCGACTGGACTGCTAGCAAAATCATTCATGGTTATTTTTGTTTCACCTTTTCCCTGTCTCTTTTGGGTTCAAATGTCGTGATTTAGTGCGCTTTGAGAATATATTTGTGGACTGTTCAGGCCGGCTGACGTAGATTTTTTTGCCTAAGAGGATCATGGAGGGTTGGTCGAGGTTCTTAAGGTATTCTGACAGGAAGACAAACAGAAAAGTTAAAGATAACTGGTAAAAGTTGACTAGAAACACCACGAGATAGCAAAATTAATTTGGTACTAAGCCATGAGTGGGGGGTGTGGGAGTGAAAAGTTTTTCTGTAGCATTAGACTGGGTTCTTTGTTGTTTAGTGCTGCTTTGTGGGTTATGGCCCCACTTCTCTTGGAATCTTAGGAGACGAGCAGCCATACTAAGCGTACCAAACATCTGGGCATTTAAGGCAAAGCATATAATTTTTTCATTTCAACATGAGGACATAGTGGATGGATTTGACAATTTAATAAGAGACGAGATGTGTAACAGTGTCTGCTGTCCGTCAGAAAGAAAGATGATATCTCTTGGTTTCTTCATCGGGTCAGGCACTACCGAGGAGTGGTTCGTTCGAAGTTTGAGTTAGGGCATTAATAATGTATTTTCTTAAGATGGATCTGACCCACACTCTCTTGACCTCAACTCAACGAAGCCTTTATCTCGAATTGGGTTTAGCTTCACAAATCCTCTATTATGTTCCCCTTCGGTGATGCAAATGAGTATGCAGTAGATATGCACAGAATAATGTCACATAGTTGAAATCTTAGAAAATCAAAACGAGTACTCCACTTTACAGTCTAGCATCAAGAAACTCTTGACTTGTTATGAACCTTGAGAAAATGCCTTCAAACAGAATGTTCTAGCTCTGAGCAGCAGAGAATATCACAGGAAATAGTGGCTTTGCGCTACCCTCTTGCACGTACGACCGCTATAGAGGGATGGGAAGGCGCCACATGGTTGAATCCTCAAAATCTCCATTGCCTGAGAACCCTGGCTGGGGTGGATCTGAAGCTCAATCTTACTGTTCTGCTTTTCTGTTTTCTTCAGAAGTGCTAGAGAAGGCAGACTTGTCCTCTTATATACTAACTCCAAAACTTCCTTGAGAAGCTAACTCTAATCTTCCAAGAGAAGCCAAAACTTTGCACACAAACCCTTACCACTGATACCAGATTTCTCTAACTCCCCAAGCACAGAAGTACTTTTACAAAATAACCCCAAAACTTTAGAGCTGACACAAATCAGAGACGGAACTGAAAATAGACTACTACCCCTACAAAAAGTACTTAAAAAAAAAAAAAATACTTGTGAATAGATACTTCTTAGAAACTAAACATATATACACTATGAAGCACGGGTACGGGTGCGGGTGCGGATACGACACGGGTGTGGATACGCGGATACGGCATTTTTGAAAATTTTAGGATACGGGTGCGGCGGGGATACGGCAAATATTATATATATTTTTATATATATAATATATGATATATAAATATTTTTACTATGTACAACTAGCATTTAAATTCTAAATCAAATACAATACCATTCAACAGTAGTTCAATACCATCAAAATCAAATACATAATAACCACCACCAAATACATCATATTCATAACAAAAGTAGCAACATAGCATCAAAGTTCAAACTATCAAACAAACAAAGTACTCCATCAAGTATCTAAGGGTTCCATGAACACAACATTTTCATCTTCGTCTATCTCTCCATCACCATCATCCGTAAAAAGTATGGCCTCCAACTCCGGCTCATCAAGTGAAAGCTCCGCAACCGCAAGTACACCAACATCATCCACAGTACCAAATTGATCTCCTCCAACGTCCCACATTTTTGTAGCTCCTTGTGCATATTGTGGAGATCTTCTTGAGAGAAGACGGAGATTGCTATGAATGAAAACCAAGTCCTCCGCACGTTGTGGTGTCAACTTGTTCCTTCTCAACGAATGCACCAAGGAGTAAGTACTCCAATTCCTCTCAACACAAGACGACGAAGCGGGTTGTTGAAGTAGTTTCAAAGCTAGAGTTTGGAGCATAGGTGCATGGGGACCGTGGCACGACCACCAATTATGAGGACTCATAATAGCCCGGTCATTGATGGAATCGATATCACTGAAGTGTTCGCTCTTAGAAGAAAATTGAGCAAACTCAGTATTGACCTTTGAACGATCCGTCGGATTTGGAAAATACCTCCTCACGCATTTTTGCCTTTCAATATAAATCTCGGCATCCTTGTGAGGAGGAACACGAGTGGGATCCTCACTAAGCCATTCATCACTATAGTACCTTCATAAACATGTTAAACAAATAAATTAAAAAAAATTCAGATTCACGCTTTACTACTAAAAAATTCAGATTTAAACTTTGCTTATAATAGCGTGAAAATTACCTCGGATTCAAAGAATGTGCCATACAATGAAGTGGCGTGTTGTTCTTGTTCCAACGATTGACAAGAATGGTATGAACCACGTCATAGAAGGTAGAACACTCATCCTTCCTCTTCCCTTCCTCTCTATATATTGCACATTTCACCTTCTCAATCATAGTATCCCACAAATCATAAACCAAGTGAAGACAAGGCGTATCCGTATCACATTGTCGAAGCATGTCATAGATAGGAGAAGTAAAAGCAATTATGTAGTTGATCTTATCCCACCAAACCTCATCAAGAACCATATCCCTCACAAATCTTGCCTTTCCAACATCATCCTCCCGATACGATGACCAATCCTCGCTAATCACCATAGTTTGGAGACTTTGCTTCAAGAGCTTGAATCTCCTAAGCATCACAATAACAGTAGCGAACCTTGTATCGGCCACCGAAAGCAATTTCATAGTAGAATACTTGTTAAAGATGGCTAAACTCATGGAATGGTTCATGATGAAATTCTTGATTTGCATTACATCGCCATAAACTTCCGTGATCCAAGAGCATTCATCATAAGTTATTTGATTGTTATCCGCATTCTTTGCCGCACAAATGTTTTTCAAGGCAAGATTTAATGTATGCACCACACAAGGAGTCCAAAATATAGTAGGGAATTGTGCTTCTATCAATTGCCCGGCCGCCTTGCAATTAGGAGCATTGTCCGTAATTACTTGGACAACATTTTCGGGACCCATGTCATTGATCACCTCCTTGAACAAAGCGGCAATGAAAAATTTGTCCTTAACCTCCCCCGAACAATCCACAGCCTTAAGAAACATAGGCCCACCTTCCGTTACCGCCATGCAATTAATTATCGGCCTCCTTTGCGGGTCACTCCATCCATCACTCACAAAACTCACGCCCTTTTCCTTCCATGTGGTTCGAATAGGTTGTAACAAATTTTGAATATTTGCCTTCTCCTTTTGTAAAAGAGTTGTCCTTAACAAGTTGTAACCCGGAGGCAAATAACCCACAAGAGAGTTAGAGGCGGCAAATGCATACGAACTCACGTAGTATGGATTCCTAGCTAGGTGAAATGGCAAACCCCCGGAATAATACATCCTAGCAATCTCGGAGTGCAAGCGATCTCTTTTAGCAATATTAAAGCAATCCATGATTGGATTGCTTCCTTCTTGACTTCCACTAGCACTTCCACTGGCACTTCCACTTGTACCACCCTTTCGCTTCTTAAGGGGAATACCGCTTTGGAAAAATGTGCTTGTTCCACCTAAAGAGTTACTTGGTGGAAAAGGCGGAATCCTTAGAGCACTTTGCTTTATTTTCTTAAGCACGTTATCCTCTAATTTTCGCATGTGGTTGATCTCATTAGGTGTCACTTTTTTACATGGTTCAATTCCCGTTCCTTTAATCTTCAACAAATGAGACCTAACCCGAGTGTACGAGCTATTAGACGCCTTGCCACATAGATTGCACTGCCATCTCACATTTCCACCTCCTTTACCATCCTTTTCGAGCCTAGTCACATACTTCCACAATGGTTTTGTCTCATCATCACCAAGACCATGCGTAGGGGTAGCAATACTATCTGAAGTTGTTGACATATTTGGCTTTAATTTAAGCCTTCAAACCTTAATCATAAAATAAAAAAACAGTCACAATAGTCCAAGTAAAAAAATACACTGTCACAGCAAAATCAAAAAAAAAAATTGATTTGAGAATTCAGACTATAATTACACAAAAACATTCCACGTTCCACATTGTTCAAGTCTTAGTAGAAAGTAGAAATCAAGAACAAAAAAATATTGAAGACAGTGTGAAATCAAGTCTTCAAAAAAATATTGAAGACAGTGAAGAACAAAATATTGAAGACAGTGGAGACATTAGACATACCTTCGAAGCAAAGCTGCCGGAGGTGAGTAGGGTGGTCGCGAGTGGTCGCCGAAGGTCCCCGATGGTCGCCGGAGGTCGAGGGAGGTTTTCGGTGGTCGCGGCTGTTCGGCGGTGTCGTGGGTGCTCGCGGCTGTTCGGCGGTGTCGTGGGTGGTAGCGGCTGTTCGGCGGTGTCGTGGGTGGTCGCGGCTGTTCGGTGGTGTCGTGGCTGGTCGCCGAAGGTCCCCGATGGTCGCCGGAGGTCGAGGGAGGTTTTCGGTGGTCGCGGCTGTTCGGCGGTGTCGTGGGTGCTCGCGGCTGTTCGGTGGGTGTCGTGGGAGATCGCCGGTGTCGAGGGAGGTCGCCGGTGTCGAGGGAGGTCGCCGGTGTGTCGAGGGATGTCGCGGCTGCGATCTCTCTTCTCTCTATCAGACGAGAGATCCGTGTGCCCTAATTTGGTAAGTATTGTTCATTTTATGTTTTCACCCCCAAATAAATTAAGTTTTGTGTATCAACCCCCGAAATTATCTTCTGGATATTATGTTTTCAACCCCGAAGTGTCGGATCCGCACCCGACCGTATCCGAGCCGCACCCGAATTTCTGAAAATGAAAAAATAAATAGAAATTAACGGGTGCGCACCCGAGCCGCACCCGTGTCTGATGCGTACCCGACCCCGATACTTCTACCCTTTTGAAGCACCCGTGCTTCATAGTATATACATGAGTTGGCATCGTTCTTCCCCTGTCAGAAAGAACTCGCCTCCATGCGAGTTACCGTTCTTGCAACTTGGTACATCTCAGCGTTAATTTCCATAAACTCCTCCTCGCTTAACGATGAGTTCTCATAGTTAGGCTGTCCCGCCCACTTCAGGAGAACTCTGAATATGCCCCTACTCGTCTTAATTTCTTGGACGTGGATCACTCTTTCAACCTTGGCCTTTTGTTTTGCGAACCTCACCTGATGTTTTAACACTGCATTTCCAAATTCAGCATGTGTATCACCATGAAAGGTGTAAATATCAGCTGCATGGATAATGGGGATATGACTATACCGTGTGGGAGTTCTACTTCATAGGCATTATCACCAAATTTGGGCAATATCTTGCATGTGCCAACCTTCTTGGTTTTTAATTTGTGATAACTACCAATTGGAAGCCTTTCTTTATGAAAGAAAACCATAAGCCAATCCTTAACCTTGAACTCTTTGAACCGCCGAGCTTCTGTGCAGCATTGATTCATTTCAGTTAATTTCACTTGAACTTCTTCTTGAACCTAAGGTCAACAACCTGGTTTGTGTTTCGCCTGTAGGCATATTAGAAAGGGCACTTTCCAGTAGACCTATTCACAGTGCTATTATAAGCAAATTTTGCTTAAGGCAAGATCAAATTTGTGTCTTAATGTTGTCCTTGGTTAGGCATCTCAACAAATTTCCCAAACTATGGTTTTCTACTTCTGTTTGAGATTGATATGCGCTGCTATATTGGAGTTTAGTGGCCAATAATCTCCACAAGGTCTTCCAGAAATGGCTAAGAAACTTGGTGTCTCGATTGAATGTGATGGTTTTGGGGGGACCCCGTAATCTAACCACTTCTTGGAAGAAAAGAGTCGCCATATGGTTTTTTTTGAAGTCCTCTTACATGCAATGAAATGAGCCATCTTTGAAAATCGATCAACGATGACGAAAATAGAATCAACTCCTCTTGCTGTCTGGGTAGCCCCAACACAAAATTCATAGTAACTTCAACCTATGGAACCATAGGAGTTGGTAGTGGAGTGTACAAACCTGTATTTTGATGCTGCCTTTAGATACTTGGCTGACATATTGATGCATGTCTCTACGTATTGTCGGTCAAAAGTACTTTCAAACAGCAAATTCAGATGTCTTATTTCTGCCAAAATGACCCCAAGGTCCCCTCCATGCAGTTCAGCAATCAAAAGCTCCCTCAAAAAACCTTCTAGTATACAGCACTTGATGGATGCGTTTGAACAAATAACCATCATTAGCAATAAACATAGCACATACATTGCTGTCAGGGCTGTCTGTTTCTCTAATATCCTTGGAAAAAAGAATCTTATTTGTATTGCTCTTTGATCACTTCCAACCAACAACACTAGCTGACATGGCATTTAACAACTAAAGTCTTCTACTTAAAGCATCAGCAACTTTGTTTTGGAAACCATCCTTGTCTCAAAGAAAAAATGTGTGTTCTTGGAGAAATGCAACCCACTTTGCATGCCCCTGACTTACCTTCTTTTGAGAGTTGAGGTAGCGCAAGGCTTTGGGGTCCAAATGCAAGATAAACTCCCTTTGGATCAGATAGGGTTGCCGAAATTTCAAGGCTTGAACGATGGCATAAAATTCAATGTTTTGTAGAATAATTTTGTCAAGCTTAATTGAGCTTCTCGTGAAAGTACGCGATTGGAGGCCCTACTTGACTTAAAACAGCACTAGCTCCTACCTTAGATGCATCACAATCCACCTTAAAAATCTTTTTAAAATCTGGTAGAGTTAGTATAGGTGCTCGAGTGATTCTCCTCTTTATCTCTTGAGTTTCAGCATCGAAACTCCAAGTAAACTTTCTACCTATTCAACCTCTTTCTCCATGCTTTTCGCAGCTCAAACCACACGAAACAAGGAAAGAAGTAGCCCCAAAGAAAAAAGTTGCTCTAGGTATTAGTTGATGCAAATGAGGACGCAGGAGATATGTACATAATAATGTTACATAGGCTGAAATCTTAAATCAAAACGAGTACTCCACTCAACGGTCTAGCACCAAGAAACTTGTTGTTACAAACTTTGGGAAAATACCTTAAAACAAAATGTTCTAGGTCTGAGCAGCAGTGAATAACATCTGAAACAGCGGCTTTGTGCTAGCCTCTCTCGCGTACAACAGTGGGATAGGGAGGGGAAGGCGCGATGGGGTTGAATCCTCAAAGCCCAAGGCTTCAATGCTTGGGAACCCTAGCTGGGGTGGAGCTGAAGTTATTCTTTTCAGTTTATTCGAAGTGCTAGATAAGGCAGACTTGTCTTCTTTTATACCGAGTCCAAATCTTCCAAGAGAAGCCAAAACTTTGCAAACAATCCACTGATATCAGATTTCTCCAGATCCCCAAGAACACAAGTATTTTTACAAAATAGCCCCAAAACTTCAGAGCTGACTCAAATTAGAGACCAAACTGAAAAGACACTCGTACCCCTGACAAATAGTACTAAAGAAAATACTTGAAAATAAAAAAGAAACTAAACTTATTTACGTGAGTTTCCGTCATTTGGTCATTGTCTCACCTTCTTGTATCTAAACATAGTTTTATGCTATCCTTGTGTGCTCCCTTGTGCTTGCAATTCAATTACAATATTTCATGCTAGTGTTGCTTATTGGCCCCAGATTATAAAACGTACGTCGTCTCTACTCTATACCCTGTTTGTGAGTTTTAAGAAGGAAAGAAAAAAGGAAAATGGTCCTTAGTTTGAGTTTATATACGGGATGAAGATAAGAGAAATCAGAGGCCTCTTTATTCTCAAATCTTTTTCTCCAACGTTGAGAAGTAAAGGAGAGAAAGGAAAGGAGTTTAATGAAACTTTTGGGACACCAACAATACCCTTCCATTTAAACACTAAATTTAATACCACCTTGAACATCAAAGGACATTTAGGAAATAACATTTGATAATTCTTTTCTTTTCTTTTCATTACAACTCGCAAAGAACATGAAAGGAAGTAGGTCTCTCTTTCATCCTGAGCTAACAAAATTAAAAGGAAGAAGCTCGTAATCCTCTCGCTTCCTTTCTCTTCTTTTCTTTTCTCTTCTTTCCCTTTCTCTTCCTTCTATTCCACTCAAAATTCACAAACCGGCTTTTAGGGCCATTGCATAAGTTTTTACCTTTAACAAGACAAGAAGTTTTGGTCCTACAAAGTTAAGAAGCACTTGTCTAGTTTATCATGCCCGTTTTTTAATCCTATGAGTACGATCTTCATTGGTCTCTTCCTTGTCCAATATTACATGAAGATGTCTCCGAATTTGTATTCCAGGTAGCTTGCCCTTTAACATTTACTTTACTCACAATCGTCTAAAATTGTGGGTTAATTACACTCAATATACATGAGGTTTGGCACAATTACACTCAACTACATGTAGTTTGACAGAACACGCTAATGGGGTTTTATCTTTTCAAACATTTCACCCAGAAAAGTGACAATGTTGTATTATTCAACACTTATCTGCCAAATTACCCTGATAATTTCGTGACTGAAAGAATATCATTACAACATTACGGAAACCAAATAGATGTATGAGTCTCCAGTCCTACCTCCAAGTACCTAATCATCTTAGCATCAGACTATATTAATTCATTACTTCTCCTACCCTGGTTGTGCATGAGACCAACGGTCTTGGTGATGCTCATCACTGCTACCCCCCAAAAGTGACTCAAGCGGGCTACCCCCCAAAAGTGACTCAAGCGGTAGACTACAAGATGTTTTGAACATTAACTGGGGGAAGTAATCACTCTCTGGCCTTGAAACTCTAAAATTAGGGCTTTATACAATCAAGTTGTATTACCATAGACCTATGTATTTATGGATCTACTACTCACCAGTTCTTCAAGTAAAAACTTCTCTGGTTTTGATCTTTAATGCTCACCGAGCTTTGTTGTCTCTGTCCCTCAGTCATTGTGGGTGTTGCTTTCTGGTTTTCATGGGTGTGATTGTGGAATTTAACTGGTGGAGGTATGGTGGTTTGATGGATGGTGGTGGAAATGGTGGTGTGGAGAGGGCTCAACAGAGATCTTTTTGAAAGAAGGTTAGTGTTCATCCATGGCTGCTTCTTCAGAATGACGAGGCAAAGTGGGTTTTGGCCATTGTATTTGATAAGATCTGGGGTTTCTTTCTTTACATTTTGTTAATTGTATGTAGACAGTAAACGCTAGTTTGGTTCTTTTGTAGCTTGTGTGAGTGGAGTGCAATTAACAAACACCTGATGTAGCCACTGTAGTAAGTCAAACCTCACGAGGGGTCACTGTAATTAACCCAAACTTAAGAAAGTTGCATTGCTTACATCATCTTAGCCCCACTTACACAAAGCCCTTGGATTAGTGAGATTCTTCTTCATGAACCAGTAACCCATCTCATCAACTAACAGGACATCATATCAGCTCTTCTGGTATGCCCTTTCCATCCATAATCCATCCTATATAGCTTTATAAGCTTATACATCTTATAGCAAGTAGATATGTGATCCTTGGTGAAGTCCTACTTGAATGAAAATTCACTGGTCTTACTCCCAACACCTTATTTAATACTCCCTTCATCCAAAAACATTGATCATATTTCCTTTTGGGCTGTCCCAAAAAAAAATTGATCACTTCCAAATTAAGAAAGATTCTATTGGGGTTTTTCCATGTTTACCCTTACACTTTTTTTGTACCCTCTCTCTCCACATTTAATCCTCCTCCAATCCATTCTCTCTCTCCAGGGCCACTTTCTTCATCCCCCCCCCTCTCCTCCCTTTTCGGGGTAGAATGGGAAACTCATAAAATATGACTCCTATCCTAATTAAGCGTGCAAGTCAAACATGATCAAATAATTTGGGTCAAAAGGAGTAATAATTTGGGTCAAAGGGAGTACAAAACTCTTTTTTCTCTAGAACCTACCACATACCTTTTATTGGTACCCTATTTAAAATATTGCCAAATCTTTAAGACCATAGATCTGTGGGTATTTGGCTATCTAGTCTAATGTCCTAAATAAGAAGATTGTTTCTACAGTGATCTTTTGGCCATTGGACAGATGTTTTTGTCTCATTCCATAGTCTATGTTAACTAACTTTCTACCACCTCAGTGTAGCGTTATTCTTGTATCTTGACATCAACGTTTATTTTTTCACTTATCAGGCAAGAGTTTGACAATCTTCTCATCATTCCAGGCCACATTGGCTAAGCATCTTGAAACCTTGCTTTGCCATTTAGCCCTTCTTATCTTCATTTTCTTTTTCACAATTTCCTTTCTCTTGGGTAAATGATGTGAATGAACTGTCAATTGCTATCAGCTTCAGTTTCCCCATCATACAACTTCACCTCTACATTACTAACAGTCTCTGTTCTTGTCCTTGATGCACTTTATGATTCAAGTCGATGCTTCTGCTCTCCCTTAACTTAGCAAGCTTTCAAGTCTCTCTCTTACCTACCTTGTCCGCAACCTTTTCTTTTGTATCTTCTACTTGAATTTCATCTATTTAATAAAAATAGCACCAAGTGTACTTTAAACTACATATATTATCACCTAAATTTGTGGTGTCCAGCAACTATTGCTATCGACGTTGCATCACTCATTTGAAAGCCTTAAACAAAAGCAACAGAAAAATTCAGTGGTTATTCTTGGTTGTAAGTTTTTGGTCTCACTAAAAGGTTCAAAACTAGTAATTCGTTAGTAGTAGTCTCTGCTGCTATGTATTTCTCTCAACCGGGTCCTGATGTTTTACATCTTTGTATTTGATGTAAGCGCCGATAACATTTCCATCTATTACGGCCTTCTTCATTCTATTAAAAAATAAGTTATGACCTTAGAGAGATGGGAATACTCGTTGTATATGAACTTTATCATATTTCCTCTTTGATGTCTGTTTGTAGCTTTCACTTTTTCTTGTATCTTGGCACTAGTTATCGTGGCACAAGTGATGCAGGTACAAAAATGAATTTAGCAATCTGAGAAAAATATCAACCATGGCCTCTAGGATTTTTTTTAACTACAAAATATGTCCTATAAGGTAGTTATCTACTACTTAAATCTTTTGTTCTTTGGCCAGTTTTAAATAAATTTCTTTTGATGCCATGTGTCATTATTTTAAGTTGGTAATTATGCTACACCAAAATGATGTTACACCAACTTAAAATTTGTACTTTCTTTATATAGACTATTTCATGAATGCTATGTTACATGGATCCTTCACTTTGGGGTGAAGGGGCGGTGTGGAAACGACCAGCCCATGGACATTGGTATGGAATCTGTGTTAGACTCATCATTTGCTGGATGGAAATGCCAAGTTGACAAAGACGGTGGAAGAAGATCAAAGAAAGAAGAAAGGCTGCAGATGGGGGATTGGGGGGGGGGGGGGGGGGGTTTCGTACAATTATATAATACAAATCAAATTAAGTAATTAACTCCAGTGTGACTCATGTAAAATTCATAACCTTGCACTTAGGCGAGTCCGACACATGGACATGTATCTGATCCGATCGAGAGGAAGGGAGGCAGGGAGTCGTATAAATTCATAACATTACACTAGGCGAGTCCGACACTTGGCCATGTATCTGATCCGAACACCGACACCGAGTTTATGTAACATAGCCTGTCTGAAGTAATTGAGTGGTTTTTTTTTTCAACAATTTATAGTTCTTAAAATGTTTGCTTCATAACTAATGCTTATGTTTAAACTTCTTGCAGTATGGGGTCAAGATACTTGTTATAACATCATTCAAGGATACTTGCTACATTGAGATTCTTCCACATGTTCTAAAGTCAAAAAGAAGTAAGTGTTACGAGGTCTTTATTTTGTGAAGCAATAATTGATTCAAAAATTAGATGATCATGTGGAATGTGGCAAAAGATTAAATTGCTTAGCTCACATTGAATAATTGACTTAAAACTGAAGTTGACCTTAATTGGCAACATTTACTGCCGATCCTAGGAGCAGTCAACATATCCGTGTAGCATGAATGAAATGAAGATAATTAAAGAAGTTGCTTTCAAAAAAATATTCCTGTGCAAAGAAGCTAGGAATGCCAAATTTCTTTTTGAAGTAAACTAGCAGGAAATTGGTCAGTGTGTCCTGCTACTTGACCTATACCAATTAGCCTATCTGTAGTGCTTGAACTTTTGGATATTCTGGTCTGATAGGATGTTGGCACAGACAAGTGGTGACCCATGGCACATTGAGGCGATGTTTTAAAATGATTTGAGCCCCTCTGCCGTTGGTAGATCTTTCATGCTTCTTAAAGCCTACTGCTTTAAGAGTTCAGGCTGTTAGACGAATGAGAAACTATTATGTTAAGCACATTTGCCTTATTGGGTGACCGCCTCACACCTTGAGGTTGCCTTGATCACATAAAATAAGTTATGCTGACTCTTCATTTTTTTTTAGACCGATCACAATTCTGATTTCTGGGTGCTGGTTTTCTCACTCCTTTTTTCAGTTTTATCTATTATTGCTTCTAAAGAATTATGAACTTTTTCCTTTCCACATTTTCTGGTTGAATGCTTGTCTTTGATAATGTTTCAATGTTCTTTTAACAATTGATATATTGTGAACCTTAAAAATTATGCCTCATTCAGATCGTTTGTATCTTTTGTTTTAATTTTAAATGGCTTGACAGCTATAAATCCCCAATGCTATCCTTCTATTGGTAGGTCATTGACCTTCTTCTTCATCTTTCAGTGAAGGAAATTGGTATTCTATATCCAATCCTCTGAAGTGATGTGTTTAGGTATGCTTCTAGCTGTGCTTTGCAAGTTCAAGGAGTTAATACTTTCTAATTTATGCAGTTATTTTCTTGAGCTTTTGGGCAGAGGTGCATTACAACTCAATTTATCCGGAAGGAGGTACTGCAGAAATTTTGATTTTGCTATATACTACTGAAAATTAAGTCAAACATTGGTTTATACATTATGGTTTCACATACAATGTGATTCCTTAGCACTTTTGAGCTATACACTACATATATCCTGATTTTCCACCTTGTTTTCACATGGAGTTCCCATATGTCATGTCGTTTTAGCTACTTGTGCTTTCATTGTGAGAAGATTTTATTGTTTTTCACTATCTTGCCCAGCATATTGGATTACCTGAAGAAGCTGTACAATGTTTGTTCACACCTTTTTTATCCTTTAGCATCATTGTGAATTCCATCTGCAGCAACAACTGCTATATACTCTTTTTGATTGCGCCGTCTCTATGCTCTCAGACTAAGAGAAGATGATCTCTATCATTGTATATTAAACCAAAATTGTAATTCAAAAAACATATAATTCTGTCGAGGCACAAAGCTACCCATATAGGAGCTGGACATCAAGGGAAGTGGTTATGATGTACGCTGCCAACAAATCAGTTTCAGAATGGGTTGGGTCGACCCTAAGCTGTTTTGAAATGGACCAGGATTAATACACGTGATAATAGAAGAAGTTGTTCACCATTTCCTTCTCCGGTTTAAATAGGGTCTAGTCCTGGTGAAAAATACATGGGTGATGATGTCGAGGGAGGGAGGATACGTGGTGTGGAGGGATGATTCTAGGGGATGCTTTTCTGTGATATGTTATTATTGGCGTTCCAGACGTGCAATACTGTTCCATTTCCTTGGACAATCATTTAAAAGACACCGGCCTGGATCGTGATCCTTACTTGAGACAATCTGAGTTGCAGAAAAATATGCAGCAACTGGTGCTAAAACGTATGTCAATATGAGTAGTAGTAAAAGATACGCAAACAAGACTAGGAGACGGTGGACCTCCCCCTCCTTCATTGTCAGGTTGCAAGGGAGTTGTGGAGTATAACTTTCTGCCTTTTCAGCCTTTGCTGGGTAATGCTGTGATCAGTGAGATCTTTTGAAGTGTTGGTCACTTGTTAAGAGGAAAGAGAAGTTATGGGATTTTAAGGCTGGAATGCAACTGAAGAGTGTTTGAGGGTGTCGAATTACCAGTTTTAATGGTTGAGGCCCCTTTTTGGTTTACTCTTTTTTGTTGGGCAGGACGGGAGGCATTAGATACCCATGAAACTTTCGCTTTGTTCTTGATTGCTTCTTGCTGTATATGGATGATTTATTCCCACCCCTTTTAGCGGTTTTTTGTAAATAAATATTACTCATCATTAAAAGAATGGGAATCAATGCCAGATTGGTGTTAATTTTGTCTTTTTTGCGTCAACCGGATGTTCACTGTGAACAACTTTAGAGGCTTATTTCCTGGTAGAAGTGGTCGAAATGAAATGGAAGCCAACTCATCTTTCCTTCAATTTAATGTTTATTAGTGAATTTTTTTGTAATGAGCCTCAGATACTTGTTCTATGGAGGCGTTGTTTGACACTTTAATTGGTATTTTTATGGCTTTTAGGGTGGATGTGAGTAACGCTTACGAAGATGCGGCAGGTGGAATTTGGCTTATAATGGTGATAATAATAACTGTAAGGGAAAAAAGCAGGTGGAATTATATCTCGACACAAGGTTTAACGTGGTTCGGCTATATTGTGCCTACCTCCACAGGGCGGGCAAACTCTTCTTCGTACTATGAGAATATGGAGACAACTACAAGAGAACACTTAGATGTTTAATCCCAAAAACCTCGAGGCCCTTATCCAACTAGATACTTCATATACACCCCACTCAATATTATCTCTCAACGAATAAAGAGGTAACCAAAACTCTCTCTTGCCTACTCCCTTCTGGGATGATCTTTGGGAATGGATAAAACGCCTTATTTATACAATCTTTTAAATTGCAAATGTATGGTTGGTTTTTCACCAAATCTAGTAGTATTGACTCGAAAAGTCCATTGTCAAATTTGCTAGTGTTGCTGGTTCCTTCTCATGCCAACAACAATACAAAGTCAACAATCTTACTATATGATTTGGTGACAAACAAGTCATAACACAGAGTACAGTAGGAGGATGATGATTTTAATGGTTATTAAGATTTGGGTTGGAGAAAAAGCAAGAAGATAGGTTGGTGAAGGTGGAGTGGCTTGTTACAGTGCTCCGCTTTAGTTGTCGAAAATAGGTATATGTGACACTGGATGTGCCTGTAGTTCTTTTGTGGTTTTGCCAAGTGATTCTTGTACGTGAATATGCTGAGTGGCATTTCTACTCTCCCCATATATGAACTTGCTTACCCATCGAATCTGTTGGTAACGCTTGTGAAACAAGATCTTTTTGAAAGGAAGGGAGGGAGGCCTAAGATGTGAAAACAAGCAAAAACCTTCCCAAGATGTCGGACCTCCCCAAATGTCCTTGTTTAAAAGCATAGAATGTTTGTCGATTTGGTATTTTCTTCACTTGTAGGGATCTAGACCTGAATTCACTATTTTTCATGAATTTGGTCGATATTGTTGCCAATACATTTTGGTGGTACCTTTCCACCTTGATTGGTCATTAGGATGAGAGCCTCGTTTTGGTTTATACAAAGGCCCCTGAGGAAGGGAGAGGGGGGGTGGGGGGGGGGGGGGGTTGTTGAATCTAAGTACACTAAACGGACAGAAAGAAAACGAAAGACAGGAAACGAATATCACCGGATAGCCATTAGGATGAGAGCTTTTCAATTGAGTTCTGGGTACATGTGTTCAACTGTGAGCTAATTCCCCCTTGGAATTCTTTTTTGATCCAGATTTGCCTGCAACAGAGGTAAAGAAAAAGAAGAGTTGGTGGAGACTTGTGAGTTAGTGGCCATTGGAACATGCTTCTGGAGTCTGGGACCAATCTCGCAGCCAATTCTTTCGTCCATTGAAGTTCACTTTGTTGAAGCTCTACTACTTGTGGCTCCTCTAAAGGTTGACTTTATTGGTCTTGCTCGTGGATGAGAATCGGGGTGCTGCTCCATCTTTGCTGCCTAGATGCCTTGGGCTCACCTGTACATAATATTATTTGATATTACACTAAGGCTTGTAGAAATCATTTCCTAGGGTTTTCTCATCCATCAGTTGATTTCCAGTTATCGTTTTTTTTTTCCATGTCTTTGCCCATTGCTTACACATGCTTTGACGGAGTCCGGGAACGCTGATAAACTGCAGTACGGTCATTTTCCTTCCTCTCACCGAACCCTCCCCACTTTCGCGAGCACCTTGCCTACTCAATTCCCCTCGTAGGATTGTTTATCTGAGATTCATTTCAGCATTTACATGTACGAATGAACAGCTTGCTGTGGCATTGTTCAAGACTTCAATGGCCTTTTAAGTTGGTTAGATTGTAGCATGCACTGCAAGAAGAGAGGCTTTATAAGGCGGCACCTTACCGTCCTAAAAAGTCTCTGCCCCGTCCTAAAGGAAATGATAATTCCGTCTCAGAACAGTAGTGTCCTAAATACAATTAGGACACCGTCCTAAGTAGTTAATAGTCGGCATCTATCATGGAAACGTATTTGGCATCTATCATGGAAACGTATTTACTGTCCTATTTATTCCGACGGCTTCAGTTTCGTCCTTTTCTTGTATATAAATATTAATTTTGGAGTAAAAAAAACTACCATTCGTACATGTTCTAATAAGTATTTTAATTTAAAACTTACAAATGTAGATAAAATAAGAACGAGAAATTTCCGTAGTACTTGTGTTTTAAGTGCTCGCCATTAGGTACAGTAGCAACGTCCCAATATTCAGCTCCTCTAATAGACATAATATTTTCCGTGAAGAAAAAAAATTAAGACTTTTTTAAGGGTAAATTATACACAGTACCTCTGAGGTTTGTCATAAACTACATACGGCTCCTACTATCTTTTTTTATTACACTCCACTTCTGCGGTTTATCATTGTATTAAATAAAGCCCATTTCTGTTAGGGAACCGTCAAGAAAAGTTGGGGCACCATTCAATTATTATGATATTTCCTAAATGCCCTCTTCTTCTTCTTCTTCTTCTTCCTTATAAGCCAATGCTTAACCACTGTCGCTGATGGCCCACAACCGCTTTCAAAGGCTTGGTTCTCTTAACAATTTTCGGTCACCTTCGCCTGTACCACCAGCACAACTACATCATCACAACCACCCCACGGCTTTACTTCACAACCCCATGGCTTCACCCAAATCACCGCCGGTGCCGGTCTGACACAGCACTGCCCGCTCCAACATGGGCCACCAGCTCCAAGACCACAATTACCGCCGCAGCACCACCATCACTGGTCACCATTATATGCCCAATCACCCCCCACAGTCAATCGACACACACTTGCGGTCAAAATTCCCCGAAAAATCTTCTTCGCCTCGAGATCCATTGCCACCGGTGGTCTCTTTCTCGTCTCTCCTCCTTTTCTCTCTCTTTACCACCCAACCCACCTTCATCAAGGATGACGATGACGAAGACCTAAGCTTCCTCGAGACCAACGACGATGTTGTTCTGTCCCCTGCTCACCGCCATCCTGATCTAATTAGTTCGACTTCGAAAGGGCTATTTGGATGACAAAAACAACGACGATTTTGACGCCTTCGATTCGCCCTCCTGCGCGGCATTCAATCACGAGGAGGAAGATGAGCACTTGAATCCGCAGATCGGCGAGAAAGACGTCGTCGTTTTGAAGGAAGAGAATTTCATTGAGTTTATCGATGGAAAGAATTACATTATGGCGGAGCTCTACGCAGCGTGGTGCAGCCACTGAAAATTGGTCAGATCTTGGCTATGGTGGTTGGGTAGATTTACATTTTCATGAGGGGTATTACCGTCCTTTCCTTACTTCTTGTTCCCAACCTATTCTAGTCGCACCCAAAAGGCCCACTGGGGTCCCTTTTTGCACGACATGTCAGCACATGCAACAGTCGATATTCAACGCTTCCAACCTGTCAAAGCGTGCACGCTCAAGTCAAGTGCACTTCTCACTTTGTTAAGTGACTTTGTCACTAAAAAAACTCATTTTTTGGTGCAACACATCATCACGCTGCGACCGTCGCATGTCGCACGACGGCGCGCCATGGCACCCGCCCAAGGAGGTTAGCCTTGGCCTTCCCCTTGGGGTCGGCATCGGCCTTGGCCTTCCCCTTGGGGTCGGCCTCGGCCTCAGTCTCCCTTTGGTGGTCTGCCTCAACCTTCCTTTAGGTTGGCCTTGGCCTTCCCCCAAGGCCCAAGGGTTGGCCTTTGGCCTCCATACTTAACACCTTCACTTCTTTTGAAGGGACCATACATCTTCCGAGACCCTCATTGTCCGTCGCTCGAACGTCACTCCGCGACCCCGTTGCCAGTTGCCCGGACGTCATCTTCGCGACCCCCGTCGCCCGTTGTCCTGACATCGCCCGTGTCGTCTCGGCAACCCCCATCACCGGCGCCGGCACGTCAACTCTGCGACCCCCGTCACCCGCGCCCGGGCGCAGTCTTCGTGACCCCGTCACCAGCTCCAGCACACCGTCTTCACGACCCCCGTCACCCTGGCACTGTCTTTGTGACCCCAGTTACCAGCGCCAGAGCGCCGTCTCCTCGACCCCTGGGCCAACTTCGTGACACTCGTCGTCCGTCACCCAGGCACCGTCTCCGCGACCCCTGTTGTCGGCGTCCGGGCGCAGTACTCCAACACTTAACCGCGCCCATTCGCCATGCCACTAATACAGTCGCTCCCCCTGGCTCTCTGTCACACTACAGTGCCCTTGGCACCGTACACACTCCGTTGCGGCCATGCTCCGCGCTGCTGATACAGCCGTACCCCAAGGCTCTCTGTCACAATGTCGTGCCCCCGGGCTCCATAAACACTCCGCCGCGTCCATGCGCCACGCTGCTGATACAGTCGTGCCCCAGGCTCTCTTTTACAATGTCGTGCCCCCGGGCACCATACATACTTCATCGCACCCGTGCACCATCTCCATGATCTGTGCCCCAGCACCAGCTATTGTCCCGCGACAGTCGTCGTCGCGCCCATGCGCCACAATCATGTTACATGCCCTCGGGCACCACTCTCATTCACCACACCATGCGCCCCCCCATGGACGTGGACATGCTTCGACCCACTCTCCGGAGTGTGCAGCATCCTGCGGGGATAGGCGACTCCTCTGGGATACTATCTCCGCCAGGGAGCTCTTCAACTCCCCTTCTGCCAGGTAGACGGCTCATCCGGGATGCTACCTCAGCCCATCAGGTAGACGGCTCCTCCATGATACTACCTTGACGCGCTCCGAGTGCTCCGCCACAAGGACTCACCCGTGGGGATAGGCGGCTCCTCCGCGACACTATCTCTACCAGAGAGCTTTTTAACTACCCTTCTGCCAGGTAGACGGCTCCTCGCGATGCTACCTCTTCCCGTCAAGTGGACGGCTCCTCCAGAATGCTACCTTGACTCGTTTTGAGTGCTCCGGCACAAGGACTCACCCGCGGGGATAGGCGACTCCTCCGGGACACTTTTCCGCCGGGGAGCTTTTCAACTCCCCTTCTGCCTGGTAGTGTAATATCCCGAATTTCGGGAGCTGGTTAAAATAGTTTTTTGGGCTCCGAAAAACAAACGGGCGATAATTTTGAGCAACACTTGAGTGTTAGTAGAGTATTGAAGCTTAAAATGATTTTGGGGCAAAAATATAAATTTTGGAATGTTCGAGGGCATTTTCATAATTTTGGAAAACTCTAGGGGCATTTGTGTAATTTATAAAAATAATATAGAAAACCACATTTTTAGAATTTTGACACCTCCTCCTTGGTTAATGACTAAGCTAACTAAATTTTTTTAATATTGGATTGGATAAGTGAAGATTTTGGAAGAAAGAAAAAAAAAGAAAAAAAAGCAAAAGGGGAAACCTTTCCCTTTCGGGAAAGGAACAAAAGAAATAGAAGAAGGAAAAGAACGAACAGTGAAGAAGAACAGAAGGGAAACAGTGAAGAGAACAGAGAGAAGGAAGAAGGCAGCAGAACAAAAAAAACGGGAAGAAAGAAACAAAGGGGAAGCTCGGGCAGAGTTCTTTCAAGATGAATCTTCACCTAGTTTCTGTGACTCGGCTATGTGTTAATTTTGGGTATAATTTTAGTAGTATGTGTGTGTGTGTCGTGGGTGCAGTGTGTGTATGGCAGTCGTGGGTATGGGTGAATTATGTTAATCGGTTGTGAAATTGTGGGTGGTTGATGTGTAAGTAGGACTAAGTGGAGGGGATTGAGAGTTTGGTGGTGTTCGAAGGTCTGCGTGTGTGAGTTTATGTGTGTTCAGTGTGTGTCGTGGGTGTGTGTTTACAGGGGTGAGGATGTGTGCGTATATATGTTTATTTTGTGTTGGTGTGTGTTTTTACAAGGTATAGTGAGTGATTGAAGTGTTTCAGTGGGTATAAGGAATAGTGGGTAAGTTTTCGAGAGTTGTGTGTGCAAGAATGGGTCTCGGCAGGCAAGGAAGAAGAAACTATGTGCATAGAAGGTGTAATAGTGTGTGTAATAATCTCAATAGTAAGCGTATTTGTCGCTAATGCTAGAGATTTCTTTAGGCAATTTTTCAATGAATTTTCATAATTAGCTATGGCCAAAATTAGACAAAGTTCAAAACTGTAACCCCCACTGTTTTTATAAGAACTACGCTCTGAAATGTTTTGAGAATTTTCTGAGTTCGCGAAGAGTGCTAAATTGGGGTACCAATTATAGAACTTTATCGAATTATTTAGCATAGTAAACCAAGTTATTTTAACCTGAAAATTTTAGGGAAGTGCTATTTTACAGATATGATTCATTATCTAAAATTTCAGGCCATTCCGAGGACGATAGGTATTCTTCGCGAACTTACCTTTTAGCACTCGGTCCGGACACCGGTTTGAAATTTTCGGGCAAAATTTTTTTAAAATACTTTCTAGGCTAGAAATAACATCAGAATATTTAAAATAGTGTTTTAATATATTTTTGAGATTTTCTGGTGCCGGAAACCCCCATGGGTGTTTTGGTAATTTACCACCCCGAAGGGGTATTTTGATAATTTTACCTATAAAAGGTATTTTGAAGTAAATTTACATATAGTAAGATCATTTCAGTGACTTTGCTTATGGAAAAGTCATTTTGAGAATTAAAGCGTAACGGGGGGTATTTTGGTAATTTGTCACCCTCGAAGGGGGTATTTTGGTTATTTGACCTAAGAAAGGTATTTTTGCATAAGTTTACATATGAAAAGTTTATTTCAGTGATTCTATTTATGGGAAGACCATTTTGGTAATTTAAGTCCGAGAGGGGCATTTTGGTAATTTTACACCCTAGGGGCGTTTCGGTAATTTTACATACCCGGTGAGAGGAGGTTCATTTTGGGAGTATGTGTGAGTCCGTATTAAGTTATAATTCTGTACTACAGGCTGTATTCTAATGATTCGATTATTCTGTTTAGGTTAAACCTAAAGACTTCCAGTTAGAATAATTTAGCTGCGGATCCAGGTAAGGGATTCTATCTGAACCTTGGGTAAGGACTTTGTCCGAACCCTTATTCGATTGCTCGTACTCATAAGTACTCCTTTTATATACTTATGACTAATGTCGAATTCTGAATTATGTATGGATATCAGTATGATATTGCCAGAAAACTCTAATATTGAACCTGACTCGATTATTTGGAATTCTTGTGATGTTCGCATGTATTGCATGTTGAGCAAATTTGATCATTGTTTGTATCCATTCTTCTGAATTATTATGTCTAAATCTAATATCTGTTTGCAATCGCTTTTGCTGTTTATCTGTGATTTTCTTCTGAAATTTTTGATTTCTTCTAAAAATTCCGAATGCTGACTTATATCAGTATGATTATTGTTATTAGAACCCAAATTGATTTAGGGGAAATGAGCTTATGTTAACGCTCATTGATATTGTTGATTTTTCTGTGTTGACCTGGGTTTCTGTTATGTGGGAGGGCGTAATAAGGCTGGTCTGAATCCTGCATGGAATGCAGGCCAGTACCCAAGTGGACTAGTATTTATTTTGGTACATCATGCATGTGTACACTTCTGTGCTTTGCCGAAATGGCATCGCGACCTCCCAGGATCAACGTTGATTTTTGATTTTATCTGCTTTGTATACTGCCGTGACTATTACGAAAATGTCTGAAAAGTATTATCTGAAATGATCTGTGCTTCTATTGAAATCCTTTGGAAAACCTTCATTGTATTTTTGGGAATGATGACTCTAAAAATGATCTATTATTGATTTTTTTTGGAATCGGTCATGTTTGTTTTGCTTTATTTTGGTATCTATTTCTGATGAGTTTTTGATCCTTTTGAAAGTCATTGAGTTTTTTTACCATCTGAAGTATTCTGGAAAATTTCGTCGGTTGAATTCTTTGGAATCATTTTGAGATTCTTTTGTTAGTCCTTATACGACTTTACTGAGCTCTCAAAAGCTCACTCTTCGTTTGGCTCCCTTCTGCAGGTAATGATAAGTTTTAGTAGGTTCGGGAATGGGTAAGAGTCTGCGTGAGGTTCCGGTGAGCCCATCACTACTAGGTAATGAGGCCCCTGCGCGGGTTGGTACTGTTGATTCATTCATAAGGACTCGAGTTGTAAAGAACTTAGATTTTAACAGTTTGAGTTCGAGCAACCTTGTAAGCTTGCATTTGAAGAATGTTGAGATGGTAGCGGATTAGATGTTGTGAAGTATGTGTTAGTGAACAGATTTGACAGGTTTGATGTGATCCGGTAGTTTAACGACCCGGGAGTTCAGGGCGGCGGAGCTCATAATTTTTAGGGGCATTACAGGTAGACAGCTCCTCCGGGATGCTACCTCGACGTGCTCCGGCACAAGGACTCACCCGCGGGGATAGGCGACTCCTCCAGGACACTATCTCTGCCAGGGAGTTTTTTAACTCCCCTTTTGCCAGGTAGACGGCTCCTCTGGGATACTACCTCGGCCAATCAGGTAGACGACTCCTCTGGGATGCTACCTTGACGCGCTTCGAGTACTCCGGCACAAGGACTCACCCGCGAGATAGGCGACTCCTCCGGGACACTATATTTGCTAGGGTGTCTTCGTGACTGGCCTACGTTCTCCAGCACTGGGGGCTCGCGTCGGCACCCCTAGGGACTATGACCCCGGGGTCACTCCAAGATGGGAACAGGTCTTCGGAGGGCATCATGCCTAGTCCGCCTGGCAGTTGGGCGTCGGGTCTTCCCCACCGCTGCCAGGCCTGTGGGACTCTGCAAAGGCTTGGATTTGTGGCTAGATCAAGGGGTTCTCTGGCCACACCAACGCTGTGGGAGCCAGTCTTTCCAGACAGACAGAGCGACGCTGTGAGGAGCAGGCATGGTGAATATGCAATCCAACAGTACGTGGAGCACCGGCACCTGTGGACCCCCCGGTGACATGTCACTCCCGGGGAGTGCCACTCGTCGGTTAATGACATCATCATCTCAATCTCTATAAATAGAGGTCTTGAAAATTCATTTGAAAAGGGTTGAAACATTTTCAGACTTTTCACTTCCTCACTCTAGAATCCTAGAGAGAGAAACATAAAAGACCCTGACTCTGGACCTAAGCATCGGACTGTGACTGTCGTCGTGTATTCACCCTGTGCCATCGTCCTCGCAGCACTGCCACCCTCAGGCTCTGTCTGGGAAGCCCTTGGTCTTTGCCCTTGATCCAGCCTTGTTGTGTCCTACATCATCATACTTGGCATCTGACTCGGACTGCATTCCTTATGGCACCTCCACGTCGACTGTGAACCCACTTTCCATGGCATCACTTCTTTTTAGCCTGTGAATTGCAAAATAACAAACTGTAGAACTGTAATAAAAATAATTAGTAGGCACCGTATGTAGTTTTGGATAAACCTCAGGGATATCGTGTGTAATTTATCCTTTTTTTTTCTTTTCTAATATGAAGCACCACAACCAATTAAATGAACACAAACACCATGAAAGTTGTAAAATGCATTGCAATACAAATTGAGATTCAAATCCATAATTTCACAAGTCATGTTGTCACATATCTAACTCCACTGAAAAACAAGGTCCGAACTTAAAACCTAAAAACCAATGGAGACTCATTGACCACATTGATAAAAGGGTCAAATACATGTAGGTACTCTGAAACTACCACAAAAAGTCTCAATGAAGGGTCCCAAAGTTTAATTTTTACACATAAGGGCCTGTAACTCCAAATTTGTAATAAGTAAGTACATATGTCCACTTTCTTAACGATTGAGGCTTTTCCGTCAGGGGCATTTTTGGGTTTCCATATTTGGGTGTTTTTCTCTTCTTCTTCTTCTTCATCAAAAGTTCACCTCTCTCCTCCCCATCCTCATTTAATCCCTTTCTTTCTCTCTCTTCTTTCCTCCTTTCTTCTTCCCCCTATTTTCTTCGTACTGCCCGAACTGTTCTTCCTCTTTCTGTTTTCTTTCTCTGTTTCTATTTTCTTTCTTGAAGTTGATTTGGGAAGCAGGTTAAAGAGGCTGGAAGAGGAAGTTGTTCATTTGGACAAAGCCCTTCCTGAGTTGAATGGAACTACTTCCGACACGATTGCTACTATGAACCCAACTTGATTTCGACCATGTTCGATTCGAAGTCCTCGATTTTGGCTTTGAACATCCCAAGTGTTGTCAACTTTGACTGAATTTCAGCCACTTGAGTCTTAATTCCAGTCAGAGGCTTCTTTTCAAACATGTAGCCTAGGGAAGGGAAGACTGTGATGAGCTAACAGGCGGCGAGGCAAGGGAAAACCACACGGTTGGCAAGAGGCAGGAGCTTTTTGTACAAGGGTTTTGGCTCTTTGAGGAAGGGAATAAAAAATTGAGGCGCCGGTCGCTGGCGATAGGTATGACGATCATGGTTGATGTCGATAGGTCGTCGAAGAAGGTTCAATTGAAGCGACTGGCTTGAATAACCCTTTTCTTTTTGTTGTTCTGTGACAGTAAGCATGGTGGTGTGGATCTGGTTCCTCACCCGCCGCCGTCGTGGTTCCTTTGTGATAGATCAGTGGGTGGCACCAGTCACCACCGGTGGTTGCTGTCGATCGTGGCAGTGGTGTGGGCCTAGTGGAAGTTGACGACAGATCTGCGCGTGAGAGGAACTGAGCCATCGACAGCATGCCTCTTATGATCTGCACGAAGATCTGCCGCCGATGGTTTCTTCTTCTTAAGGAAGAAGAAGTGAAAATTTAAAAAAGAAAAGAGGAAAAACACCCAAATATGGAAATCCAAAAATGCCCCTGACGGAAAAGCCTCAATCGTTAAGAAAGTGGACGGATGTACTTACTTATTGCAAATTTGGAGTTACAGGCCCTTATGTGTAAAAATTAAACTTTGGGACCCTTAATTGAGACTTTGTGGTAGTTTCAGGGTACCTATGTGTATTTGACCCTTGATAAAACTATAGTGTTAACCCTATGGTTATTTAACCTAGGATTATATTTGATTTTGATGATAACTAACATTGATGATTATGTTGTCTAACATGCATTGAGTTGATGAAGCAATATGTATAATATCATATTCATGCAAATGGATAATTAGACGAGAAAATTGATCAAAGACACTCAACGGAACGCATCAAAGATGGAATACTTCGATTGATTCTTACAAAGCTTTTATTCCTTTCTTTGTAACTAGGCATAAATAGTTGATTGTATCGATGACTGTGACCTAGAATTTTTTCATAAGTTTTCCTTGCATGCATAAACTTTTTCATACTGTGAAAACAGGGAAAACTGCATTTCTAAAATGCAGTCGACTGCATTGGAATACAGTCGAATGCAATGACTTCCAGTAGTCTATTACAGTCGACTGCATTGAAATACAGTCAATTGCAATTAATTTTTTTTAATTTCTAACGGCTAATTTGGGAATACAGTTGACTACAATGGTGCAATCACAGTCGACTGCGTTTATCGTTTGGCGCATTAAATGCCCTACCTACTTCCAAACGGTCATATTAATTCCCACAACTATTTAAACTCATTTTGGGCATAGTTTTGATTCACTACTTGCATTCAAAGCCCTCTTATCTTGCATATACTCAAAGCTATTATTCAATCTCTCTTGGTTTTCATTGTTTTCTCATCCCATTCAAGAGAGCATTGATTGTGAGCTTACATTTGAGAGATATAGATACTTTCATAAGTCATCATACACTTATCTCTCTTGTTCTAGAGCTTAAACTTGTACTCATCTACTTTTTGAGAGTGAATCTTTGTACACAATTCTTCATCTAAAGTTTCTTCTATCAAAGCTTGGGGTTGTCAAGCTTTGGAGTTTTGGGATTGTCAAAGCTTGTTCTTGATGTGGGTATAGCATCAAGGGATTGCAAGAGGTTTGATCTTGACCCGTAAGAAAGATACTATAGGTGGCCTTGTTGAAAGGTGGAGAAGTGAAATGAATACGTTGCACTTCCCTCTTGGAGAGATGACAATAACCTTAGAAGATGTAGGGTTCATCTTAGGGTTACCAGTGACGGGGTGGCTGATAATTGCTCTTCCGTCAAAAGTATCAAATAAGAGAGCTGCTAGGGACTTCTTTACTTTGATACCCGAGAGTGAATTTAGCACTGTTGGGATAAAGTTGAGGTGGTTACTAGATACCTACAGGATTCTGTCGAATTCTGTCGAAAAACAACATGGATGAGATGCTTGTGCTGCAAACAAAGGTCGTCCTACTTTGGGTGATGGGGGCAATTCTATTCCCAATGACGTCGAAGAATACAGTTCAGACCAAATATTTAGCGTTGTTGGGTAACCTGCAAGAAGTTGGAGAGTATGCTTGGAGTGTAGCAACTCTTGCCTACTGGTATTGAGAATTGCACAAGGCAATGAGGCTCGACGCCAAAGCTATATGTGCATGTCTCTCACTTTTGCAGGTATATCATACTCCATCCATACCTAAAATATCGATCACTTTGACTTTGCACATATATTAAAATTTTAGGTTATGTATTGTGTGTTTTTCCTATTTTATCCTCTAGAGAGAGGGGGAAGAGAGTGGGCCATGAAAGGAAAAATTGGTTGGTAGAGTGTTAAATGTGGAGAGAGAAATAGAATAAAAAAGTGTAAAGTGGTGGGCCAGGAGAGAGAAAATGAGTTGGTAGAGAGTTAAATGTGGAGAGAGAAATAGAATAAAAAAATTATAAAAAGGGTAAATATGTAAACATTCCTACAAAATCTTTCTTAATTTGGAAGTGATTAATTTTTGTGGGACGACAAAAAAAGGAAAGATGATCAATTATTAAGGGACGGAGGGAGTATTACTCTTTGTAATTACATTTTTTATATTTTTTTATTAGTCAGTGAACAATAAATTTTGACGATACGACCCTAGTCTGCCTTACTTCTCAGGTGTGGTCTTATGAACACATTACTACCGGCACACCCAACCGTAGGGACGGAACCGATAATGTGTGGCCTCGGTTGTGCATTTAAGAGTACAGCTGGAGGGAGAGCCACTACCCGAGGAAAGATGATCCCCATTACAACATTACATTTTAGCGGGGGGAGTTCGACTCGTTATCTCCGGGCCAAATGCGTTGGCGGCAGTACAAATGTTTGGGGTGACGGGTGGCAGAGTCGTTCGTCTTCATGCTCTCTGGGTTACAACGCACACCATTGATCCACTTCGAGATCACGGAGTGGTAACTACCAGATTGCGCAATGCGCCATTTTGACTGCCTGTAGGTGTTGCTAGCCGATGCCCCAGATATGAGGGGTAATAGGAACCCACCGCGTGTCCCACGGTTTGGCAAGGTGAATGCGCATGAATTGTGCACCGACAAAATTGAACTTTGGGGTTCTTGGCAAGAAGGCTGGCAGCTATTATGTCCAAGCCTGACCCCGTGATCAGCATTGAGCAGTATAACGACTGGTACTACCACATCACTTGGAAAAGAGTAGCCCCAATAAGGTTTAAAAGAGGGCAGAAGTACCACCCTAGGGGTCAGATCGATGAACGATGGGCATATAAGCTCGTAAGTTGCCCAACCAATGTTTTAATTGAATTTAATGATTCTTGTTTTACATTCAATCTCGTTTGTGTTTGAAGTTACTTATTATATCTTTGGATGTAGGTTAATGCCTCACTCGCCTTCTTCAAGAAACTGAGTGAGCGGAAGGAAGTGGTAGATGCCATGAAAGCGAAACTTCGCACCCATGCTGATGCACTGGCAAATGACTGCAGGGCTTTTTTATGCTGTTATACGAGACACAACCTTCGGGTGTTAGCACAGGAATGGATTATCCGGGGTGGCAGCCTCCCCATGTGAGCGAGGGATATTGTGATCCTTCGGGACAAACTTCAGGGGTGAGCAAGGGTGTTGGTGGTCCCTCCGTAGCTGGGATGGGCGGTGCTTGAGGGCAGCCATATGGCATGGAAATAGCTCATTGGGACGATTTCAGTGTCCCTCGTTTGCTTTTCTTGGGGACTCAGAAGTTACACCCTTCTTTTGGAGTCAAGTCACACAAAACTTCGACTTCACACCCCCAAAGGACAATATCTCCCGGTCTACCCCCCAGAGGACAATATCCCCCGCTCGACCCCCCCACCCCGTTATTCCCACTTATCCTAAAGGACATTCGTTGAAGCCTCTAAAGCCGGCAAAACGTGCCCTAATTTGCCAACATTACTTTAGCGGGGCCATCCCCCACAAAAAAAGTGGAAAGTGGTGTGAACTGCCCAAATGATATAGATTACAGTATCTCGTGGGACAAAAGGCCACCGGGGGATTGGTTGGAAGACACTGTGATCACTGGCTACGCTAAACTTTTGATGCGTCGGGGTTGGGATAGGAGGAATGCGTATCCTCGCATTTTTTTGTTGGATGCAATTTTTCATGGCATGCTTGTCGGAGAATAGGACCGTTGGCAACTCGTGAAGGGAGGAAAAGCTTGCTCCAGTGGCCTCAGCCTAGAAAGCTCACTGCATTTCTTAAGAATAGGTTGAGTCAGGTGAACGCCCTTGATGCAGACGTCTTCCTATATTACCATTCTTGGGTAATAGGAACCACTAGTACTTGGTTTGCTATGAACCAAACAAATGGTGGTAACAATCCTCGACAGTCTCCACGACGATGCCTCACAGATGTCTGTGAAGGATCTTTTCAAAGCCCAATTCGATGGTATTATAATCTTGCGATTGTTGGTTTTTGCTCATTGTAATTGTTAACTCGTAGCTTATGCCGTTTTTTTATTTTTCCACAGGCTATGTTTTGTGCCATGGTCCATACTCTCCGTGGAATAAAATTACTGGGGAAGTCAAAGCTCGAAGTTCTATTAAAGAGACAAAGGCCCAAGCAAGCTAATCATTCAGACTGCGGCGTCTTCGTCTGCATGTAGATTAACTACATTTGTTTGGATGAGAGTCTCAAGGCAGCTGTCTGGTGCAAAGCAGACGTAGAAAACTTTAGATATAAGATAGCTTGGCAAAGTCATAGCGGCCGGCCTAGAGCATTTAGGAATATTGTTGAGGCCCAATGACATTGTAAACAATTATTTTTATGACATAGCATTTTTATTTTGTAACATTTGATCTCCTTCTTGAGACATGTTTTTTTGTGTGTTGTGGTTTTTTTGAGTGTTGTGTGTTGTGGTTTTTTTGCCCGTGTTGTGACAGGTTTGATAGCGATAAGAAAATGTTGTGGTGTGGTTTTTTTTCCTTATTAAGGCAGGTTGATGGTGGGAAAGAAAATAAAGGTAATGTATTGACATGTATTCTGCTACGCCGTCTGCTACATAGTTTAGCAGACGGCCTAAAACACCAAAAATTCTAAGTGTTGATGTCTAATTGTTTCTGCTACACCGTTCGCTACATAATCTAGCGGACGGCCTAAAACACCAGAAAAACTCTAAGTGTTGATGTCTAATGTTTCTGCTACGCCGTCCATTACATAGTTTAGCGTACAGCCTAAAACACCAAAAAATTATAAATGTTGATGTCTAATTGTTTATACTACACCGTCTGCTACATAGTCTAGCAGACGACCTAAAACACCAAAAAACCTCTAATGTTGATGTTTAATATTTCTGCTACACCGTCCACTACACTATGTAGCGGACGACCTAAAATACCAAAAAAAATCTTAAGTGTTGGACATCAATATTTCTAATATGTCGTCCGCTACATAGTCTAGCGGACGACCTAAAACACCAAAAAACTCTAAGTGTTGAAGTGTAATTCTAAGTGGCCAAAAAAAACAAAAAAATTCAAAGTGTTGATATCTATTGTTTATGCTACGCCATCTAGTACATAATCTAGTGGACGGCATAAAACACCAAAAAGTTCTAAGTGTTGATGTCTAATTGTTTCTGCTACACTGTCTGCTACATTATGCACCGGACGACCTAAAACACCAAAATAATTCTAAGTGTTGGACCCGTATATACATAGTCTAGCGGACGTCCTAAAATACCAAAAAAGCTCTAAGTGTTGAAGTATAATTTTAAGTGGCCAAAAACATCAAATAAATTCTAAGTGTTGATGTCTAATGTTTCTGCTACGCTGTCCGCTACATAGTCTAGTAGATGGCCTAAATCACCAAAAAATTCTAAGTGTGATGTTCAATGTTTCTGCTACGCCATCTGCCACATTGTGTAGCGGACGAAAAAAAAACAAATCAAAATTTAGGGTTATTATGTGATGTTTCTGGCTCATAAAAGATTATTACAAAAAAATTATTACAAAAAGTCCAACAGAGGCTCAAAAAATATTATCACAGAAAAAAATTATTACAAAAAAGTCCAACAGACTTAATGCCTCATAAAAGATTATTACAAAAAAAAATTAGATTGAAGGTCCACTGCATCTTCTTCTTCCTCGTCTTCGGCATCATGTTCTTCCTCGTCTTGCAGTCCCATTGGACTTATCCCCAGTGCCTTGTAATGGTTCAACTTGTCATGGTTGGTCATTTTGTTACACAGTGCACACCTTCTCAGCTTTTTAGGTCGAGTTGCTTGTTCAATAGAGCTTTTCATTCGTGTAGATCTCTTGCATCCTTTCGTTTACGATATAATTAGATCCAAAGGTCGGATATCATTATTCTCTTCCTCAACTGGTGCATCATCTTCTGATCCATGTGTAGGCTCAGTATCAACTATATTGCTAAGTGAAGTTACTTCAAACTGGTCGACGGTAGGCTCTTGCTGCTCTGCTATCTTGCGAAGATGTTTATTCGGCCATTGTAGCGGCACACTTTACAGACAAACGTGTAAACATTGTCACCAGATGATTATACTGCAACGTCTCTGATTCTTCAAAGTCAGTGTACGGATGCTCCGAAAAGGCAATGGTACCATGCAACCTGTTTGCAACCTTAGTCCACCACGGCAAGATATATTTGTCTGGGATTACCTTGATATACTTTTGGGTAAAAACCCGCAGAATGTCTTTACACAGCATGCCATGGAACTCAAAATTCTTGCAAACACATGTCACCGAATTCGTCTCTGTATCATGGCTCACCGTATACAGTCTACGCAACTTCTCAGGGGCAAGGTTGTTCACCAACAAATAAACCTTGTACTCACGTGTAGACTTTTATGCTACCATGTTTATACCGTATAGTTCCGATTTTTGTAGTTCCACTTGGTATTTGCATGAACATCTCCTTCGTATAGACGTTCGCACCATTCACCTCCAGCAGGGTCTCAAGCAACCTTCTCCTTTGTTTGTACGTTCTTGTGAAGTCCGCAGCCCTTTCTTTCACTAATATCTGTGCAACTGCTTTTTGAGCGGATGTGACGAAACTCTTCAAATTTGTAGTTGTACCCACATAACTATCGAACGTGGCATTCATAGATTCACTCTTGCCCGTTGTTTTCATGCTTGCAGAAAAATACCTTCTCGTGAAAAAGCCAATCTATTGCTTTTTGAGCTCATACAAGTTGGAGCCACTCGTGGTCTTGCAATGAGTAATCCTGAACAAGCTTTTCCCACCTCTCTTCAAATTTCTCAATAGTTAACGACTTGTTAACGCACCTGTCAAAATCATGTTTAAAGTCTGGATGCTTTGCATACACGTGATGCAGACGTTCAGGGTATTTGTTACTTATATGCCAAGTGCACAAGTTATGTTGAGTATTTGGGAAGACAGTAGCAATAGTCTTCTTCATGGCCAAATCTTGATCGATGATGATAACTTTGGGTGCTCTGAAGTTTAGTGCTTCCAGCCACGTCCTAAACAACCATACAAAGAACTCTCACTCCCGTCCTTCAACAAAGTAAACCCGAACAGAATGAAGTGATAATGATAATTGACGCTTGTGAAAGGAACGAACGGCATCAAGTACTTGTTGGTACGGTATGTGGTGTCAAAAGTCACAACATTCCCAAAACGCTTATAAGCAAGTCTCAAACGACCGTCGACCCAAAAAAACTATGGTAACTCGGTGCTCGTCGTGAAGCTTATAATCGTAGGTATACTGCGGGTCCTCTATCTGCATCTGCTTCAATAGGCTCATTATGAATTGAGCATCATTGAGGGCGGCTCGTATTTAGGTTCGGACCGCGTTTCGAACGTCTGTAATGTTTAAATTTAGATTTTGAATTCCTCCAGCTTGTTCAGCAAGAACATTAACAATGTCGGTAGGTCCTATCGGCGCATTACTCATTGTGTGAATCAGGCTCCTTGCGACATTACTCATCTCTTGCATTGATGCATCTGACTCACTTTCGAAGGGGTTACTAACGGGTGATTGTGTGCCAATTCCAACCTAGTAATAATCCAATGATCTTGCTTGGGGTTATGGCTTACAAACATCTTGACCTTGCAATTTGTGCCCGCAAAGCAGTCCCGTCTTCTCCGCGCATATCATATTTCGTCATCACTATCATCATTACCGACGTGTGTCTCATTTTGCAATGGGTGTCTGCTTCTATGGCACTCGTATAAGCGAGACCATTTTTTTGTCATGTTGCTTGTTCTAGTTGTCTTGATTTTAATGCCAAAACCAACCCTCAACGAGTATGCTCGAAAACATTCTTCGGCTTCCTCTAATGTTTAAAATGTTTACCCTAGATACGGATCACTAGCATCTACTGGGGTGTTAGAGCTTGACACGAAATCAGACATTGTGAAATAAAATCTATGTAGAAATAGATTACGCTTAACTATCAAATGGCGTTTCTTGAACGTAATAAATCAAAATTATCTTGATAAATAGACTAATTTAGCATGACAAATACAACAAACATAATCTCAAAAGTATTGCCAATCTAATTACCTTGATGAATAGACCAATTTAGCATGACAAATATAACAAGCATAATCTCAAAAGTATCTCCAATCTAATAATTAGTAATTTCTTGATCATAACAAATTAAAATTACTCTGATAAATGGAAAAATTTAGTATGCCAAAATACAAAATATAATCTCAAAAAATTTGAATTTAACTATAATAATTTTTTTAAAGTTAACAAATTAATTTCTTGAACATCAGAAATTAAAATTACTTTGAGGAAGTTATATCCCAAAAAAATTATCTATTCATCCAAAAAAAAAATTCATCATTCAACTCATAAAGAAAACTTCACCATTCACAAACTTACCTTACTTGAGTGAAGCTTGAAATGTTACTTGAAGCTTGGAACTTAAAGGGAGCTGGAAATGGAGGCAAGCAGAGCTCAAGGAGATGAAAATGGAGAAAGAGGTTGGGCACTTTTGGGTTATATCTGTCACGTCGCCCGCCATACTGTTTGGCGAACAAAGTGGGGGGACAGGATGTGACATGTCTGCCAAAAGTCGTCTGTCACGCTGTGTAGCGGATGACTTTTTGACTGACAATTGTCAGCATCAAAAAGTCGCCCGCTACACAGTGTAGCGGACGAGATGGAAAGGGCTTTTTGGTAAAATAGACCGTCCGCTACACTATGTAGCGGACGATCAATTTTTTTCAATTTTTTTAAAAAAAGATTTGGGCAATCCAAATGATGGACAGCCAGATCTCGCTGGCAACTTAGCTCAAGTTGCTAGCGAAAGCAACGGATCAGGTCCCCCCCTCCCCCCATATATATATATATATATATATATATATATATATATGTATGTATATATATACACATGATAAAATG
The DNA here is from genome assembly GCA_033070095.1 of Escallonia herrerae. Classification (NCBI taxonomy): domain Eukaryota; kingdom Viridiplantae; phylum Streptophyta; class Magnoliopsida; order Escalloniales; family Escalloniaceae; genus Escallonia; species Escallonia herrerae. The sequence goes on along the minus strand of JAVXUP010000481.1, from coordinate 196,720 downwards.
CTAGTACTAGCAAGTTGTTAACTCTCCGGTTAATATCATTTTCAATCATTTAACTTCTAAGCAGTTTTATTACAAAACATTATACTTCTCAAAAGACTAAAATTGACCCATCTCAAGATTAGAACATGTCATTCCTAACCAAAGGAAAATTTGGCCATACAAAACTTGTATCAGAGCCTAATCAAAGGCGTGATTCAACCAAAAAACTCATGAAAATTCCTTGTTTATTAAATCATATGACAAAAATTATACAATTAGACCATATAGTTGGAAGATAACATGATTATTAAATCAAATAATGGATGTATCTCATGAAACTTTAAATATCTGTAGAACTCTGAACAAGATAACATCTCAGATATTAACTGAATTACACAATCAGTTAAAGAGTTAGGAAGTGAAAACCACATCTAAACTCAGAGAACTTCTTATCAAACTTTAAAAGTTATGACACTACCAATAAGTACTATAGTAACGAAACTTCATATGTATTTGAAGAAATTATAACATATAGTGGTAGTTAAGGAAAACCCTCTTCGAGTGGCCCAAAAGATACAAAAGATCCCGTAAAGGGAATGAGTGTAGAAGAAATAGAAAAAATAATAAACGACTACTTAGACAAAGTAAAAAAAGAAAAATCATTGAAAAAATCAATGATGGATGACATAGATCCAGTTGTTCTAAAAGAACAGTAATATAAATAAGAAGAAAAAAAAACCATATCAGAAGTAAATAAGGCGTTTTCTAATATAAATTTATGGAACGGAGAAACCAATCCAAATTATGTAGGAGCATGGAATCCATAGTTAAATTTAGAAAGAAATTCTAAATTCAATAACGCCCTTATAAAGACAAATTTAAAACAAGAATTTATTCCTAAAAATGAAATAAATGAGCCCGTAAATCAATACGGCGTATATCTTGATATCGATTGTATTTCAAATACTGAAGAAATAATCGATAATGGGGAACAAGCCTTAAGAATTGCCATAATATGCGATAATTTAATAGAAAGACATGTTATGAAATATTTTTTCGAGTAACCCTGCGAGGAAATGCAGCTAGGTTTTAGAATAGTATATCAGATAATGAAATGATAATTGAAGCCCACAGCAAGTTTAACATTTCTGAAGAATGAATAATATTTTATGCAAATAACCTCAAACGAGAGTTACGCAGAATATCTATAAATATCATAGGTATTCAAGAAAATCAAGTAACAAATGGTTAGTGAACAAGCTCATTTACACGTAACAAACGCCAACAAACGCCGTAACCCGTCCTTCCCTCGGCCTGTTATATCGATCTTCCGCCCATCGTGCCACCAATCATAGTACCTATTAAAGCAGCAAGTTACATAACATCATCTATCAGCAGTGTGCGGAAGCAATGACAAAGCAGATTTGATCCGATTCCCCAACCCGCCTTTCAAAATGGAGACGGTGTTTACGAAAGGCTCACAGCAGCTCAAGTTCTCCAAAGCAAATCCATCATCGTGTTCGGATACCTGGAGCTGCCTTTCCAAATATCTTCTTAGACTAGCCTCTGCAACATTGATTAGGCTGAGAGACGGATTTGTGTGCATGAATTTCGTAACGAGAAATCCTGCAAGAATCTGCTGATCCGCCTTCACAAGTTCTGATATGAAGCACGGAAAGAGGACAGTTTCAAAAATAAACAAGATGCCCTTCTCATTGCTTTCATGTCCGTCTGCTCCTCTACGCTTGAGAATCGATAATTGTGCCTCCTGACACCGGTGACAGAAATTCCCAACCATGTAGCAAAGATATGAGAAAGTGCTGCCAAGGGAAGACTTGGTGATGATAGTTGATATGACTCCAGAGTATAAAACTAAAGTTAGGAACTCATGGTCCCTCCCAATCGTGTCCGATATGCCTCCTAGCTTCACTTTGTCTTCAACTGCTGCCAAACACTGCACCCGCATTGCTTCATAAGGTAGTAACATGGACATCTTAAGAGCTACAAAGGAATCTACACCAATAAGAGTCTCGTTCAAGCTACAAGCACCATCTTCATCCAACAATAGACCACTCATCTTTGTAATGGACTGATCGATCAATTTTAACACGTCTGTAAACCGAGAAGCCAGTACTAGTTTCTTAAGAATCTCCACCCAACACAAATGCAGGGGATGAACTGAAAGGGTGTTTTCTTTCTTGGTCTCTTTCTCAACGGGTTCTTCCGGGAAGCTTTCCCATCCCTCATCCCAATCATCATTGCCCCAATTGTCTTTAGCATCAGACGACTCTCCAGATTTTGCCTCATATCTCCCAGTAGTGAACAGACCTTCCCACTCTCCTAGAATGGCTAACAAAGTATCACAATGGCGTTCAGAAATGGCGGCCGCAGAGACTTTTAGGAAGCAAGAAACTGCTGATTCCACGGTCAGAAGATTATCGGGGGTAATCTCAAATTTTGGTGAGATAGCCGACACTAGCTGTGACGATTTAAGGGCAACCAAAGTATTTGCAAACCTGGTAGTCGCGTCTGTCACATTTGACACCCCATGATCAGAGAAATTGTCGCCGTTCGCAGTTGCACTTTGTAGACTGTCCCAGCCTTCCCATGGAAGAACATCAGTCTGTAGCTCGGTTGAAAAGGCCTTCAAATTTCTACCTTCAGCTGCAACAAATTGCATAAGCTCCAGCGCGTAAACTCGAACTTGGCTTGGCAGTTCCAAGTTATCGGAGAACTTGGCTATTCTAGCCCACACTGCCTGCCTGACCCTCTTCAGTTCTTCCAAATCACCCTCCATTTTACTCAAAGATGACACTAAGCGATGTAGATTCTCATGGTCCACTGATCCAGATGCCAAATCTCGTAAGATGGTTTCCAGTGTACTTAAATAAAGATTAGGAAGATCCTGGATGCTATCAAAACATACTTGAGGGTCGGCATTCAAAGTTGAGCCAGGCGCGAACTGTGACACTGCTTCCGAATATACGTCTAATATGGCTTCAAATCGACAGTCCGAAAGAATCATTGCTGTGCAAAAACTGGAAGTTTCAACAGCAACATTACCTGAGAGACGGTGGTTAGCATAGCCTACAACGGTGCCCCAGCCCTGATTTGGTGAGACTTTCCCCTTCATAACCAAGCTCACAAAGACTTTAAGACACACCATTAAACACTTTGGAGAGATCTTTTCCTCCTGACCCTCATGTGATACAAGATCCTGCATGTCATCACTAAGTCTCAGCCAAAAATTCAGAAGCACTATGAGGCAGTCCTGCCATGTTGAGTCGCAAGAGATACTGTCAAATGAATCATTGACAGGTAGGATACCTGTGAAGAATCGCGTCATCATGTCTGAAGCAGACGGATATGGAAGGACTCTGATATACTTTTTGCACATATCATAGCTGCGCTCAAGCTCATTAATTAAGCAACGAGTATTTTCAGGGCTTTGAAAATGGGTTTCTTTGTTTACCGTAGCTTCCAAAGTGGTCATAAAACTGAGCACATGGTGTCTATAGACATCCTGCCATGATACAAGACCCGCGGTCGGTGGATCTCCACAAATGCTACCAAGGGTCTCCACCATTTTTGCCAACGCTTCTACACTAACTTCATCAACATGAGCATAAACTTCACTGTTAAAGCATTCAAGATTCAATCCTCTTAATCCAGAAATATTTTTGAAGTTCAGTTCCTTAATAAAAGATACCCTACTACATTCCTGTGCAATGATCTCGTATAAGTGACCTGACCCTGGATCCTGATCAACTAATTTTTTGGTTTGTTCTAGGTGGAAGAAGCAGTCAGATAGTAGACCATAAACAAAAGAAAGACGCTGCTTCTGACGCCCGTCAATTGCAGGGTACACAGAGAAGAAAATGGTATTGATGGCCTCTTCAGCACAATTAAGTAATTTGCCTTTAAATTCTGAAATCTCGGCCTCGATATCATCAATGGCCCAAACTTCAGAAACAGAGATAGAACGAAGGTACTGCAGTAGCACCTGAGAAAGAAAATGTGAAACATTTAATCAAATTAGCATGCATTGTTCGAATCATGCTTAGAGATGCAGAAAACCCGCATACCTTGGTTTGATCCAAGCCGTAAGTAGATGCCAGTTTCATCAAATCCTTCAGTATACGCTTATTGTCCAACTTCACTGATTCAATGAGGGAGAAAACAACATTCTCCATATATCTGACGTCCCCTTTTAGAAAACGTGCAACTTCAACACCGGGAATTATTTGCTCCAACACCCTGGTGTGGTCTGCCACACGCCTTTGTTCTTCTAGTTTCAATTTCCATTCTCTCCAAAATGAGGACTGTGCCTCATCAAGTTTGTCCCACTCATCTAAATGCAGAGAGAAAATAAATTGAGAAGCTACAATAACATGTAAAAGATGCAAAAACAATACTTTGCACATCCTGGAAGGAAGAAAGCAAGTACAAAGACAAGATCTTACTGGTCCTGTTAATTCACCTGATCTGACTGATGTATGTCTCTCCTGAAATTTCCTCAAAAGCAGTTCCCTCCGCTGATCAGGACCTTTACACTCAACTCCAGAGTTGTGTAACGAACTATAAATCATCCCAACATTCATAATGCTACAAATGTCATCGTACTCCTCCCTTGTTCTTACTTGCTCTTCTATTATTTCCACCCCGTGAAAGGCATCAAGAAGATTTAACAGAAAGGTGCACCCTAAAATGTCTCTCTCTTCAGTAGCAGGTGGTTTAATAATTGATTTTGCTACAACAGCAATTAAATCGTCTTTGGGAGCAAAATCATTCCTTGCCAACCACGAAAGAATAATCAGCACAGCTCGTGTTCTCAAACTAACACACAGCTTTCCTAACAATGAGCCTGCAATGAATTTCTTATCAGTTTCAGCTTCTCGACTTAATTCAAGCAGCCATGGGAGCCACAAATCAGCAAAGGACAAAAGCTTCCGATTTTCTGTGAGAAAATTCCAATCGGAACCGGACTCTTCAGAAAACTTGTTAGCAACAGAAAGTATATTATTTATGGCGTTTAAACGGACTTCTTGATCATCACGATCAATCCCATCAATTGCTCCAGACCACTCTCTTAGGTCAACTATATCTTGAGTATCATGCAGTGGATTTGAGATGATTGGAAAACCATCGACTGAGTTTGGAGGATCCGTCCCTGTCAACGCCATTACAGTTTCGCATTGGCCTTGAATATCTAGATCTTTCCATGCATTTAGCAGCTCACTAATGGACTCGTCATCGCAGTGACTCAAAGCGAAACCTAGAAGTTGCTTTCGAGAACTTATATCCATGTTTTCAAGTGCGGGCCCTCTTGCCAGAGCAGCACATAAGTCCCAAATGGGCCCATGTCCCTTTTTGGCCAACACAAGACAGAGATCAAATGCCAGCTGTAGGTCTCCAGCAACTGCTGCTTCTCTTGCAATAGCTTCTTGAACGGCGAAGATGTCATCCTGAGAGCTCAGGCCGAAAAGCTTAGCAATTTCAATAATTTCATCAACATTTAAATAAGCTCCTGCTTGACTTGTGATGGCCAATTTAATGATCTCCATTGGATCTTTGTTTTGCCTAAATTGCAGAGGTAGAATGCTCACTCCAAGATTTGGAAGTTTATCAGTAAGGGCATCAATAATATCTGCCTCTGCCTTGATGTTTCTGCTGCTTGGAAAGATATTCAAACATTCCTTAGCCTTCCAGATCTGTTACAAGTCCCAGCCATTTGTTCAATGAAATTTTAAAAGTAACATCGTGACAAAACACATATGTTGTTATAATATCAAAAACTACTATATGTGGATTAAGAAAAAGGATGAGTAGGAATTCCATAACCGTGAAATCAGTTTAGGTAACAGAAAATTGAAAAACTAAACACAGGGATAAGTTATAATAAAGCCATGCACCGCAAAAGTGGTCAATTAAGGCGAGTCTAAAAAAATTGACACTTTTAGTCCTGCCTAGCAAACTAGAAAGAATGGTGTCGGAAGATTCTAGTTTGACATGAAAACTAACGGAGCCTAAGGGCAAAAATGTTTGTTTAGCTTAACTGCCAAGCCTAAATCCTCTTACTCCGACAGCTTGATGACCTATGCTTGGGCATTTATACGCCAACAAGTAGAGGCTAAACAAAATGTACATTGACTGTTAAACTGCATTCCTACATTAATATGTGTAGCGCGTTCTATCGTAATTTCGCAACAATGTAATAGAACAACAATTAGAAATTGCGGTATCCACAACAGCAACAAGCTTGGCAACAGGGAATTCCAATAATTTAAGCACAACCTAGTTGCTTCAATCTGTCTGCTTCAACAAGTCCTGCAACATGTTCAGGTACACCAACAGAGTGCATGTGACAGTGGAGCCGCTCCAGTTGTCTTATGTGGACTAAATGGAAAGAGAGGAACAAGCAAACTTTTAATGATGTGTTATTGCCGCCAGCATGCCCTAATTCTGGGCCTCCTACTTTTTCTGGCTTAAGTTGACTGGACCTTTGTAGACTTTATTGATAAGTTCTGTATTGGTGTCAGGGAAATACTTAGGGCTGGCCACGTCATGGTTGTAGCGTTTAGCTTACGCTCAGGCTAGGACCCTGTGCAGGGCTTTGAAGCGGTTTCCATTTTATGTTTTTGCGCATACAAGGGTTCGATCCCAACCCAGGTAGGGTATTGTTTTATTCGAAACAAAAACCACTACCAGTATATTATAAGTTAGCTCCTCATAAGATGCGTGCTTTAAACAACAGAAACGCAGATGAGAAGGCAATATATGTGGAAAAAGATGCCACTTCAAAAATAGTCATAGACTGTCATACAACAGAACCATGTTGAACTTACTTCAGAACAAGCAAGACTTGAAGCTGAGAAGAAAAACTCTCTTGCAGCTTGAATGACTAGATTTTCTGCCTTATCTGTTGCCAAAGCAACTGAACCAGCGCCTTTTAAGTAGTTGCTTGCAAGAGAAAATTTCCCAGCTTTAAGCAGTCCCCTGCAGAATTCCATCAACATATACTCTAGATCTAGAAAAGGAAATGCCTTTTCTTGCAAGGATTGCAAATCACGCCACATGTTTGCCCAATCATTGTCTGATCGGCCTGGCTGTTTACGGATAAATTTTGAAAGTATTAGACGAAGAATCTGCTTTACACCCTTGCCATCTTTATGTGCTGCCTGAAAGAATCTAATTGGTTTTGGGACCTGTGCACGAGCAAATACAAAGGTAAATAAGATATAAGCTCCTGCAATTATGTTCATGCAGATCACTCGAGTTATTTACATCTATATTTCAGAAGCATCACAATTATGCAAACATAAAACCATGTCATGTCATGGCAACCCCCACCACATACAACGCTAACCTATGAAGCACCGGTGCGGCACTTAGGGTGAAGCACCGACACCGGATACACGTCGGGTGCAGGTGCACCTTGGGTGCGGCACTGGTGCGTGTCAGGTGCGTGTCCACCATTTTTTTTATTTTTTTAATTTCTTAAATCCTGGGTGCGGATCGGCTCAGATCTGTCACCACCGGCGACCATGGGAACTCCGGCCACCACCGGCGACCATCGGGAACTCCGGCGACCACCGGAAATCTGAGAGGAGACACTGGAGAGAAGAAGTAGAAGAAGAAGGAAGAAGAAGAAGAAGGAGAAGGAGAAGGAGAAGGAGACTTACCGGCGACCCACTGCGGCGTCCCCGTGCGCCATCTTCCAGAGAGTCGATGTGTTGACTCTATCTTCTTCTGACTTTTGACTTGTTTACATTAATTTTGTTATATTATTTAAGGACTCCCAATGTTAAGTTATTATATAAATCAACCCCAGTAATTTAAAGAAATAGAAGTGCTACTACATAAAAACTTTATTATGTTCAGTTCTACAATTTTAATATTTATAAAATAACCCATTAAATTTAACAAATTCTTACTAATTTGGTTGAAAGCTTTAAAATTTACAAAAGAACCCATTAAACTTAACAACTCACTACTTTGGTTGGAATATTAATTTCTTTTCACATATATCAAACACATATTATGATTATTAAGATTTAAATTGTTCAAAAATTAAATACTAAGTATACATAATTAAAAAAATATTTATAAAATATGCCGTATCCCCGCCACACCCGTATCCTAAAATTTTTAAAAATGCCGTATCCGCACTTGCACCCATGTCCGCGCTTCTTAGACGCTAACAAAGAGAAGCAAGCTATCAGATAATTAATGGAGAAGAGGCAAAAGATTCTGACACCAAATGATCCGCTGCTCCTCCCAGAAAATAAGTAGCCATTTCAACAGGCCTCTCAGCTTTAAACATAAATGGCAGAGAAAATTTGATGGCAAGAGAAGCAAGGATCTTCCAAGTTATTAATCACTTCCACAGGCAATTAGAAGAATCACACACTACCATAATAAAGCTCGAAGAAGAAAGAGTAAAATCCCCAATTACTGCCCTTTCTTAATACCAGCAAGACCAGCAGGGTAAACTAGCGCTTCTTCAGAGAATCTTATTGACCACCGTCAATTGAAGCACCATAAGTGGGCCATGAAACCCCAAGTTGTCGATGATCACCCTCCTCATGCCAACTTCCATCAAATGACTTACTGATTTTAAAGAAAGAAATAGAGGTCATCCATTTGAGAGAGAGAGAGAGAGAGACATCAAAGTTAAAGCAGAGAGAGGAGCTAAGATCTGGAGAGGACGATGGAGGCAGAAACCTTTAGAGTGCTATATAGAGGAATGAAAAATACCGCGTGTTTGGAAAAAGAGGAACACCACTCAGTATATCCTGTTTTGGTTTTTTCTTTTCTCCTCCAAAGCGGAAACCGGTTCCTGGTTTTAAGGGAATAGAAAAGCAACTTGCAACGAAATAAGGTCTCTTTCATTCGTTTCCGTTTCTTTTTTCATTTTTGTGAACAGAGAAAGACGGGAAATGCTAATATAACATGCTGCCAAATGCCACCGTAACTTCCATCAGTAGAAAGATGAACCAAAAAGGGGAAAAAAAAAAGGTCCACCCTCAAGTGTACATGAAAAGTTAGAACTCGTTTACTGAACCGTTCCAGCGCCATTAACAGTCCAGATTAACCGAGCTATCCCAACTCTTCTTGTTCTCCAACATTCCCCAGTTGTCAGAGCTGAGCAGCATTTTGATATCCAACGCACAATGACAGAACTAGAAGTGCCCTTCTTGCAAATATCAGAAGACAAAAAATATCTAATGGCAGATGTTTATGGAACACGAAAGTTCAGAATTGAAAGTACGTTGAGCAGGATATAAAGGTTTTATATCTATGGATATTATGATAAGATACCAACTCAATACAAATGCAGGGGGATGGGAGCATTGAAAGCACTAGATGCTGTCATTTCATGTCATCGTCAAAAGAAGAAAGTAAATAAAGAACACCATTCCATACGCTATAACAAGATGGCAAGTTTCATAGTTAAGAATCCAAACCTGGTAAAATGACAAAAGTCTTCCTGCTTCAATATGGCCTTCTGCCGTTTTAAGACTTCTCTTCAAGCCCTCAAACTTGGTATCTATAAGGTGCGAATGTCAAACATTGCAGTCATCAATGATAATTTTCATATCCAAGCTGATCATATGAAAAAGTTGTGAGACATAAATCTACAAGCACACAATAAACACACACACAACAATTTTCTAATAAATCACATGTTTATATTTTTTATTTTATCCTTACATGGATAAATTATGTAAACGTTGATGGTAAGATGTATTGTAATGCCTCAAGGACTAGTGCAACAAATGGGATGAAGTTGACAACATTAGGTTCCAATATAATTTACGACAAGTCATTTCCACAATTTTCAAATCCCAAAGCTTCTTAAAGCACTTCCCAAGGAAATTGCTTATGCTGAGTAATTCTACACCACCAAAACATCCATGGCCATTGCCCATTGGTTTACCAGCGCCACATAGTTTCTCCTCAGAGCCTTAAAACACAGGTGCAAGTTCAAAATTTAAGGCCAAGCTTAAACCTACCACCACACCTTTAACTTCCCACCCCAGAGGCCAGAGCTTAGTAGCACAAGCCCAACTCTCTTCAGTTCAAAAATAACTAACCACTTGCTCCTGTGTCCAGCATACTATGCATAATTAATTATGCTTCAAAGTATTAAACTGATAGCTCTTGCCCCGCGTAAGATGTTTTATGATGCAACAGTACGGCTTTTTCAAAGCTAGAGACACAACGCAAGTACAAAGCGTGCATCACACATCAGAATGACACCAATCAGAATTTTTTATTTCAACTTCATGCAATTTTTGCCGATGAAATAATTATCATTGATATGGGCTAGTGTCAAGAAAAAACACACACACTGCTTATGGATCTTCCTAGTTTCCAAATGTTTGGCCTTAATGTCAAACTTCAGAAGAAAACTAGAGGATTATAATTCATGCAGAAGGCACTGACACGCTTGATTTTCTTCATATCTCAAGTCTTCTTTCTAAGGAAATACTAAAGTATCGAAGATATTGAAATTTTTTTATTTGAACATACATGCATAGATATTCCAAAATCCTTTTTTGGTAAAATGGGGACATTTGAGTAGTTATCATACACAGCTAACAATCATCCAAGGAAAACGGGATCAAACGCCTAATGACAAACTTACCTTGTACTTTTGGAAGTTTAGACAACATGGAGGCCATGGTACTCCACCTATCTGTACTGCTGCAGGAGTATATGCACTGCAGAGCACAATCAACTACTTCAGCCTCATTGTTGAAAAATCCATTTCTTTCAAAATCCCTGCACCCTTCTTCAACTACGGTCGAGCAAATGTCTAATCTATTCTCCAAAGCAATCTCTGTCATCCATCTAACAAGAAATGAGACAGTCGTCTTATTGACAGTTGAAGGGTTATCAATGAACCCATCTCCAGAAGGGGGGTCCGCCACATGCAACCTTTTTTGCATGAATGGAATTGCTTTAGCACGTAGCCTTTCCACCACATTTTCCTCATTCACCCCCCTAAGCATCAATTTAAACCTTTCATAGTCAGTTAACTGTTCCCATGCACTAAGGCTCATGGAGAAATTCATCTCACTAGCATCAACATCAGAATAAATAAGCTGATGTAAGCAAGAGATATCCTCATGGAGTTGCTGCAGTTCACATATACCTTTGTGACAAGCAAAATCAACCAAGCACAGGCAGTTGTCTAGCTGCCCACTCAAAGTATCAATATCTCTAGCTCTCTGTTTATACCATATAAGAAGTTCATCGCCTGATGGCCATAAGAACCCTATGGACTGCTTGACAATGGGTTCAGTTCTAATTTGGATACTTATCTCATGATTCTGAGGTATTTCCTTGATATAACTTACCATCTTCTCACATTCAACCCAATCAGCATCCCTCAAAGATATACTTGAAGGAGGTGAACACCCAGGAAGCAGCTGCCCATAAGTTTGAACTGGAACCGTTTCCGGAATAGCAGCTAAAATTTCCAGCATAAAAGGATTCAGCGAATATGGATGGCGTTTGAAAAGAAGGTTTAAGGCCCCAATTTTCCCACTTTTTGCAAGTGCGACAGCAGCTTCATTGATCGGCAAAATGCGAAATTTTCTGTACTCCTGCACAGAAAACCTGCACAAGGCTAAGTCAATAAGTAGCAAGTCAGTGGAAACCATTTGAAGAGTGGATACCTTCAGGAGAAAAGGCTATAGAGGAATTAACATGAAGTGCACTTCTATGGCACACAAACAATCAGAAACGTTGTCAGAGAGTCAAGATGATTTCAAAAAGAAAAAACCTGTGCTATATATAGTAAAGGAAACATGAAAGGAAAAGAAATTCGAGCTTGAATAACCGTTTGCTCATTGATTATTCACTTCTTAACGAAATTCGCAGATATTTCGTTTTCTACTTCAGTTTACTGCGATTCTGAGTCACATCAAGTAAAACCGCAAGTACGTAGCTCAACATTCTTTTTCCTCATAGCCACGTCAAGAGGGTAAGGAAAGAACTTGCTACTAGCTAGTATAAAACGATAAAAGAATGGGATAATTACCTGCCCATGTTTATTCCAAGAAAAGTCTCGAGCCTGTCCCTGAATTGCAATAATTTGAGTCTTGCCAAACGAAAATCCGAAATTACACTGCTTTCATCATCTTCCGATTCAGAAAATGTGTATTGGTTTGTTACACGGAGCCCATAAGCAAGTAAAGCCCTTACTGCATCTTCTGTTGGTCCAACTTTATTTACACATTCAGAAACTACGAAGGCTTGATCTTTGATAATTGACAGAAACATATCTATCTCGTTTGCTCCTTGCCCAGAATGCAACCATTGTGACTTCAGCACTTCATCTTTATCCAATTTATGACGATCAGCAAACTCTAGAGCAGTCTGATACTTTCCACCACTAATAAATGCACCATACATCTCAGGAACAGATCTCTCCAAAAATGATATCAAGCTCCATTGACGATTAGCAATGTCAAACTGATTATATTTATCCAGAATGCATGTCTCCATGAGATGTAAGTCACTTCCTGCCTTTATATGAGACGACTTGTAGCTTCCATCAGATGATGTACTCTCTAGAAGAAAAAGACGCCCAGGAAACAGCTCTACTCGTTCTAATACGGGCGCATAGTATACAGGATCATCTCCTGAAACTTTAACACCATTAAGTACTCCAACCATGGCAACAGTACCAGTCCTTTTAGCAACGGTAAGAATTTGGTCAGACCACCAAGTAAAGTCTGATACATCTTCCATGTGTTGTTTTTGTCTGGATGAGTTGTGTCTTTCTTCACAAAAAAATTGTGAAAGAGAACCCTGCTCTTCGTCCACCTTGAAAGTGACCAAGAAACCTCTTATATCTAAGGTGGCAACAAACTTCCCCCGCGGTGAGAATAGCACCTTTGGAGATGTAAATTGACCAACATAACCCTTCGGTTTAGAATATAAACCATCGACTTCAGTAGAAGACAATTGTGTAAGATCTTTGTTCCTACTTCTTTGCCAAATTGAAAGTATACTAGATCCTGGGAAGAAAAAAGAAGGCTGATAAGTAGCTTATTGAGTTTCAGTAGGTAAAAGAAAGACTTCAAGAAAACCTTGCAATTATGATGGCATGTGAAAGGTCGACACTTTATTACAACGTGATTGATTAAAAAACAAACATTTGAGGGAGAGATATGAAGAGAGAACTTGACTCCAACGATAAAAAGTCCAAAAGCATATTACACATCTCTATAGAGTGGAAATGGCACGTGTTTGGAACACCGGTTCTGTCCTACTAATCATCACTTCATCAAGCTAACATACAAAATTACCAATTGAAGCAATGTAAAAGCATGTGCCACTTGGCAGTTAAGAGGAAACTTTTAGATTTTAAAGCAATCTAAACGCATGTTTGCTCACATCGTTTTTTATTTTTTGTTTGTCCCTGAACACATATCAAAGTGAGCTAAGATAATAAACACTGGCATCATCAAGACACGAGCGATGCATAACCAGCTCTCTGGAAGTTATTTAGCATCCAAAAAAAGTTGAAGATTAGAGGTTAATGATCATCATGCGTATCTCAATGCTTCAAACGGACTAGTGGGACCTTTGTTGCAAAACTATCCAGTTCTACTGGCGCTACAACCCCACCCTAAAACCTACTATACTACCCCGATCTGCTCCTGCTCCCTCCCACGCTTCATGCAACTAACAATCCCAAACAGCCATAATACAGTTTCAGTTATTACCATGGGAGATTCGGGTCTAATTCACCAAAATCACTAAAGAAAACCGAATCGCAAAGTATGGAACATACCAGCATTTCCACCGGAGGTCAATGAGATGCTAGAGGCACTACTAACTACAGCAAACAAAGAAGTTTCTCGAAAAAAATCGATGCAGAACACATTTGGAGGAAAATGTTTCTTTAGCATTGATCCATTATTTGAGGTGCATGCTGACGAAATGGAGGCACTTGGATCCTGACTTATCTCTATATCATGAAGTGAACCATCTGCCGTAAGAACACTGAAGGTACACCTGAAAAAAAATTTATGCACTTGTATAGGAATATATAATCTATAAACCAGAGATATCGAACATAATAGTCAAAACAGCATCATACAAAGGAAGGAGACATTGATATGAAGACTTACAAACACGACTTTTTAATATCACAGTCATCGAGCAGAATCAAGCCTATAATTGAGACAGACGCCTTCAAAAGCTTCTTTGTAATTCTCGTTATCTCCTCACCATTAGCTTTGATAAAATAAACGGTATCAGTATCATCAGCGACTCCTAGAACTTCATGGGACTCTGACCAAGATCCACACGTGAAAGTGACAAGTCCGTCACCTGCTTGTACAAAGGATAAGTAATGCAGAGTGAGTGGCAAATGAAAGGCAGGAGACCATAATCAACGATCAATATTAAACTGGCATGTTCATCTTTAAATACCTTGGCTTCTAAAAGGTAGTACTGGACTCATGGAAACTCTTAAAGAGCATTTATCCTTGAGTTCACACCAACCAACATGAATAAGATAGAAGTTATGCAAGTGACAAAGTAAGTAACTGCATTGAACTATCTTTGAATGCAACTCATTGAAAGTCCGAGGCAAGAAGCAAATCCATCCTTCCTTTCAGCCATTGCATACACAGTACTAACAGTCCACTACATTTGGATGGAAGATAATGGAGAGATAAAAGCCCGCTGCGCCGAAGTGATCAATGGTCCCTCGCCCGACCTCTTTTTTGCCTCATCCTCCAAAGTGACAAATATTTGGAGAAAAAAGGTAGTAAGTGAATGTCCATTTTGTCGTTGCCTCCTTGGACCGTCTATAGTGGTCTATTTCTAGACCTGTCTTTCTAGAAGGAGCACCATGAAAACTTTTTATTTAATTTATTTGTTAACCATTCTTTTTTCTTGTGTTTGTGTGTCCGGGGAAGAGGAGGGGGAAATGACTATTTACTGCCAACATATTCAACTGTTCAATTACATAAGTGAAACTTACTGCTGAAGACGCCACATGGATCACAGTAGTCATCATCTTTCTTCAACATCGTTATCTGATTCCCAGATGCTATAGCTACACGCTCGCCTCTTGGAGAGACAAACAACGAGGCCAATTTCCTTACTTTCTGCGGGTCCCTATATTCCCTCCACTTTTCTTTAAGTTGTCTGACACCTTCATGGAACACGGAATGAAAATGGACATCAGCAATTTATCATTTCCCATAAACAACCAATTCAGAAAAAGACAAGACGGCTAAAACACTAGAAATTGGAGAAATGATTTAAAAAAAAACAGAAGGTACAATTTGGATCAAGAACAGACATTGAAGAGAGAAAGATAAAACAAGCAACCAATGGGGCTTTGTCTAGGGAATAAAACCTCTTAGATATATCACAGTTTTTTTAATGCCAATGTGTGGCTGACAGAAGGTGCAGAGCAATTGTAAGCTAGGAAAATGGATCCAAATCAGCCTTTATTGCAGTTATGACGTGTGGTCATGTTAACAAAGCACATTCTTTGAGCAGATTCAAATTTTTCCGTGAAAGGATCAATACGCTCTTTGCTAGATAAGGTTTTTATGATAAACAAGCTATTGCTCGCATTGCCCAGCATTCTTATAACAACAGTCAGATTCGAATTTTACAAAGATATCTTCCATGAAAAAGTTCCGCTTCTTATTCTCATCTTGCACAAAGTAAGCAAGTTAGCAATGAGCCTATGTAGACATTCGAAAATGCAAATTGGTGCGTATTTATGTAATATACAAGTGGAACGAGCTACACGAATCACGCCTCACAGTAACCAAAAGCCACTTAATTACTACTGTAAGTAACTGTCAAACGCAAACAAAAACTTTCGCATTCCACTTCGTCACTGACCTAATTAAGAATCACCAAAGGCCACCAAAAAGTGCCACTAAAGATATTTAGTGCCAAAGTGGAGTGCAGGTGTTGGAAAGTGGAGCGCTGTTATCAATTTCCAAATTTATACGCATATATCATATTATTCCCTCCGTTCATATGCTTTGTGCCCCTTTTGATTATTTGCAAATTCCTAGGTAAGTGTTCGAACACATTAACATTTAACTCAACGCAAACAGCAATTATATATCAACTAACGATTGTCTGACAAGTCAAACTAGAGCTAAAAACAATGAAGTAACTCAATGTATCGAATGCTTGAATGAGATTTGCAAAAAGCCATAGGGAACAAAATTTATGAAACTGGATGGAGGAATTAGCTATAAATGTACATGCGAGTTTAAGTATCATTCAATGAAATAAACTAAAAGATAAAAGCGGACCTCGTGGCATAAGCATTGAAACAAAGCTTCCTTTAGCACCTTCATTTAGCTGAATATTGAATACAAAAAAAAAAAAAATGAATTGGTGAGAAAAGCTTAATTCGTGACAATATGGAGATTCAAACAGCAGTCTAGAATGTAATTTAATTAAATTTGAGGACCTCTTGATGAGAAGGAGGATAATTGGAAGCATAGGGCCTTGAGGCGTGGTGACGTATCTCGTAGAGGACTTCATGCGCGCTTTCCTCCATCGTACAACTGCAATTCCCGGTGGTACGATTGGCAAGCGGCTGAGAAGACAGCCAGATGGTGACGGTGATCGGTGGCGATCCTGCCCGGGCGGGTAGATACGGTGGTGGTGTTGGTCGTCGGTTATGGCTGAGTGCATCTAGCCTTCTACTAATAATAAAGTAGTAGTAGTAGTAGTAAGCAGCAAGAGGAAGAGGAAGAAAGTTGGGCCGTGTTTGGTGCTTTTAGTCGCCAAAGCGACACTTCTGTTGCGTAAGAAATGCAACATCACTTTAGCGACAATTGGAAACATTTTTTTTCCGATTTAAATAGATAATTTGTATTGATAACATAAAATATTCAACGCAAAATAATCCGGCCTTTGTGTCCATTCAAATTAGCACAAAGGTAATTAAATAATATAAATGTAAATAGTTTTAAGGAAGGATCGTAGCATGAAGAGAGATTCATTTGTATCGGTAGTTAACGCATCCATTCTTGGGTAAGAATAATTCCCCCTCGAAAGGCAGCTAAGGCAAAGGATCTCATGTGTACATGTATCTATAGTAAAATATGTACTAATATAATTAACACAAAAAAATTATTGGGATTACTAAGGCCCATACACAATGAGCATTCGTTGTCAGGAAGATACTAAATTCAGAATCAGAATGCAGAGCGATGTGTTTAATGTCTCTATTTTGGGCCTGGAATAAAACTAATTGTTGTTCAAGGCATTGAAAGATGACGCAACCTGGCTAACGATCATTCTATCAACCCCATGAAAGGCATTACTAATGAAAAATTGAAGGAATAACCTAGAGTTGATTTGCAAGGCGGGCGAAGTTGGTAACGCGTGGGAGGGCCCGACAGGTTACCACCATTGCAAGTGGTCTTTGTAGTCATATTCTTGAGTTGGTTGTCTAGTGTTGTGCGAACCCGAAAATCATGTGACAACTTGTAAACCTGAGATTGACTGGACTTGTAACACCCAACATTGTACAACCTTTAAGAGTAAGAGGCGAGGGTTGGGAATCAAGTCCAAGTCAAGAATAGAAGGGCAAGAGGTAATGATGTATGATGGTGCTCTAACTCAGGTTTTTGGAGCAAGGTTTTTCTATTATTTGTGGTTATCAATTTTGGATGGAAGTTTTAGTGGACATACCGTTGTGTGATGTTTCTTCTCGTTTCTTTCATACTAGATAGAAATATTTGTACATTTATAAGAAAGAGGTCACTCGAAGAGCCACATGCCTC
Source organism: Escallonia herrerae (assembly GCA_033070095.1). Classification (NCBI taxonomy): domain Eukaryota; kingdom Viridiplantae; phylum Streptophyta; class Magnoliopsida; order Escalloniales; family Escalloniaceae; genus Escallonia; species Escallonia herrerae. Next base: position 178,937 of record JAVXUP010000481.1, on the reverse strand, counting down.
TGGTGAATAGTACCAAAGAGTAGGGATTATTGTACCAGCTTGTTAGCAGTCAACTATAGTGGATAATAAGCATAAGCGAGGCGAGGTAGACCTTGTCTCCTCACGAAAAGGGTGTAGAACATACATTGATCCCCTCTAAAGGACGATAAAGGGAACAACACCCCTTTGACCCTTGGAGGGTTGCCACATGCAGTCACGGGGTGGGCAAATATGTTGTTTTGTGTGTGTGTGTGTGTCTTGGGGTGGGGTGGGGTGGGGTGGGGGGTGGGGAAGGGGAATAGCATTTGACCCCCCTTTATAATGCTTTGATTTCCTCCCTCTACTTTAAAACAATGTAGTGAACCCCCTTAAGTTATGAAAATACCACACATTTAGCGAAATAAAGTTATTTGTAGCGGTGTGTGTTATTCACGTTGGATAATGGCTTATTTACCCGTGTTCTTCCTCATTTCTTTACTATTACACTTCTTATCATTGCCAATAAACCACCTCCAACTTCGGCCGCTATATATATATATATATATATATATATATATATATATATATATATATATATATAGCTGATCCGTTGAGAGCGCTAGCAAAATAGGAGATTTTGCTAGCGCGATCTGGCCGTCCATCCCGAAAAGGATGGACGGCCCAGATCTTTTTTTTTTTTTTTTGCAAAAGCTATCAGTCGTCCGCTACATAGTGTAGCAGACAGACTTTTTGCCATATTGCCCCCCTCCCTCGTCCGCTATACTGTAAGCGGACTACTTTTTTGGCCTGACATGTAACAGTCAAAAAGTCGTCCACTACACAGTGTAGCGGACGACTTTTCGCCTGACACAATTTCATTAATGTCTGTACCTTTATTTCTACACACGTCAAAGTTGTCGCCAATGCAGTTCGCCGCACAGTATCGCAGACAGTATTACCTATTCCCAAATGATTTTCAGCTCTTTCAGCACAATTTTCTTCTCCTTTAGACTCACTTGCTTCCATTTTCAGCTCCTTTCAAGTTTGGAGTAACACTTGCTTCAAGCTTCACTCAAGCAAGATAAGTTTGTGAATGGTGAAGTTTTCTTTATAGATTGACTGGTAAAGTATAATTTTTTGTTTGGACAAAAAGTATAGATTTTTTGTGATGTTCTAGAAAATTGTCACTCTATTTATCAATTTGTGACGTAGACATGATGTCACTCTAGATTTTTTGTAATGTTCTAGACGTGATGTTCATAAAAATGTATAATTTATTAACTTTAAACAAATTCATTATAGTTAAATTCACTCTAGTTAAATTCATCAAAAAGGTATATGAGGTTCGCTAACTTCGAAAATTTATCCTATTTAAATTTGAATTTTTTGAGATATGTTTGTTGTATTTTGGCATGATGAATTTGTATATTTATCTTAGTAATTTTAATTTGTTATGTTCAATAAATAAATAATTGTTAAATTGGAGACACTTTTGAGATTATGTACATAGTATATTTGTCATCCTAAATTGGTCTATTCACCAAGATAATTTTGAGGTAATATTCTCAGTTAAAAATGCCATTTGATTGATAAGCGTAGTCTATTTCTACACAGGTCTTGTTTCACAATGTCTGATTTCGTGTCGAGCTCCAACGCCCCCGTAGATGCTAGTGATCCGTATCTAGGACGAACGTTTCAAACATTGGAAGAAGCTGAAGAATGTTTTCGAGCGTATTCATTGAGGGTTGGTTTTGGCATTAGAATAAAGACTACAAGAACAAGCAACGTAACAAAAAAGATATGCTCTCGCTTATACGAGTGTCATAGGGGCAGAAACCCATTGCAAAATGAGACACGCGTAGGCAATGATGACAGTGATGACGAAATAGGATATTCGCGTAGAAGACGGGACTGCTTTGAGCGCACAAATTGCCAGGTCAAGATGTTCGTAAGCTATAAACCCAAGCAAGATCATTGGCTTATTACCAGCCTGGAACTGGCACACAATCACCCGTTAGTAACCCTTTCTAAGGTGAGTCAGATGCATCAACACAAGAAGATGGGTAAGGTCGCGAGGAGCCTAATTCACACAATGAGCAATGCGCGGATAGGACCTACTGAGATTGTTAATGTTCTTGCTGAACAGGCTGGGGGAATTCAAAATTTAAACTTTAACACGACAGACGTTCGTAACGCGGTCCGAACCCATAGACGAGCCGCGTATGACCTCAATGATGCGCAATCCACAATGAGCCTATTGAAACGGATGCAGATGGAGGACCCGCAGTTTACCTTCGATTATAAACTTGACGACGAGCATCGAGTTAGTACAATTTTTTGGGTCGACGGTCGTTCGAGGCTAGCTTATAAGCATTTTGGGGATGTCGTGACTTTCGACACCACATACCGTACCAACAAGTACTCGATGCCGTTCGCTCCTTTCACGGGCGTCAATCATCATTATCACTCCATCCTGTTCGGGTTCGCCTTGTTAAGGGACGAGAGCGAGGGTTCTTTTGTATGGTTGTTTAGGACGTGGCTGGAAGCAATGAACTTCAAAGCACCCAAAGTTATCATCACCGATCAAGATTTGGCAATGAAGAAGGCTATTGCTACCGTCTTCCCAGACACTCGACACAACTTGTGCACTTGGCACATAAGCAACAAATACCCTGAACGTCTGCATCACGTGTACGCAAAGTATCCAGACTTTAAACAGGATTTTGACAAGTGCATTAACAAGTCGTTAACGATTGAGGAATTCGAGGAGAGGTGGGAAAAGCTTGTTCGAGATTACTCATTGCAAGACAACGAGTGGCTCCAGCACTTGTACGAGCGCAAAGAGCAATGGATTGGCGTTTACACGAGGAGGTATTTTTCTGCGGGCATGAAAACGACGGGCAGGAGTGAATCTATGAATGCCACGTTCGATAGTTATGTGGGTACAACTACCAATTTGAAGAGTTTCGTCACATCCGCACAAAAAGCGGTTGCTTCGTTATTCGTAAAAGAAAGGGCTGCAGACTTTGCAACCACGTACAAACAAAGGAGAAGGTTGCTTGAGACCCCGCTGGAGCTGAACGGTGCCAAAGTCTATACGAAGGAGATCTATACCAAGTAGAGCTGCGAAAATCGGGACGATACAGTATAAACAAGGTGGCAGAAATGTCTACGCGTGAGTACAAGGTTTATTCGCTCGTGAATGACCTCGTCCCTGAGAAGCTGCGCAGAATTTATACGGTGAGCCATGACACATTGACAGATTCGGTGACATGTGTTTGTAAGAAGTTTGAGTTCCATGGCATCCTGTGTAGACACATTCTGCGGTTTTTCACCCAGAAGAATATCAGGACAATCCCCGATAAATATGTCCTGCCACGGTGGACGAAAAGTGCAAACAGGTTGCACGGTACCATTGCCTTTCTGGAGCACCCGTATACTGACTTTGAAGAATCAGAGACGTTGCGGTATAATCATCTGGTGACAATGTTCACCCGTTTGTCCGTAAAAGGTGCTGCTACAATGGCCTGATATAAACATCTCCTCGAGGTAGCTCAGCAGCAAGAGCCCATCGTCGACCAGTTGGAAGCAGCTTCAGTCAGCAATGCGGTTGACACTGAGCCTACAACGGGATCAGAAGATGACGAGCCGGGGGAGGAAGACGACAATGATATCCGGCCTTTGGATCCAATTATATCGCAAACGAAAGGCCGCAAGAGATCTACGCGGATAAAGAGCTCTATTGAACAGGCAACTCAACCTAAAAAGCTGAGAAGGTGTGCATTGTGCAACAAAATGACCGACCATGACAAGCGGAACCATTACAAGGCACTGGGGATAAGTCCAGGGGGTTTGCAAGATGAGGAAGAAGATGACGCCGAAGATGAGGAAGAAGCAGCTGTAGTGGACCTTTAGTTTTTTGTATAAGCCATCAAGTCCGTTTGACATTTGTAATAATATGTAATATTTTTTTGATGAGATTATCTTTTGACTGAAGACTGGAACGTTATTTCTGATGGACCTATTAGAGTCGCCATTAAATCTAACTTTAGGTTTTTTTTTATTTGCCCCGTTCGCTACATAGTGTAGCGGAAGGCTCACAATTTTTTTCGTCTTCATTAATGTCCGCTACCCAATCCAGCAGACGGCGCTGCAGAGTCTTAAAACTCCAACACATAATTTTTTATTTTTTGGAGTTGTAGAATGTCCGCTACACAATCTAGCGGAAAAGCGCTACAAAGTGTTAAAACTCCAACACTTAGAAATTTCTTGGGCTGCTTTATGTTGGCTACACAATATAGCGGATGGCGCTGCAGAGTCTTAGAACTCCAATACTTAGAAATTTTTTGGAGTTCATTATGTCCGCTACACAATCATGCGGACGGCGCAGCGATTGCCCCTATTCAATGTAGTCCGCTAGACAATGTAACGGACGGAGCCTCATAAAAAAACCCTTGATATTCTTTGTGTCCACTACACAATGTAGCGGACGTCAAACTGCTGTTAAATATTAATCAGATCGGCCATTCTTCTTTCTCCCGTTTCTCTATCTAGTCTCGAACATCTCACCCACCCGTGACCCCTTCTACGGCGACCCACATCTCCAGCGACACCACCGTCCTCCCCTCAACGCCTCCAGCGACATCCCCATCCTCCCTCCAGCGACAGATTCGTCCTGATGGCTTCTACTTCGGTGAATAGGGACGTTTTAGTCGGCAAACACTTCTTCAAGGTCATGATGCCTGGTTTTCATACAGAACTTGTAGGCCATCCCTCTTTCTCCGTGTTTTCGTGTGTGTTAAAAGTTTTATCTTTGGCTGTCTTACTGTATTATGAATATGTTAGGCCATACCGGTAGCCTTTTGCAGATTGCTTAACACAACGAGATCAAATGAAGCAACTTTAACAAGCCGCAAGGGGTCATGGCTGGTTAAAATCGAGAAGATGAACGACCAAGAGGAAATTTGTTTCGAGGAGGGTTGGAACAACTTCTTGCAGCAGCATGACCTCAATGAAGGGGACTTTATAATCTTTGAACACAAGGGCCATATGTGTTTTCAAGTGCTGGTGTTTGATCAAAGCACTTGTGAAAAAGCTTTCCCCCAATGTTAAACAATTTTCTGTTAAACCCTGAATAAAATTAATCGCATTTTGAACAATTTTGTGTTATTTGAATTTGTTTGATAATTTTACCTTCTTAATTGTGCATATGAGAATTGTGATTATTGATAGATGATTTTAGGTTAGGTTGTTAATTGATGATTTTTTATTGTTAATTGTGCATTTGAGATATTGAGATTGTTGATTCCGACGCTAAAACATTTTTTCCATCGCTAATTTCATAAAAAAAATTGGCGACGGAAAATTGGTCGTTAAATGCCCGCTTTAATGAACACCGTTTGTTATATTATGTCATACACATCCGCTACACTGTGTAGCGGACAACGCAGCAGAAACTCTCAACGTCAACGCTTAGAAAATTTTTGGCTCTATGGACGATCACTACACTGTGTAGCGGACGGATATGAATGTCCGCTACACTGTGTAGCGGACAAGGCAGCAGTAACTCTCAACCTCAACACTTTTAAAAAAAAATTAGTTTATGGAAGTTTGTTACACTGTGTAGCGGACGGTGCAGCAGAAACTCTCAACTTCAACAATTGGAAAATTTTTGAGTCTATGGATGTCCGCTAACTGTGTAGCGGACGGCGCAACAGAAACTCTCAACTTCAACACTTAGAAAATTTTTGGGTCTATGGACGACCGCTACACTGTGTAGCGGACGGTGCAGTAGAAACTCTCAACCTCAACACTTAGAAAAATTTTTGGTTTATGGAAGTCCGCTACACTGTGCAGTGGACGTTGTAGTAGAAACTCTCAACTTCAACAATTAGAAAAATTTTGGGTCTATGGACGTTTGCTACACTGTGTAGCAGACGGTGCAGCAGAAACTCTAAACTTCAACACATAAATTTTTGGGTGTATGGACGACCGCTACACTGTGAAGCAGACGGCGTAGCAAAAACTCTCAACCTGAAAACTTAGAAAAAAAATTTGGTTTATGGAAGTCCGCTACATTGTGTAGCGGACGGTGTAGTAGAAACTCTCAGCTTCAACAATTGAAAATTTTTTGGGTCAATGGACGTCCGTTACACAGTGTAGTAGACGGCGCAACAGAAACTCTCAACCACAACACTTAAAATTTTTTTAGGTCTATGGACGTCCACTACACTATGTAGCGAACGGCGCAACAGTAACTTTCAACTTCAACACTTAGAAATTTTTGGGTTTATGGACGATCGCTACACTGTGTAGCGGATGGTGCAGCAGAAACTCTCAACCTCAATACTTAGAAAATTTTTTGGTTTATGGAAGTCTGTTACACTGTGTAGCAGACGGTACAACAGAAACTCTCAACTTCAACACTTGAAATTTTTTTGGGTCTATGGACGTCTGCTACACTGTGTAGCGGACGGCGCAACAGAAACTCTCAACCTCAACACTTTGTAGCGGACGGTACAGCAGAAACTCTCAACTTCAACACTTAGAAAAATTTTAGGTCTATGGACGTCCGCTACACTGTGTAGCGGACGGCGCAGCAGAAACTCTCAACCTCAACACTTAGAAAATTTTTGGGTCTATGGACGGACTACACTGTGTAGCGGACGGCGCAGTAGTAACTCTCAACTTCAACACTTAAAAATTTTTGGGTCTATGGACGACCGCTACACTGTGTAGCGGACGGTGCAGCAGAAACTCTCAACCTCAATACTTAGAAAATTTTTTGGTTTATGGAAGTCCGCTACACTGTGTAGCAGACAGTGCAGCAAAAACTCTCAACTTCAACACGTAGAAATTTTTTGGGTCTATGGACGTCTACTACACTTTGTAGTGGACGGTGCAGTAGAAACTCTCAACCTCAACACTTAGAAAATTTTTTGGTTTTTGGAAGTCCGCTACACTGTGTAGCGGACGTTGCAACAAACAATTTATTGGACTTTCCCCCATTTTTGTTTCCCGCCATTCAATATTTCTCAATGAGAGCAAAAAACCAAAATATATACTTCAACTCAAATCAAAATCTAATCAAATCAACCCAAATCAAATGTCAACTGATTTCAACACAAATCAGTCAAATCAATCAATCATCTTCAACACAAATCAACTGATCTCAACGCAAATCAAATCAAACCAATGACAGCTTTCATAAAAATAATCAAGATTTATTAAAAAAAAAGTATTCTTATGGTACAATGTCAACTGGGGTCCTCATGTTGAGCCGAATTCTCGTCCTTAGACGGTTTTTCAACAAACCTAACCGCTCTAGGCCAGTCTTTCATTTTGCCAAGCTATCTTATATCTAAAGCCTTCTACACATTCTTGACTCCAGGCAACAGCCCTGAGGCTCTTAGACCGATAAATGTAATCCATGTACATGCAAAGGAAGACGCCGCAGTCTGAAGTATTATGTTGCTTGGGCCTCATCTTCTTCAATCGGAATTGGAGCTTTAGCCGCGCCGGTACTATTACATCACGGATAGCATGGACCATGGCACAAAATAGATTCTGCGAGAAACAAAAAACGGCGTAAGACACGAGTTAACATTTATAATTGGCAAGTTACAATAAGCATTAAACAATAATCGTAAGATTACCATAGAGTCCAGCTGGGCTTTGTACATCCGCAACACAGGCGTGTGAATGATATCGTCGTGAAGACTGTCGATGACCAATACGACTTTTTCTGTTGGTTCATAGCAAAACAAGTACCAGTGGCTTTCCCTTAAAAATGGGATTAGAAACACGTGGGCAACCCTTGCGCTCACTGGACTATCCTTATTAAGATACGCTCGTAGGTTAGCGGACTGTCTCTACTGGCTCAACTTTTTCTTCCCCCTTCATTCAACCCACTCATGCCATTCAAATACTAGGAGGCTATGAAAAAAGCATCCACAAAAAAAAATGCCCGGATACTCGTTTAGCCTCTCCCAACCCCTTTCCTTCTGAATCTCTGCGTAGGTAGAGATGACACCGTTGTCTAACCAACTCCTCGGAGCCAGTGTGAACATTTCTCCCCACGAGCACAGTAATACATGCTTTCTGGGTGATCCACATTGTACAATGCTTTGTCTCGGAGGGCCTCACTAAAATAACGCTTTCGGATTATTTGGCATTTATGCGGCTTTAAGGGCTTCAATGGATGCCCTTTGTGATATTGCCCTCGGGGGTCGATCGGGGGATATTGCACTCTTTCGGGGGGTAGACAGGGGGATATTGCCTCTTTCGGTAATAGATGGTCCTGCCCACGGGACAATGGGCAGTGTCTCGGATAGACTGATGTTTTCGAAACCCCAGTCTTGCATGACTTGACTCTGAGAGAGGGGTTGGGGTTTCGAGTCCAGAAGCAAAGAGAACGAGGGCGCACTATACTCTTCCCACGGTGCTTGAGCCTGGCCCATGGTTCTTGGCTGTCCCCAATCACCACCCATTCCCGGTACAGAAGGACCACTGTATCCCTGGCTCACCCCCAAAGTTTGTCCCGAGGGATCACCGTATCCCTAAATTCAACTTCTTCTAGCTAAGTTTATTTAGAAATCTATTCAACTAAAACTTCTAGTTGTCTTAGAATTTTAACTAAAGTATAGTCTTCATTTGAACAGGACTCTAATAATATCATACTTCTGTTAGTATCAGGATTTTAACTTCACTTTTGTTTTTACCTTTTTTATACCGTAATTAAGTCGTGGGGCATGGGAAATGAGTGTAAGACTACTAATCACAATGCTTAAGAAAGGTTTTTATTGTTCGAAAGAGAGTCCAAAAATGAGCCAAATCATGGCAATAAGATCAGAAAACAATGAAAAACGAGAGACTAAAGTGTAACATAAATGTACCTCAAGATTTGGCCCACCTGGACTGTTCGATGGGAAACTGGGGTGAATCCACAATGCATTTGGATTGTTTAAGGATGGAGCTTGCACCGGAAAACCGTCTAAAAATGGACTGGAGGTGCATAGAAATAATGCTCTCTCTAGAATTCTTCAGAGTTTTTCCTCTAAGAGAGTCTTTTTTTCTATTCTTTAAGTTGCATATTTATAGAGGTATGGGGCTGTGAAAATAATCAGACAGACTTTCTAGTCGTATATATCCTTCCCAAAAAGATAATATTTGAACTAAAGTGAAAAGTCTAAAATGTCCCTTATCGGCCGGTTAATCCAACTTAAAATCTTTACCAGTCAATTTATAAAAAATAAAAAAAACCAGCAGATTCAGTTGAAAACCGGCCGATTTTATCCTCTTATCAGAGACGAAGTTATCCAAAATTTAGGGGATAAACACCCCAAATTTATCCCAAATCCAGGGAGATAAGCACCCTAAATTCGGATAAAACCCTCTCAAAACACATGGGATGAACCAATTTTCGAAATCAACCCAAATCATTTCTAAATCATGTCAGAATCTTTACATCCTATATAGGGCTGCCACCCCGGATAACCCATTCCCGGGTTTACGCCCGAAGGTTGTCCCGATGCTTGGCTCAAAAAATTCCCATAGCCAAACGCCAATGCTTCAGCTTGTTGGCGAAGCTCCTCGCTCATTGCATCCACCAGATCCTTCCGCTCGCTCAACTTCTGGAAGAAGGCGAACAAGGCATTAACCTACATCCAAAGAGATAATATATAAGTAACTTCATACACGCACTTAGAATCATCAAGTTCAATTAAAAGCACTTGTTGGGCAACTTACCAGATTGTATGCCATCTGCTCATCGATCTGACCCCTAGGGTGGTACTTCTCCCCGTATTCAAATCTTACTGGGGCTACTCTCCTTCGGGTGATACGGTAGTACTACTCATTGTACTGTTCAATGCTGATCACGGGGTTAGGTTCCAACACAATGGCCGCCAGCGTGTCCTGCCAGGAATTCCAAACCTCAATTTCTCGTGCGCACAAGTCGTGCCCATTCCCCTTGCCAAACCATCCGAACCCGGTGGGTTCTTGTTAAGCCTCATATCCAGCGCATCGACTGGTAACCCATGTAGGTAGTCAAAATAGCGCATATCACGATCTGGCAGCTGCCACTCTGCGACCTCAAAATGGATCAGGGGTGTGCGTTGCAACCTGGAGAGTGTGAAGACGAACGACTTTCCCACCCGTCGTGCCAAACGTTTGTACGGTGCCCATCGCATCTGGCCCGGAGATAGCGAGTCGAGCTTTCCCCGATAGTACGTGATGTTGTGATGGGGATCGTCTCTCCTCGGGTATTGACTGTCCTTCCGGCTGTACTCGCAGGCGCACAACTGAGGCCACACATTATCGGTTCCGTCCCTACGCCTAGGTGCACCGGTAGCAAGGTGTTCATAAGACTACATCTGAGAGCAAAGACAAATTAAATAAAGTATCGTAAAAATTTATTGTCAATTCAAAAAAAAAAATCGAGCACGTAATCAAGATTTGTATGATATACCTGCAATAGCGAGAGACATGCACATATAGCTTTGGAGTCGGGCCTCGTTGCCTTGTGCAATGCTCGGTACAGGTACGCAAGAGTTGCTACACCCTAGGCATAATCCCCAACCTCCAGTAGGTTACCCAACAATGATAAATATTTGACGCTGACCGTATTCTTCGACGTTGTTGGGAACAGAATTGCCCACATCACCCACAAGAGGAAAGCTTGTGTGTACAGCACAAGCATTTGATCCGTGTAATTATCCAACGGAACCTTGTAGGTATCTACCAACCACTTCAACTTGATACCACAAGTGCTAAATTGATCCTAGGGTATTGAAGTAAAGAAGTCTCTAGCGGTTCTCTTATTTGTTGCTTCCGACGGAGGAGCTATTACCGGCCGCCCTGTCACCGGTAACCCTAAGATGAACCCTACATCTTCTAGGGTAATTGTCATCTCTCTGAGAGAGAAGTGAAACGTATTCGTTTCACTTCTCTACCTTTCAACAAGGGCACCTATTAAGTGCCGGTCAAGGTGTTGAAAGATCTGCCCATGTGTGAAAATCCCAAACCCAATCCCATGCTACTCTTTTCTTTATATTTGTTCAATTTCCAGGCTTTGAAATTATCGGATACTTCTACTGTGTTAAGAAGTGCTCTTTCCTATGAATTAATAAATACAATTTAAGCAAAACAAACGGTATACAACGTTCGCAAGAATAAGAAAGTTGATAAAATAGGTATCTTACTCCACCATCCCATATTAGTGTACTGATATGGTTTGCTTGGTCGTATAATACGGAGGGATCTTCTGGTCTAAGGTTAAAATCCATTTTTTGCAATTGAAATTATGGAAAAACAGCAAGGTTGGAAGCGTAAACATTCTCAAACATACAACGCTAGCATGTGCTCACATAATACATACAACGCTAGCATGTGCTCACATAAGTTCACATACATACAAACTGACACAGAATCGGATTTTGCAAGTGAAATCACATGAACAAATAATACGAAATACACATATATTGACAAACGCTAGCACAATCCAGCGCATACATATTCAAAACCATGCATAAGCCGCAATACTCATAACAACTCTAGATTATGAACAAATAAATGATTGGTTTGTGAACTTAAGTGATTGATGAGAGGATTAAAGAATTTCCTTGGAAGAAATTGCGTAGATCTACTTGCCAACGCCGCTAGAAAAATTGTGAGAAGAAAGAATGAATGAGCTTCGAAGTAGGTGTGTAAATGGGTTAAGTCCGCTACATAGTATAGCGGACAGTAAAAACCGTTTGCTTGTCGGTTACACAATATTGCAGACGGTGGGATAAGGACAAAGCAACAGTCATGTCACCCCAGGACTGGTGTGACAACTGTCAGGGGGGTTGTGGATGATTTGACCACGGTCAGGCGAAAAGTCGTCTGCTACACTGTGTAGCGGATGACTTTTTGATTGTCTCATGTCAGGCCAAAAAAGTTGTCATGACCCGAACCCACGGGCAGGCCCGCGAGCTAGGCACGTGACCGGCCGCAGACCCAATGGACTCCAATCGAGGGCTTTGCCAGACCTTACTCGCTAAAACCAACATATGCCGCAGCAGAAATTAAAACTTCTACAACTTAAATTACATTTTCATACTTGAATACAACATTTATGCTAACACTCATCATAACACTAATTTGTTAACAACTAAACTAACCCAACAATCTAAATCTTTAGCGACTCAACCAATACAGTCTCCGGAGCTTAGTGCCAAATTTCCCCTTCCTATGCTCGTCACCATCACCTTATTTTCCAAACCTGAAATGATAAGTAAGGGATGAGCTTCCACGTGCTCAGTAAGTAACCAATGATTCAACTAGGTGGACCATAACATGCCAGAAAATAACTCGCTTTATATTATAGCAACATTAAGAAATCTAAAATCATAGAATCACAAATCATCTGGTTAAACCAAATAAAGAACATGGAACAAAACTAAGGCATAAAACCAATAACACAAAAACCCCACGATAAACGGTTCTATCCCAAATTAGTTTCAAACGATATGCTGCGGTCAGCGTACAGGCCCCACTGACTAGGGCCCAAAATCCCTCCTACATCCGGGATAAATAATTCTGTGGACGCAAGGGCGAACCACGAGCAACTGTACTGTGCATCAACGTACAAGCCCCGTTGACCAGGCCCGAAATCCAACTTTTCCCGGTGGATATGGGACACAGCAATCGAATAAACAAAAAGACCTTTTGGTTCATCGTAAACACAATCACTCATCAATGGATGCCAAACCATCCTCACACCTATTTTGACAGTTTTCAAGCTCTTCAATTTTCACAAGAACGTCAAATACCAAGGCATCTTACCTGCACTAATTATTTCAAATCCGAGTTCCATTACAATTTATAAGAAAGATATCATTTACATGCTGGTCCAATTTTAACTGGAATTAAACCAAACCACTAAAAGCTTTGTTTAGCAAATCAAGTCAGACTAACTAAACATGATTAAAACGGTCAATGCTGATAAACGCCACTTTTTAACAATACATAAACATATACGTGTTATAGAAAAATACTAGTTGAATCAAAATGTCACTTACTTGACGTTACACATTCCCCACATTGAAATCTCCGGAGCGACGATCATGCTGTTACATCCGGTTCAAAGAATCTTCAGTGCCATTCTTTTTTTTTTTTTTATCTTCAGGTTCCCTGCTTTACTACAACCCAAAGCATCGTCAATCACGACACAACATTCCCGTTGAACATGTCTTCAAGCAAATTCGATGCCGCAGTCAACTGCCCGACCTTTACATGCCGGTTTAATATCGTGCCAAGTTCACCATGTCATTCTTGGCATTTAATCACCGCTGCCGAACATCCAATAATTCACCTGTTTTAATAACCCGCCAAGTAATCTTGCCTTATATAGTGCTCAGTAAATCTCTAGAACTCACGCTAACCATCACCTTTTTATATATGTTCATAACTTATACGGTTCCCCGTCCAAAATGCACAGACCTACATAGGGTACACCTACGCCATGTATACATACTGTACACAACACACGCATACCCATCATACCACCTAACTGCACAACTTCACTCCACCAATTGATTTTCACCCAAGTAATTCGTCACTTCCAAAATCCTCCAAGCACCTAAATACTCACCCTTCACACTGCAAAATGCACAACCAAGATAGGCACGAAATCGTACAATATAACATGACCACACTCCCACCACTCAATACACGTTTCTTCGACCAACGAAAGGCAATATCTTTCACTGCTTACACAATTTCGCGCACTAATTCACATGCTCCAACTCATCTATTTGCACACTGCCTCATACACAAATACATGCTATGTACCCATCATTTGTTCATCCTAAAACACACATTAGGACACATACCGCTTGATACACCACTTCACCTTCCAAAGCACAAGCACACGTACACGCTAAGACACAAAAATATTCATACAGCCGCAATGTACACCCACCCCATAGTGCAACACATACACACCCAATTATCGACGATTGTCCGACACTAATAACACCCACACACCTGAGAAACACAGACGTCGTACAACCACAACAGTACACAAAAACCACCATCCACCACCAACACTACCGCTAAATGACCACCACTGCACCCATTCATCAACAACACAAGAAACCACAAAAACCCATTTCACAATTTATACAAAGTGCAATGCAATCAGAGCGTGTTAACAGTTGTCATCGGTGGTCGTTGATTTTGGCAAATCAAGGCTGAAAATCGACGACGACTATGTCGCTCGCCGCAAAACTGTAGTCAGAACACTAATTGGAGGTCCCAGTGGCCATGACGACTAGTCGGTGGACGAGGAAGATAGCCGACAATGGCTGATGGTCGTCCTTGGATGTCGATCCAGCTTGGCAACGTCGTATTGATTTGGGCGAAGATCTATGACCACTATAATTATAATATCCCACATCGGATGTGGAATAGTATGAGATGACCCTTATAAGACCTTGCCAAGGAACTCATAAGTACCTACTTGGCTAGCCCTTTTGAGGGAGGCAATGCCCTGTAGTGGGGCTGTGGACCGGGTCGTTACAGATGGTATCAGAACTGACTCTTGAAAGCTCGGGCTGGGATATCTAGTCGGGTTGTCAATGGTGGGGAAACAAAGGCAAGCCTGGGTATATCCCACATCAAGAGGATGGTTGAGGCAATAAATGGTGAGCCCGGTATATCCCACATTGGCTAGAGAGGAAGATTCTGGGTTATGTGTGATCGAGCCTTAGCGATGACGCTAAGGTATACGGAGGGGAGATTGTAATATCCCACATCGGATGTGGAATAGTATGAGATGACCCTTATAAGACCTTACCAAGGAACTCATAAGTACCTACTTGGCTAGCCCTTTTGAGGGAGGCAGATGTGCGATTCAAGATGAAATCTGTTATGAGCCTAAGAAGCGTGGTTCACGAAGACATTCTTTGTGCTGCATGCAAATTCTGGAATGTAAATGATCATGTCTTCCACTTTGGCCTGAATGAACTTTGCCCTACCTTTCAAAAATTCTCAGTCTTGGTAGATATCCTGGCTAACTTGCTGATATTTGTTCTAGTCATTCAAGATGGTTATGCCAAAACCCTATTGGAGATTTAAAAAAAAAAGTGTGCCTGATCTTTCATTCGGGGTAATGGTATTTAGCTCTCTCTCCCTTGAAAGAATACTTTTGTGCCAAACTGACTAGTCATGATCAATAGTATGCCCATGGTCAAGTGGTCGCCTTGACACTATGCTTGGTAGCCTAGTATCTCACCTTGTCTGGCTCTGGAGTTGTTGAGTGAGGCTAGTTAACATATTGCTCCATGTGACAACCAGAGGTAAAACCCTAATCCCCTTAGTGGTAACTAAACTCTGCTTGGTATCATCGATGTTCATAAAGATCTCAGTGTTCATTTCTAGGGTAGCTCCTTGCTTCTGTATATGTGGTTCTTGGATCATATGATCTTGATAGCCAAACCTGTTGCCGTAGGCTATACCCCCAGTGCTTTCCTTTCTTGGCCTTTACTCTCGAAAGGCATTTGGGCATTGATGAGTGGACTCGCTTCTTCTGTGTGTGGGACTCCAAAGATATCTGTTCGTACTAAAAATGATGGAGGGCTCATGGGCCTGCTCTGAGAACTACTGAATATCCCCCTGTTTATCTCTTGGGACTGCATAACACATATGTTTTACTTCACCTGCAACATCCTGAGGTGGTTTGATTATGAGCAGATAATCATATAAATTTAGGGTGAGTTTGTAGGGGAATAAGCCCTTAGCCCTTCCATAATCGAGGCAGTTTTGCGAGGTTAGGGATCTTTGCCTTATACCCATAGTTCTATTGAATTCAGACCTTTCCTTACTCATATAGAGCCTGTCGCTCCTTTACTGTCTAATGCATACATTTGTTGGCTTTGGATCCTCATTTGGGAAAAGGTGTTATCTTTGGAGAAAAAACTGAGGGTGGAGCTGAACTGGGACTTCCCAAGTGCTTGTGAGATAACGTCCTTAGAGCAGGCCAAGAAGGAAGCTCGTGTTGTTACTGGATTGGACCCTGAGGCATCTGAGTCTGACAAGTCTTCTCAAAGCATAGTGCAAAATTTTTGTCACGCTCCAGCTGAAGGTGAAGTTTGAGTCACTTGGATTAGGTGGTCTTGGATCAGTTCCCAAATGTTCGAGGAGAAGTTTGATGCTGATGACAATCCCATACGGTCTCTACACATGGATGAACCCTAGCAACACCCTTTCTTGTTGCTTAAGGAGAAACCCCCGAAGAAGAATGTGACTACCAAAGCTACTCGAAATCAGGAAGTCGACATGGATGCTTACCTCGAGGGTCAGTTTGATTGGAAAGGTAATAAAGACAAAAAGAATATCAGGGATAGGCTTTTCAGATGGAAGAATTGGAGGATGTGATTCCTATATCTTAGAGGTCAGCTTATAAGAAAGACATGGAGGCATGGAAGTCCACCATAAATGACGTAGACAGTCGTCCGGCTATGGAGAAGATGAAAAAGATTTTGATGGATATCCCATAAGTTGTTGATAAAACTTAGAATTTTCTTTTTGCCCTAACTTTTGCCTAGGCTACTCTTTGCAGGGCTTTCGTCCTAGCGGGCATTTTTCTTTACTTTTTTCTTATCATTTTTTTATTTTCATTTTTCTTTTGCCTAGGCTTCCCTTCACAGGGTTTTCGTCCTAGTAGGTTTTTTTAATTTTCTCAGATTTGTAGTTAGTGTTCTAACCAGTGGAATAAAATACTTTTCTATTAAAATGTGATCGCACCCGATGTAACTTTGTGGGCTGCCTACGTACCTCCATCTATGTGTTACATCAATTTGCGTGTGTTGAAAAATGTTCTTAAGGAGGATTAGGTCATTCGTAGTTCAATTACAAAATTTTTCAATCATAATATTTCTTTAGTCTATCTAGATTGACCATCTATGAATTCAATTCCGTCTAAATTGACTAACAATTTTGCACCCTCAGTCATGATTTGCTTGATCGTATAAGGACCTGACCATTAGGTTCAAACTTTTCTCGCGACTTACAAATCTGTCCAATGTTCTTCTTAACACCAGATCTCCTTCTTTCAAACTGCATCCCTTTAATCGCCAGTTAAAGGCTTGGGTAATTCGATTTGGTAACCTTCAGCCTTTTCTCATCTGTTAATGACAATTACTCGAATATGTGTCTCACTGGATCTCCTTTTTTTTTGTGGCTTCAACAGCCTCATTGGTCTGTGGTTGGTATGGTCATGAGCAATGTCAGATGATACCAACCAGGTTTGTGACTTCTATTTTGAAATGTAAACAATGTTCGTTAGATAAATTGAGCAACCTTTCTGGCATTGAGCATGGGCTTCTACCTATTTTGTGAAGTAATTTATGGCTACCAGTATGAATTCATGTCCATTAAAGGCCTTAGGACTAATCTTCCAGATCATATTTATCCCTCAAACTGAGAATGACCAAGGGAAGATCATGTTGTATAACTCTTGGGGAGGTATATTGTAAGTTGGCATACAAGACACTTGTGACACCTCCTCACTTACTCGACAAAGTCTTGTTCCTTAATACTTCAATAGTATCCATGTCGGAAACTTTCTTCGCTAGCATTCGCCCATTCTTGTGTGGTCCACACTCTCTTGTATGTATATCTTCCATGATTGGGCTACTCTCTCTGTTACACACGATAGGTGTCCCTAATTATAATGTCTATTATACAATTGATGGTCACACATATGATGAACTATGCCACCCATCTTATTAAAGCTACTCTGTCCTTCGCAGAACACCCCTTAGGATACTTTTCATCCTGGCTAAGATTTTGTATATCGGTGTACCGAGGCTTAGCTTCTTCTACAAGTGATTTATGAAGTAATAAGCTGGTCGGTCCCTCTTCTGTATCACAAATGGTTCTTCTACCTCCTGTCATCCAAGCATGTCAACTATTGATGCCAGGGTGGCTAGAGTATCGACCAAATTGTTCTTGACTCAGGGTACGTAATGGAATTCTGCATCTTCAAACCGATCTACAATTTTCTCCAAATAGGCATGTTTGCTTGTAGACGCTCATCTTTGCTCCTCCACATGCCCTGGATTTGGTATATGATAAATACTAAATCTGCATACACTGTGATCTTCCAAACTCTAGGTTTGAAGCCATCTCCAAGCGATGATACAAGCTTCATATTTAACGGTGTTGTTAGTATCGTCGAAAGTCAGCTTGATGGCTATGGGTAAATTGAGTTATGTCTAATAAAATTAATAATATCCATACTCTAAAACCCTCACTGGTTGCTGCTCCATCAAAGTATAACTGCGATCTCATTTCTGATTCAACAATGCATACTTCTTCATTTGGGAACCTCGCCTCTCATCGACTAGTATCATCCGTCAGATAATTAGCTAACAAGTCAGCCACAGCCTTTCCTTTAATCGACTCCTGTGTGACATAGGTGATTTCATATTTAGACAATAACAAAAGGCATTTGGCTGTGCAGTTAGATTAGGACGGGCTTTTTAAACAAGTTTTTTATAGGGTCCATGGTTAACAATCGATAGGGTATGCCAAAATGTAATGTCTCAATCTTTGCATTTTCCAAACCAAAAATACACAGGTCTTCTCTAAGGCAGAGCAATTCACCTCCCATTGGGTCAACTTCTTACCGACATAGTTTATGACGCTCTCAACCGATGAATTCTCCAAATTCTGGGTTAACATGGCTCCGGTTGCAGTATCGGTCATAGTGAGATATAATAATAGTAAACGGCTACTGGGTATTCGCGGGCTTAGGACTGGAAGGTTGCTATGGTACTGCCTGATTTCATTAGAGGCTTCTTGGCACAAGAGGTTCCACTCTTTGCTCGAATCCTTTTTCAATAGTTTAAACAAAGGTTATAGATCATGGTCAACTGAGATATGAACCGACTGATGTATTGGATTTTATCGAAGAATCTGTTGATTTCCCTCTCAGTCTTGGGTAGAGGCATCTCGACTATGGCTTTAATTTTGGCTGGGTCCACCTCTACCCTTCGTTTGCTCACCATAAAACCTTGCAACTTCCTGGCTGTGACCCTGAACACAAACTTCTACAGGTTCAACCTCACCTTGTACTGCCTCAACCTCTTAAAGTACTTTCTCAATACTATGCAGTGATCTCCCCTCTTCTTAGACTTGATGATCTTGTCATCTACGTAGACTTCCACTTCCTTTTGATCATGTCATGGAACAGGGTGGTAGCGGCTCGTTGGTTGGTAGCCTCGACATTCTTCAGACAGAACGACATCACTGTATAACAAAAGGTACCCCAGGAGGTTGTGAAGGCTCTTTCTCCTCGTCCTTAGGAGCCATTTTTATTGGTTTATACCCCACAAAATAATCTATAAAGGATACCAACTCATGCTCGGCTATGATTAGATCTATGATGGGTAAAGGAAAGTCATCTTTGGGCGAAGCTCGGTTTATGTCTCGGTAGTGTTTACATTTTTACATGGCCTCATTCATACATATAATATAAATAGGTTTTCCACGCGTGACCTGCTCGACATCTTTGGAAACTGTCAAGATTAGCGTAGTGAACAAATTATTATATCTGTTATTTTTTTTTCAGAATAACGGGGAGGTAGGCAACAAAGAAAGAACTAGGCTAGGGACATTTTAATAGCACTCTTTGAAGCAATGTCTAGCTTTAGACTTGTCAATACACATCCTAACTTGACCGGAAGGTTTGGGAACAGGTAAGATGTTGGCTAACCAGGTAGGGTACTCGATCACTCGGATGAATCCAATGTGGATTAACTTCATCACTTCCTCCTCAACCTTGAAGAACCACTCCGATATCAACTTGCAAAGTTTTTGCTTGACAGATTTGGCTTCGTGTAGGATAGGTAGGTGATGTTCCACGATGGATGGGTCTATCTCGGGTTTATAAATATATGACCAAGAAAACACCGATAAATTTCCTAAGTAGTGCAGTGATCTCTTCTCTTTCTTTCTTATTTAGAGTAGTCCCTATTTTGATTTCTTTTACATCTGCAAGGTAGCTTTTGTTTATTGTGACTGTTTCCTCGGCCATTGCCTTGACACTACGAGATTCCTGATTTTTTATTTCTTTCATCACTTATTTTAAATATTTTTTTCTCCTCTATGTCCATTCGGTGTGACTCATCATTAATCAAGTTAATTAATTCATCATAACCTATATCATCAACCAAGGGATAATCGAAACTAATCACATTATCAATCAAGTAGTCTAAAAATACGTAGTAACTAAGCAAATTTAGATTGGCTAAGGTATCAGAAGCATCCAAGTTCGGGCACTGGGGCATCTTTGTCAGCAAGACTTCCTTTAGTAATCTCTCCCACACTTAGCGGTCCGCACTCAATCATCTAATTCTGCATTTTGCCCTGTACATGAGTGATTAGGCATGTTAGGTTTGTGGTCAAGTTGTCCACTTCAGAGATAAGAACCTAGATAAGCACATTATTGAAGCATGCTGTCATCACTTCCAGCTCCATCATATCTATCCAATCTAAGATTCCTTCAGTACCTAGCTTGGTCTGTACTGGCGATTCTTCATCCTCAACCCACTCGCAGTCATAGAAAATCTTCCATCCTTTAATCTGCTTCCCGGTGACAACACTATAAATTGGCTTCAAAAATCCATAGAAGGGCCCATTCTCTCCTTCTTTGATTAAACGGTTGCTTCATAGTAAGGATCTTGGTCATGCTCATACGCTTCTCGCTTTTCTTATCCTTGTTAGCCTGGGCTAGAATCCGGATAGCTTCATTCTTCTCTTTTCTGGTCGACTTTTATCCTAAGCCAAACTAGTCCTTTTTGTTCTCCATGTCTGGGAAGTTAGGAATTCCTTGACAGTTTCGGCCTAACCCTTTTCCGGGGAAGTAGTAGAATTTTCTCAATATGGGGAGCACGGTCATGTTGTTGTAGGGTGCAAAGGGGAGGAAGTTTTCACCCTGACAAACTTCCACATACTCGAGACACTGAACCAGGTGATCCATCCAGAATTGACTGAACAAAATATCCAAATAGTCATGTGGCCCTTTGTACACTATCCTTTTCCACTTTTTCGACCAGAGGCAATTGTGAGTCTCCCATTATGGTGAAGACGGCATCATTCAACACAAACTTAACCATCTGGTGTAATGTAGAAGGATCGTACCTATAGAGTGTATCCAAGGCTGCCAAACAAAAGATTGAAGGCAATTGGTATATCCAACACTTCAAACTCAACATGAAAGCTAGTAGTACCCACCGTCGTTAGGAGCTTCACTGATACATCCAATCATACGTCCAATTAAATTCTGGACTTTTCTTCTTATCATCCTTTTTCCCTTCTTCTTTCGAATCTCTCTTACCTCTCCTCTTGAGGTTATCCAATTCCTTGGCCATTCAGGACTGTTGCTTGGTTAGGGTAGTGAAACAATTCTGAAGATCCTTATGAAGTTCACTGATGATACAGACCAAATTAAATATCTGTGGGAATTTCTCAGCCATTGGAGTTCATAAGAGCTTTCTAGATGAGTCTTGATACCAACTATGCTTAGCCTTAACTATATAGGGAAAATTGCCAAAAATTTAACTATACATAGCACATATATTGAATTGGCTGGCTCGTACCCTAATAGGGGTAAAGGAAAATTTTCTATTTGTTTGGGAGTTTTTTGGATTTTTGAAAAGAAGACTAACCAACCATCTGGTTATCCAGCAGAAAAACCGGTCGGTTGCTCAATAAGGTTAGGGTTTATTTTTAGGAATTTTCTTGAAGCTAAGGGTTCTGACTAACCATCTGGTCATTCTCACGGATAACCGACTGATTGGTCAATGTGATTAGAGTAATTTTCTGAGGATTTTTTTGAAGGGTAAGGCTTCTGACTCACCGTCCACATTTTGACGGATAAATGGTCGGTTGGCCAATGGGTGAGATCAAGGTATGAACTAGTGAGTTTTGAATTTTTTCAAGTAATGCACATATTAACTTTCTGGTTAGAAGAGCGGATAGTAGCCTGATTAGCCAAGTCTTCTGTTTTTTTTTTGTTGAGAAATTATCAGTTTTTGCTTACTAGATTTTGGTGGTTTCCCTGCCAACATGCCATAGGCCAATACAGGTGTTCTCCCAACAAAAGGTAGAACGCTGAATAGTCTGGGTGTAAGGTTTCTCCTTATAAAACAGGTGTAAATGTCACTCCTATCGGGTCGACTGTAGTATATACCTCCTGCCCTTAACTAGAAAGCTAATAATGGACGATCACCAGTACGTATACAAGTTGTTTAATATACCAAGAAATCAATAGAAATCTTTAGTACGAGGTCGTGGAGTTGAGAGCTCAATCGAAAGATCGCCTAGAGCCCATGAGGACCAATGGCTTCAATTGTCACTCTCGAATGGGTGGGTCGACGTGAGTCATGCGCGTGTGTGAGGTAGGAAAATAAAAGCACAAGTACCACAATTATGTCATATTGTACATGCCACAAAACAAAAAGAAAATACAAGAAGGCCAAAACTCTAGAAAACTTTTCAAGTCTAGTCCTCTTAGTGTTTTCTATTCCCAAGTGAAATCGCCACTATAGCGCAACCCCTCAAAAAATATCCCCTTGAAAAAGGATTTTAAATGGAGGCGCCATCTTATTTAATTTAAACTAAGGAAAACAAGAAAAACCAAAAATGTTTAAATGTGTCCAAAAGGATGACTGATCTTATTGAAACCAAGAGAGGGTAAGTTACACAATGGAAAGGCGTTAGGCACCTGCCGCGCCCTTTCAGTCTCTACTTCGTTTTTAACAAATTTTAGCCTTAGGAACACATAACATGTAAAATATGATAAGACTCAACCTAAGTTAATTTTAGATTTTTGGCTTGAACTCTACATCGGGGGTAGAATTGCCTACGTATTCGATTGGACAAATCGGAATCAAAACCGTTGTAGCTTGACTCTGGTCCTACGGGAAGTAACCTACATTTCGAACCTAGACTTTAGACAAAGAAAAGGCAAAAAGACTATTATTGTTGTTTTCGAAATGAAATGAGATCACGGGGAGGACATACAATCTTTATGATTTCTACCCTAAAAAAGCTAGTAAAAGTTACATCGCGATGTAGCCTGCCTTGACGACTTAAGAACATTTTTCGTATGTTCCACAAAGAAAATATCAAAAAGATGTTTGGAAATGAGTTTGAAGGGATTAAATTCTCAAGAGAGATAGTATGTCACTTCGCTAAGAAATGGCGCACAAGCTTTAAAGAGAATAAGCTTCTGGACTCCTAAAAATGAAGACCAAGATCCATTTTTATAGTGCTCAAGGTCGCAAAAGCTGAAAAGATTGAAATGCCTATCTACAAGGCTGGAGATAAGTCAGAATAAGCGATAAAATCACATATTGACAAAAGTCAACCAACTACTGGTTAGTAAAAAATAGGGCGGTTCACCCCATTTATTAAAAATGATTTTTCAAATTTTGGGGCATTTTTTTACCCTAATTTCGGTAATTATCTCTGAAATCGCAAATGGGATGTACCAGATTCGGGATAAGTCATTTCCTAACTAGAATACAAATTGATTTGATCTTTATATCAAGGATAGATCATGGATTATTTTCCCAAGTCATCTAGAAAATCTACATGAATCAGAAGAATCTGGACCTTGGACTGGACTGGACATAAATGGACTGGACTAATGCAGTTGGACAGGACTAAGGGACTAAGCTTGACTTGGACTTGACATGCTATTGGATTGGACTTGGACTAGACTGTACTAGATTAATTAACTTAACCCCATTATTAAGCCTAACCTCAATAATGCATTCTAATAAATAATAAAGCCCATTACTTATTTAATTAAAAAGGCCTACAAAAATAGGGTGTCTACAAGCACACAACACATGCATACATGCGCACAAGTGAAAAAAAAGTTGATTTGGTCAGCAACATAGTCCAGGAGAGTTGACTCCAATGTTGTGTACGCCTAGAAATTCATGTAGTTACTTGGCCTTAAGAGGTGGTGTTGTATAGGTCTCGTTGGCGCTATTGTAAAAAATAAAAAAATAATTAGTTTCGTCGCTCGAGCCACCTCGCGCACCACCGACTTTTTCCTTATGACGCCTTATCAAAGTTGGTGAGAACTGTATAAGACTAAAAAAAATGCCCACAAGGGGCACATGCACGAAAGCGCGGTGAGGGGTAGGCGTGATAAGTGTGAGGTGTGACAAGTGAGGGGAGTGACGTGGGGTGCAAAGAATTGCGAGCATGAGGTGCATTGAGCAGTGAGCGAGGGGAGCATATGGCATGACAGACACGGGGGAACGAGCAATGGCAGGCGATGAGTGTGGGAGCAATGCATGCGATGGGTACGCAGGCCATGATAGACCAAGGGGTGGGGGCAACAGGCTGAGGTAGAGTGTTGGCTATGGCAGAAGGGCTGGTTATGAGGGGATATGGGCTAGTAAGGAAATGGTTATGGTGGCTTGAGAAGGATGTTACCGAGGGAAGGGTGGAGGTAAGGGCTTCGCCTAATGGTGTTGAGGGTGGGCTAGGGGAAAGAAAGAAAGGAGGTGCGACTGAGGGAGATGTTAACCGCAGCTGAGTTTTGGCTGTGTATGGGGAGATAGGATTTATGCTATCCCAAAAAAAAAGGGGGTTGATGCAGCTGGCCATAGGTGTGGCAAAGCTGGCCGAGAAGGTGGGGAAGGGCTTGTGGGAGAAGAAGGGTAGGGAGGAAGAAAAATTTTAAGCCACAAACGCAACTGTGATGTAGGGTGGCACTGGGGTTTGGCTGCTAAATGTTTTGGTGATGGGGCATTCGCCACAAATGGAGGATGTAGGGGTGGGCTTGGTGGACATGTGGAGGGAAGAGGGACAACTTAAGGGTGGCCTTGGGTGAGGGGTTGGGGACGGACTTGGTGGAGGTTGGAGGGAGGGCTAAGGGGAAGGGAGAGGGATGAAGAAGGACAGGAAACCATTACTATAATTGTGAGGTGGGTTAGTGCTTGGGCTTGGCCAACAGAGGCTTTGGTCATGGAGCATTAGTTATGGATTAACGGGGTAGGGGCAGTTAGTGGGGGAGAGGTGGAGGCTAACTAATTGTGATTTTTTGGAGCCCATGTAGTCCACGGCATGTTGGAGGGTGGAGGGAAGGGGTGAGTTAGAGGGGTTAAAAATTTTATAAGTCCCATATGGAGGTGAGAGACAAAAAATGAGCTCAAGTCAATGGTGAAGAGAGAGAAAGAGAGAGGAGGTTAGTGCCACTGCATGAAAGGGTGAGAGGGGGAGAGAGAGAGAGAGAGAGAGAAGCCTTTGTAGGGTTAAGCCGAGGTGATGATGAAAGGACCTTGACATGGTAAAGTTAAGGAGGAGTTAATGCCTGTGGCGATGAGATAACACCAATAATAATGTGTCAAGACATAGAGGCAAAGAGGTCAAGTGGTCTTGGTGAGCTGAGGCCAAAGGAACAAGGTTATGGCACCCTGCACGTAACAGTGTTGGGGGTTTAGGTGCCTTAAAAATTAACAGAAGCCCTAGTTGGGCATCAAGCTTAATATGTGTTGCATGCATGCCCGATAGCTGCATCATGTAAATCTAGATTGATTTCAATGAGCGAAGCTGAGACTTAAAAGAGTTGAAGATCCTGGAAGTTTTGATCGACAGGGAAAGGGGAAGTCCAAGGGAGCAAGCTGTGCACTCGAGGCTGTGCCAATGGACTTATGCAAAGATAGTCTAAGCCTAAAGATTGAAACCTTGCACTAATAACATAGGTATGCAACATGCCTTTGTACAAAGAGCAAGTGAGTACATGAAAACTTGAAAAATAATAAACATTTAAAAGTGTAGGAATGATACGATTTACGGAGGTAGGTGCATCAAAGCTAGTAAGAGCTTGAGTGGGTGGGCTGCATGTCTTCACTCCTTTAAGGCTTGAGTTCTCTGGATGCAATCTTTGTACCAAAAGAAAACTTGAGGCCCCTATAATTCTTGAGGGCACGGTCAGTAGTACTATGATAAGGCCAGTAGTTGGGCTTGACTAGGTCTTTCTGGGTAGGCTTAACATTAGCAAGAGGGAGGTTTATAAACTTGTCCTTGTCGATCCTTGAGAAGATCTTGATATTTTTCAAGTTGTATGGGTAGTCAGGAGTAGGCACCAGCTCCTTCTCTTGTTAGGGCGCCCATCACCTCCTTAGGACTGGTGCTTTCGGTTGTTGTCATCATCACTAGCCATTTTCATCGTTACAGTCAGGGCATCACGAGCTTCAGGTATTGAGGTCTTTAATGGCCCACCAAGTCATGGGAGCTTTGACTTTCTTAAGACGAAATTAAGATAAAAAGGTATAGGTTTTCAAGGTAGACCCTGCAGATGTTTCTCATGTTCTTCGTGTCGATTGGTACAAGAGTCTTTCATCCTTGTTGAAGTCAGTACACTCTAATCGCTTGAGATGAAACTAATTGACATAAGTGTTGATGCTAAAAATGTCAACGATGGTCACAAGATCCGCCTCGTAGTGAAACCTGTCAAGGAAGAGCTCGACCATGTTAGACTAGGAGTGGATGGTACCCTCAGGTATCTGGTCGTACTCGGAGTTTCAAAGCATCATCTTCCTCGTAGTGTTCTAGGGAGCTTACAAAAAGTGTAAGGTGCTCAAAAGCACTTCCTCTTTGGTATTGAACAAGATAGGTTAGCTGCTAGTACTCAAAGGGTAAGGCTTGGCAGTGAGGTTTCCAGAGTGGGGAGAATGACTAGATGGTCTGAAGGAGTGAGGCATGGTGGAGGATGGCATACAAATCATCATTGGCGAGTACGAAGTAGACAAAAGTGTGACTTCATGTCCGTTGGGGATGACCTTGGCACCTGAGCCCACAAATGGGGCAACCTGAGACGTTGGAGGGATGACATGAGTAGAGAAGGGATAGTTGTGGGGGCAGCTCATTCGAGTGTAATTTGCATAGGAGTAGAGCTAGCAGCAGCAGGTCGATAGCCATAAAAAGTCAACTGAAGCAAGTCGGGGGCATAGTTGGGGTTCTAATGCCAATCAGACATGTTTGGGTTGGGTTACTTTTCAATAGAGTCATGCGTCCCTAAGGTACTCTGAGCAAGGGTTGGGCAGGGTCGCCATAGTGGTAACGGGGAGTTGCCGCAGCACCTAGCCAAGGTTGACCTAAAGTGTACGAATGATAGTAGTTGTGGCCAATGTGCTGGGTGCCATGGGCAGAGGTGCTACGAGTCCTACTACCAAGGGCCTAGAGGACCAAGGCAGCAGCGGTCGCATAATTAGGACCTTGGTAGTGTCAAGAACTCCTAAAGGTTGGATTTGAGCAACGAAAGCCAACCTTAAAGCTTGGGCGGGATAGGGTAGGGAGCCATGAGGCCTTGAGAGGCGGCCTACTGCAAACTTAAAGACTTGGATTGATATTTATATCTCTAGTATCGGTATCATACATGACTGGAGTCTTGAAGGCCTGTGATGTTACATGGGAGCGAGGCATTAGACTATGCATCTATGTTGGTGACGACATTGGGTCTTCCATTCCGGAGGGCAACTGTAGCCGAATGACTCTGATCTCCTCTTAGTCCTCGAGGGGGAGAGTATTAGACACCTCACTGGGAAGGCCACGCCAGAGTTCCATGGACCATCAGATCGTATGTCGCTAAGGTAGTGTCGCGAAGGAGTCGCCTACCCGATGGGTAGACTTAGGGGCCATTTGACATCTTTTTTTTTTTGCTCTTTTTTTTCAGCTTTAAAAATTGGAAAAAAAGAGGGCGTTTGGTAACCATTTTTTTCAATTTAAAAAATTACTTTTTAAATTGTAGAGTAAAAAAAAAAGAGGGAAAAGCTCTTATTTTCACTTAATTTTTTTTTTAGACCTCCAACACAACGCACCCACCGCCGGCAGCCACCGACAGCCACCCCCGGGCGGCGGTGGGTGGTGGCCACCACCGATGGCCGGAGGCCACCTCCAGCCACTACCGCCGGCAACCACCTCGGGTAGCCACTGGGCACCGCCGCCCGACAGCAACCACCGACAGCCACCTCCGACCGCCGGTAATCACCACCGGGCGGTAGCCACCTCTAGCCACCACCGGGCGGCAACCACCTCCGGCCACCACTGCCGACAGCCACTGCCGGTGACTGACGCGATAACCGCCTATCGGGGACCACCGCCGACCACCACCACCGCTATGCCCCACCACCGCCACCGCAAACCACCACCAAAAGAAAAGTCAAAATAAAAGGGTTACCAAACACAAAAAAAAAAAAAACTCTAAAAAAAAGGGTTATCAAACACCCACTTATTTTTATATAAAAAAAAATTAAGCTGCTCTCTAAAAATTGAAGAAGGGCATAGCCACGATAGACTAGCAACAAGTCATTGTAGTCGATCAGAATCCGACCAAAATAAGCACCGTAGCCAACTCACTCTTTTAGCCCTTCCTGGATTACATGAAAAAAAGTTGTTTTTCTTTTAACTACTTAGTTAGGCACAATTATGGAAGATCCAAGGCTGCTAACCACGAGGAATGTATAAAAAGATGTCAAACTGCCCTTCCTTGCCTCGTACGCCAAAACTACTCGAACTATTTTTAATACTTTGCTCATACTCTAGGAAATATGGAGAAGCAATACAATCAACTTCAGTAGGAGGTTTGTAGCAGCCTAGCAGGAAGGGTTGAGGCATAAAACATTGACATCCAAAGATCACAAAACTTAATCTTCACATTCTCAAAAAGGTTACCCAAAGATGGTTTCGTCTTTCGTTCTTCTGAAATTCATATCCAATCTGTTCACATTTCCGGAAAACCAAATACGTAATCATGAGACGACTAACCAAACATAGCCGCAAAAGGTGGAAAAATTTGTGCAAAGGAAGCTTGACCGGAACAACATGATTCACAAAAACTGAAGGGGAAATCTTCACAGATATAACATGCGCAGTGGAGCGAGCATTCCCAAGTAATTAAAGCCTCAAGCAGAGTTAAAATGTTTAAAGATCGTCAAGTCACCCATGAGGTAACCGGAGCTTGTCATTGACCATCTACACCAGGTTGCATATTTAATTTGGATTTTTTTGCGAATATCCTTCCCAAGAACAAACCAAAACTTAATTAAAAGGCTCCGTTTGACAACACTTTCAGTTTTGGTTTTTAGTTTCCCACAAAAAAAAAAACTAAAGACTGATTTTATTTTATTTTTTTACAAAAACAAGTGGGTGTTTGATAATCCAGTTTTTATTTTGAGTTTTCTTTTAATGGTGGTTTGCGGTGACGGTGGTAGGTCGTGGCGGTGGCCGGCAATCGCCGGGGGTAGCTGCCGGCCGCCGACGGTGGTGACCAGCCAGCGGTGGGCAGTGGCTACCGACGGTGGAAGGGTGATGTTGGTCTCAAAAAAAAAATAACCAAAACTGAAAACCGAAACTCATTTTTGGAGTTTTCAAGCACAGCTTTGATTTAAAAACTGATTTTTTAAATTGAAGAAAAAAAAACGAAAACTAGTTACCAAACACATTTATTTTTTTTAGTTTTCAAAACTAGAAAAAAAAGTATTGTCAAGCGGGGCCTTAGGTCTTGCAAATATCCGCGGGCGGGCGAGAGAGAGAGAGAGAGAGAGAGAGAGAGAGTATAGCAAACCACTTTAACAAGTCTCAGAATCAAACCTAAAACATTAAAACCAGCTAGAGAAGCCCAGAGAGAGAGAGAGCAAAAACTGTAAGAATACAACATAGATAGCCGCTTGTGTATGAGTTGTGACTTTAGTTTAGGAATTCTTTTAATGTTGTGAGCAGATAATCTATAAATATCAGGATGAATCAACACATACAAAAGCCACCAAAATTGCTGCAAAAATAAAATACAGCATATTTAATATTTACCAAGTCCTCAACATCATTTCCTCCGCATGGCATATGCATTCTAATGATTCCCTTCTAACACTCTGACCTACGTTATACAATCAATATTTCTTCACATATCAGAGCAGTTTGTATCTATGTTCCAAAAAAGATAGGCATCTCTCCCTCTCTAGCTTGTCTTCCTAAAATCACTCTTCACCTTTAATTACATTTGCGAGCCGACTATACAGACTGGACACATAAGCAGATCGATTAGCAAGCCAGGCTTGGATTTATTTACAAGAAGCTCTTCCGAATTAACAGCTTGACCCAGGACTAAAACACACCAAGGCCACCATCCACCTTAGCTGTACAAAATGTTCTTTCTACTGTTGCATAGCGGGATGCATCAGGAATAATAAGAAGATGTTAAAGCAATGTGCCTCTCTGTACATGAAATGTAAAACTCATGAGAACCAAGTTCCATTAACAATCTCTAAAGAGGTATAATGGAAGACTTGGTCAGAAAAGGTTCCTCACCTCCAGCTGTGATGAGCTTTTCAATGCGTGAAACAATATGTTTACCATAAGTGTACCTCTTCAGAGCATTCAAGTGTACCTTAATGCGAGAAATAATCAAGTCACGGCACTTGTCATCACAGGTCTCAAGGACCTTTTGCACCACATAGTTCCCAAATGGGTCCTTCATCATTGCCTGCAATTTTTTTCTTCCACGAGTTTTAGTTACTTTGAGCAAGGGATTCCATCAGAAGCGAAGATCTATCTAAATTACAAAAAGCCTAAATGTTCTCATGAATTTTGATTGTAAATACCACCAAGCTTTAGCCACACATTACGAATCGAAGGAAATAGCGATCAATAAAATAGTAAAGTTAAGAGAACTGCTTGAGGATTTGGCAGGTAAAGGCAAAATTAGATGAACTTTAACCATACAAGCTAAGGGATGCAAGGAACTGGACAGCTTGGGAGAAATTCTGAGCTACAGGAGGGGAAGGCATGCATTTTATTTGTGAGGACATTTTCATGATACTCAACAGCTATTCGCGTGACGGAGACAAAATTAAGAACTATGCCAGACCCAGTACTAATCTCTTTCGTTACTCCGGCAGTTGAGCAAACATATGAATTCGTGAACATATTTATTAAGCAGCACAAGTTTCTAACTTCCTTTCCCAAAATAACCGAGAAGCCACACCAGACATCAACTGGCGGTAGCCTGGTCACTCTCAAATTAGAGATAGTCATAGAACTGAATGAGATTTGAAGCTCAGATCTATATATAATTGCAAAAATGAACTGTCAGAAAGTTTCAAGCTGATTACATCTATTTAACATCAAGATCCGAGTAAGCATTAGAAACATTTTTAAAAGAGAAACGAAATTAATTTACCATAAAAATTTTCTAGGAGAACTTCATAAAGTAGCATCGCATAATTTGGATCTAGATGTCATAAATAAGTTGAGCCCCGTACTAACTTCTATGTTCTGTAAACCTGCTTTCAAAACAGCCACGTCTCAAGGGGAAATTCATTCCCCTCTACTATGTGCATGAGTTTAAATTCTCATCAAAATAATTACCAAGGACATGATAAATAACTCTACTAACATATGTGAATAAGAATTCCATTGCTACATTCCTTGAATGCTTTGAAAATCTGACAAAAATATTAGCATATGACTCGGTCGCAACAGAAAAGGCTCAAACACACCATCCAAAAGGTCATTATGTAGCCTCTGTTACTTCCCTATACAGTGGATATGTTCAGAAATATTGCATGCGGTAGTGGAAATCGCTTGTGGATGAAACCGAAACATCGAAGCAATGTATCATGCAGTCTCTACATGAGCCTGGGGAACACTTAATAGCATTGGGCAAAAGATTGTACACATTTATGTCGCCAAAAATTTGCTTGGGGAGATTCAAAATAGAGATCAGAGAGAAAAAAAAATATGGTAGTAGCAGAGAGAAGCGAAGAGCTAAGAAGATGGAAAAGGGATATCCAACAAAACATGAAAACGATGAGCAGAAATATTTTGTTAAAAATGAATTTGTGCACAGATTATAGATTGAAAATACCAAAGAAGGAAAAGGATGTGTGTCTACTAGTGTAAAATTAGTGCAACAAGATTTCCACCTACCTGCAGGGGCTCATTTTCATCTGTGGAACCCAACATCTCATCCACTAGAAGTTGACGCTCTTCAGGACCACCAAAACATAAACATTTCTCCACAACATTGGAAGCAAACTTCTGTTGGCTCATCTTTACTATCTGTCCTGCAAGCTTCTTGATAATAACAGACCGTTCATGTGGTTTTCCATGTTGGAGGACATGCTAACCAAGCAAAGGAACAAAGATCAGAGCATGGTACTAACCCATATATTTATATATATGTGATAACAGTATATCAATTTTAGAGGAAGAAAATGCTTTGCATTATGAGTAAAGAAAAAACACTTATTATCTAGATAGTAGGAAAAAAAATGATGTGCTTAGTAAACAGCTCTAGACTTTGTTTCTGGGGAAAATAGTTTGTGACCAGATGCCGCTGGACGTTTGAGAACGATAAAACCCTGTTATCTACGGTAGGAAATTTCCAAACAACATTAGGAAATTAACCACGAGTCCAATGCTTAATATGAAGACCTAAATCTGGTGGGAAAGTTGAGTACCTGGATAACATAATTTCCATACTGGTCTTGTGCTAGAGTACACACAGCATTCAAAACCTCATCCATTACAATTTGTTGCGTATTTGGGTCATCACAGTGTTCCAGGACCCTCTGCTAATTTTGCAAGATATTACATGATTGCTTAAATAGAACCCAACAAAGAATAAAACAAGAAGTGAATATCAAACCTGTATGACACGACAGCCATAAGGATGAGTTGATAGAGCAACAACTTGACCAAAGAAGGCCGATACTATAAATTGAATTTGATCTTGAGGGACACATTCAATACACTTCTGAATAACGTGATTACCATTCTGATCACGAACACATTTTATGACTGACCCATCAAGTTCTGCAACCATATGGGTTTGCTGATCCATATCAACCACTTCCAATGCCTGTGATCAGTAACGTGGTTTACTCAAACAACGTATAGAAAATAAGAGAAATCCTACCTTGAGACATGAGAGCAACATGAATAAACACTCCAAATCTTGCAGGATGAAGTAGATTTTTCTTATCATCTCGTTTGACAAGGTTATAAATTATAGGAGATATAGAGATACATCACTGCCTGCATTCCACCAATCTGGGCACGGATGCAAACATATTATTTCTTCCCACGTGCGACACCACGGAATAGGGTGAGCCTTGGGCCCTTGGACAATGCTATGGTAGCTAGATTGTGACCTGTAGGTCACGGTTCAAAACACGGAAACAGCCTCTCCACTAAAGTGGGGGGGGGGGGGGGGAAGGCTACCCTCCCCAGACCCCACGATGGCAGGGGCCTTTAAGCACAGGGACCATCACCCTGTGTGCGACAGGTTGGAGGAGGAAGATTTGTCACTTTAGACTGCCATTTACTTGATAATTTGATGTGATTTTAACACTACTTTGGCCCAAGAGAGATTGAACCCACGTACAAGGAGCAAATATAAACTGTTTTAGAGAAAGCACAATAAACTCAAAATAAAGTGTACTGTTGCAGAATAATATTCAAATGTTTTGGCTAGCTGACAGAGACGCAAGGGTCTTGAGGGGTGAGCCTTATGACAAAATTATCTTATAATGTACTGGGGGAGGTTCAGCTTTTTCCCTTAACTTTTCTATTCCTTAACTTTTCTCTTCTTCTATCCCGAGATCCAATATGAACAGGCTCCTTTTGTAATTTGACAGCCTCACGTGATGATGAAGGATCGCGATAGAACTCAAGAATACGACTTACTGCAGAATACGACTGAGAACTGTGAAACCTAGCGTCAGATAATCCATATTAGCTCTCTAGTGTTGTGTTCAATATGAACAGACTCTTACTGCAGAATACGACTGAGAACTGTGAAATCTAGCGTCAGATAATCCATATTAGCTCTCTAGTGTTGTGTTCAATGAGACAACAAGCCCAGTATAAATTTAAAGATCGAAAAGAGATGAAAATGCTGGTAGAAAATAAAAAAAATGTCGACATAGTCCAAACTTAGAGCACACATGGAGTTGAAAAGTGGCAATGAAGCCAAAAGACCAAAGAGATAAAGCGTGGGATGCACCTTCTGAATTACTCTGCACCCGTACATCTGAAGACTAAGAGGCAAGACATGACCAATAAGCTGGTTGGCTAACTCCTTTCTTTGACTTTCTGTGCCATGCTCAAAAAACTGCAGATTCATACACAGTCAGAATCCAATACTAGCACAGCTTTCGAGAAAGTCAATGCCGAAAACTGAGATAACCAAATGAAGAAAACAGACTTTTTGTATGACGTAATTTCCAAAAACATCAGTCATCAAACTACGAGCATGAGGCATGATCTCTTGGAATATCTTTTCCTTCTCCTCCGGCACGGCAGTTTCAAGCTTCTGTTGAATGAAGCGGCTCCCATACTGATCCGTACTAGAGAAGGAGAAGAGGAAGTCAATATACAAACTTCAGTTAAAAAAAATGATTTTAGAACAATCAGGCAGCAACTACACGTACCTGAACTCAATGACATGATTAACAACGTCCGAAAGTTCAAAAGACCTGTTTCTATTGCTCTTAATTTCTTCTAATATTGGTGATGAAAATCTTTCTTTCATGTTAATCACAGTTTGTGGATGCCAGGATTCGGTAGATCTTCCCGTTGAACTTTTCAACATGGAAATATACCCTAAATTTTGCTCATTTTGAATCCAAGGACTTTCAGATCCAACAGAGGGAAGTCTAGGATTTGCCATAGGGTTTCCTTGATATGACATGCCAAAACCAAATGCTTGATTCCCTTGATACTGATGATTCAACCTGCCTTGATGATTTAAGCTGCCAAATTTCCCTATAAGTGGCGCCTCGTCCTGCTGATTCTGTTGGGCAAGCATAGCATCAAAATATGCCTTTTGATACCCTTGCATATCTTCATGGCGCTGGGAAGAACTAGAAAACTTTCTTCTTTGAGAGCGGTTGCCTGGAAAGTCAGCAGCATGTGTTGCATAATCAGAAGCTTTCTGCAAGTATTGTACACAACGTGGATCCTTGGCTGGAAGCTGTAGATCAAACCCTGCCTGGTCGCCGCTTATCCTCAAATTACACCCATTTCCTGAGAGAGTCAAAGTTGCAGCAGAAAAATAAATGCAGAAGAGCTTATGAAGAAATGTAAGACTTGAATTGTTAAAATAGGCACGAAGACAATAGGAAGAAATAAGAACCTGCGACCACTGCTTTCAGCTTTTGATCAGCAGAATGTCCACCAGGCACGTAACCAGGAAAGTCCATATCACGGAAGCTACCAGTTGGATAACGCAAATGCAAACCTTCTAAACTTGCAAACCCTGGAGAGCTTGAATCTGAATGGAGACTGGTAGACGAAGATGTCCTTCTGGGTGGAAAGTTCACTTTCACATCAAAACCTAAGTCTGAATAAGATGGATCTGTCACGAGTCCATTCTCCTTTGCTATGTCAACATAGTTAGCAATGCCCAACTTTTCAACTCTGGAATTGTTCATAAATTGCTGCGGCAGACTCTGCTTATAACCATTTGACATGTCTAACAGGGGATTAAATTGCTTATCAAATCCCAGCTGGAGCTGAGATTGTAAATAACTATCTTCATGATGATATCGATTCTTTGAAAGGCTTAAGCTAGATAAAGAAGCTGCAACATCACCAAGCTCGTTTGTGCTAGAGGA
Source organism: Escallonia herrerae (assembly GCA_033070095.1). Taxonomy (NCBI): domain Eukaryota; kingdom Viridiplantae; phylum Streptophyta; class Magnoliopsida; order Escalloniales; family Escalloniaceae; genus Escallonia; species Escallonia herrerae. Next base: position 143,289 of record JAVXUP010000481.1, on the reverse strand, counting down.
AAACCCATTTAGTCGATTTAATCCGGAGACATTCTTGTTTTCGACAGGAATCTTGCCACCTACAAAAGGTAGACCAGGACAGGGAGATCTCCCAACGAGGTGAGGCTCAGGGGTTCTATTCCTTGACAAAGATGGACCCAGGGAAGAGGCAAAAGAATGAGAAACTGCTGAACCAAGGTTCTGCAAGGCCATGGTGCAGTCTGTTCCATTGTACAACTCTGCTGAACGAGAATCAAGGACCCCAGAAAAAGCATTGCGGCTCATAGGGCGTGAAGGTCGACCAGATGAGGAAGCAGGTTGGTCAAGACCTTCCTGCAAAAGACTATCACTTCAATTAAGGAGAATAATATGGTCTTAAATTCCTATTCAAGGAGAAAGAGTTATCACTCTAGTGATAGTACTATTTCAATTTTTCTGGATATCAGAAGTCACAGAAAACATTTAAGCTTAAACTAACCGAGCTTCACTGACTTTGCCTATTTAAGAAAGAACCTAGACATCTCCACATGCATGTATTCTTGTATCCTTCTCTCTCCAGACGCTTTATACAAGGTAGCAGTAGCATATTGGATTATATTTGTCAAGTTCGTAAAGTTTGTACGCTGAAAAACACACTAGGTGCCCGTAGAGAAAGATGAAAGTTGATAAATAAAGAAGTTAACAGAAAAACATAAAAGGGAAGGCGGCCTCTCTTCTTCTTCCTCTCCCAGTAGCATCTTCCACTTCTTTCTTTAGGGACTTTTATTCTTTAATCAATCAAGCAGATAACTGGAAGTACTGCTACAATTGGAAACAATGATAAGACTATCCAAGTTTTGGGGCTGTATTACTTAATGTGCTTGGTATAAAGTACAAGTATTTAGTACTTCAAAACTTTTTTAATGGCATCTTGTTTCAAAATGGAGCCTGAGCCTTGCGCCTGGGCTCCAGGAGCACCTTGTCCTTTAGGCGCGCACATAGACAAGGGGTGTCTGGATTTTGGTATGTGATCCTAAACCCTGCACAGGTTGACCCCTTGGTATTAAAGATAGTGATTCCTACTATCAGAATAAAAACATAACTAGGGCCCAACCATACAGTGAAGTTGATTCCTATCATCACAGGACTACAAAACTATTGTGTGATGTATAATTAACTGTTATAAGGATTTCCCAATATGCCTCTTAGCTTAATCTAGAGGAAGCAATAGAACTAAGTAGAACCACCATCCGGGTGTTCCCGCTTTCCCTACTAAACTTTAAATCGCAAATATTTGAAGACAAGAGATCACATCTAGAACAATAGACCAAGAGAATTACAAAGGAACTTAAAAACATGAGCAGATTAGATAAGACTAAATCAATCACCTGAAGAATGTCGGCAAAGCTCTTCCTCCTCACACCCATTCCAGTACCTGGCTGCCCCGTTGAACCGCTCAAGCCTCTGTCCAGCCATTCAGCAGAGCTTTTCCGCGTGATATTCCTTGCATCATCCTTCCTCAATTCCATCAACTTGTCCTCTGACTTCTGCTCAACTAGTCCAGGCTGCATCGAGAACAAAGAACTGCCAACATCACCAACTGATTCCCTCTTCCTCGAATCCCCAATTCCACCAAACATCGGCCCCCCTGCCTGAAACCTTTGCGCAACCCTCCAATCCTCTTTCGATAACAACGGTGGGGGTAATCTCGGATTAACATTGTCCGACGAATAATAGTACGATAAATATGCTAGATGTGATCGAATTTCTTCCTCACTCATAACTCCATCGCCAGTACTACTACCACCATTATCAACCTGAAAATAATCCGGACTCCTAAACAAACTTCCCACCGCGCTCAACGACCCCTCAACAGTAGGTGGCGCGCTCCCACTCCTGTACAAATGCAGATCTCTTTCCCTATCAATTATCCCCCCATTACGCTGGTCCTGCCTCAGCAACAACCCGCGCTCGCTCTCCAAATCATTCCCTAAACCCCCATTCAATTCTTCTAGCATCCCGCAATTCATGTTTGTTCGTGAATTCACATGGCGTAGCGTATTATCTCCATTATTCCTCGGAACCATCCCAACAAAACCCTAATTCACCAAAAAAAAAATACGAAAAGCCCACTATTTTTAGGCATGCATCAATCAGGAGATTCAACAAATGAAGCACTTTTTGTCATAATTACACACCTTTTTACGAATTCACCGACCGAAATCTTCAATTGGAAGTCCAAAAACTGAATCAAAAACCAAAAAAAAAAATTATACAGACAATAGTAACAAAATGTAATGACCGAAAAATGGGTGTAGTCGCGGATACTAGGAATATTATGCGTATGTAAAACACAAGACTCGATTTTGGGTTATTGTTGCGGGTGAAAAAAAAAAGTGAAAGAAATCAACGCGGTGGCACTTACGGTGATATGTACGAGTGGAAGGTCAAAACCCACGAGAATATTGTGCGAGGAAGTAGAAGAATTCAAGATCCTTTGGAACAGCCTGAGATTGTTAGGGGATCGAAAATCTAGCAACGATATTTCAGAACAAGTTCGATGAGTTGGATGGAAGGAAAGAAGAAGGATATGGTGACGAACGAGGGAGGAGATCTTTCGGGGGGAGGAAGAAATAGCGTGTGGGCTTAAATAGGGGACGCCCGACGGTGGATACCAGTGGTATGATAAAGGGAGTTTACGTGCATGGCAGACCGAGCCACGGCAAACGACGTTGGAATATGGAAACGATGCAACATTAATGGAAATTGATAATTAAAAACTTCGTACCAAGTATGGAAAGCAAAGAAGATTTGTTTCTTTCTAGAAAATTGGTTATGCTGTGTTAGGTACCTGTTGCTGCTAGAATATTGATCGGGATCCACGGCTACGAATTGGACCTGCAAAATAGAACACGGAGTGACCACCGGGGATGTTCCGGTGGAGGCGGCTCCGATGCTAAAGTCAGAACGTTGCTACTAGGGTAGATCTCTGAATAGCGTAAGAATGCACTGGGTGCTTGTGTGTGAACTTGTCTGTGTACCTGGGGATTTTCCCCTTATGTAGGCCATTTCCCAGACTCCTCTCTCCTTTAGGATTCTTTCCTCGCTGATCCCTCACGTAGTAGAGTCCTACCAGGACTAATCCTTTTAGCAGTTGAGTCCTAAACGGATTCTATCACCTCTCTCAGACTCTGTCCCGATACAGATTCCTCAGTTCCGCTCAAAGTCATCCATGCCACGTGTCATAAGTTGGTTATGGGGATATTTTAGCTATATCATAATGCCCCCTGCCTTTGACGGTTCCCTTGAGTGAACGGTTAAAGGCACATGTGTAACAACAGACCGAAGGCAGTTCAGCTAAGAATTATCCAGGTTTGTCATTCAGCGGAACTTTTTAGAATTCTGCACTCAGAAGCATGTGCTAGGGAGGTCTAGTCGGGAGGTCTGGTCGGACATCCTGGTCGGGAGGTCTGGTCGGGCATCCTGGTCGGGAGGTCTGGTTTTGGTCAGGAGGTCTGGTCGGGCATCCTGGTCGGGATGTCTGGTCGGGCATCCTGGTCGGGCATCCTGGTCGGGATGTCTGGTCGGGCGTCCTGGTCGGGAGGTTTGGTCGGGCGTCCTGGTCGGGCGTCCTGGTCGGGAAGTCTGGTCGGGCGTCCTGGTCGAGAGGTTTGGTCGGACAACCTGGTCGGGACCTCTGGTCGGACTTCCTGGTCGGGACCTCTGGTCGGACAACCTGGTCGGGACCTCTGGTCGGACAACCTGGTCGGGACCTCTGGTCGGACTTCCTGGTCGGGACCTCTGGTCGGACAACCTGGTCGGGACCTCTGGTCGGACTTCCTGGTCGGGACCTCTAGTCGGACAACCTGGTGGAAATGGATCAGCTTTTTGTCTTGCCACGTGTCAGGGAACCATGAAGGCGTCTTGAATGTTGAGGCGGTTAACTTTTGAATTTCAAAATTTAATGCTCCGGGAATCCCGGACGACACGTGTCTTGAATGTTGCCGCCTTCGTAGGGGCGGTTATTCCAACACTCTTCTATATATTTGGACTCCTCTCCTCATTTGCCCCTGCTACTCACTCTCACTCTGTTCGGCTCATCTGTTAACAAGTAAGTTTCTCTTCTTTTCTTCCTGTTCGGCACATATCTATTTCCTTTTCATAGCTCTCCACACCGTAGCTTCTCTTAGAATATGTCTTCAGCCACTTCGAGTAGTTCTTCGTCGCCCTCCGGTAGTTCCACAGAGAACAATTTAGAGAGTGATTCTGAGAGTAGATCTTCACAAGTAAGTACCTCAACTTTTAGGAGCCAAGTAGGAACTTCTACTCCCCAAACCAGCACTTCGTTTCGCCGTAGAGATGCCCTTGGGGAAATCAAAGATGAAGCCGAGGATAGATTTGATGAAGACACTTGGTTCGCCGCAGATGAGAAGAGGAACAAGATGACCAAAGAAAGTATAGTTGAGCTTTTGAAGGAGTATCCTTTGCCTCCTCCCTTTTCTGCTCGGGTTCCTGCACTCCAAGAGCCTGCCAACTATGGTACGAACTTGGAAACGAGTGTCTACGAAGGTTAGATTAGATCTGGCTATAGGGTTCCCATGCACCCCTTTGCTGTTGCCTTTTTCAACCACTATAAAATGGCGCCAGGTCAACTTGTGCCCAACGGATGGAGAAAACTAGTTGGCTTGATCTATCTTGTGCAGACCTCAGGGTATCCAGTGACTGTTGATGATTTCATGAGATTATACCTTGAAGTATGCTTTATAAAGAGTGTGGCGAAAGGTGATGGTTGGTATTATATTCACAACCGAATCAGAGTGATAAAGGGAGGTCCCAAGTCCAACAAAGGCTGGCACTCCCGATACTTTTTCATTCAGAGGCCAAGCGGCAAATGGGAGTTCCCAAGAAAGTGGAACGGTTTCTGTAAAGATTTTGAAAAGGATGGGTTCTTGTCTCCCAATGCTGTGACCAAGAAACTGCTCGATCACATAAAGAGGAGGGGTGTTCTCAATATTGATGAGCCCCTTACAGATCAAGAGATGCGGCATGCGAGGCTCATTCCTCCCGCCTCCGACACGCCTGTTTCTCCAACTCCTGTTCTAGAACCTCGAATTATTTCGAAGCCTAAGGCTCAGGACCCGACGATAGATACGTTGTCTTCTAGGACCCCAAGTTTAGGTAGAGTCTAAAGCCATGTTTATGTATTCCTTTCCTACGTAATTGTAAACATGTTCCTTAACCCTTTCCTTTTTACAGAGATGGCTGGCAAAGGAGGAGGTGCAAAAGGTGACTTCATGGGTCTGCTGCAAAAGGCTTCGAAGGGGAAAAGGAAAGAGAGCACGGGGGATGGTTCTTCCCCCGTTGTAGAAAGGCTTCGCGCTCCAACTCCTCCAGTACCCCCGCTGGTGGTTGAGGATCTTCCCATCGAGAAGGATCCCATTTTCCGTCCCAGATGGACCATCAAGAGGGGCGACTCGGGAATGCCCCATTCGCATGTCTCTGCTCAACACTTAGCTCACGGGGTGTTGCCAAGTGACAAACTAATCTTGGAAAACCAGCCTCATGAGGCCTTTGCTATGGCGCACGTCCAGGCTGCTTACAACGTAATTGGAATTACTTCCCTCTTTTTGTCGCTGTCAATTAAACTCTTCTTCCTACCCCATAACCGTCTTCATTTCCCTTTCCTTTTCAGGCATACTGCTATAGCAGCCAGATGCAAGACAGGTTCTCGATGGCGATGGACGTGGCTCGCAACGCTGAGACGGATAAGAGAGCAGCCGAAGGCAAGGCTGACAGACTTGATAAGGAGGTCAAGAACCTCAAGACGGAGAATGCTGATCTGCTTACCAAGCTTGGTCGTCTGGAAAAGCGATGTGAGAAGCTGAGGCATGAAAAGTCGGAGGTCGAGAACAAGGCCATCCATGCGTTCCTTGATGGTACAGCTGGTGATGAATGGCTCCGGAGGCGGACTGAAGACGGGCTTTCCATCTTTCAGGAGGGCTTCCAAAAAGCCAAGGAACTAACGTTGGCCAAGTATCCAGACCTTTTCTTGGACGACGTTGTGGTGCCCAGCTTTGAGTCGCCGTCTGGTGAAACGGCCATGCCTACTGAAGCTGGGGATGCCATTTCTCCCGGGGAGAAGAGTGTCCGATCCGGGGATGCTCCTGTATCTTAGGATAACTTACCTTTATTCCCCTATCTTGCAATTTCCGTTTGATGTGCTCCTAAAATTTGTGTTGCCTCAGAGGCTTGTGAATGCTAAACAATCTTGTTTTGGATATTTCATTTTTTGCGATGCTCTTACTTTTGACATGAGCTCTTATCGTCAGCTAAGGGCTGGCAAAGAAGCATCTTTCTCACGCTTGGTATAATTTCGAATTAACAAGACAGGGTGGGGCGACGATCCCCCGCATGGCTTTGCCATTTCTCGGACTAGAATTAAAGCTAGACCGTGTTAGGTAAGACTCGTGTCTTACCCTATCACAATGGGTGATACTTTGCTTGAGCACCATTCGTGGTTTTACTTTGACGCGAACCCTTATCGTCAGCTAAGGGCTGGCAAAGAAGCCTCGCACTCACGCTCGGCCAGATTTCGAATTAACAAAACAGGGTGGGGCGACGATCCCCCACATGGTTTTGCCGTTTCTCGGGCTAGAACTAAAGCTAGACCGTGTTGGGTAAAACTTGTGTCTTACCCTATCACAATGGGTGATACTTTGCTTGAGCATCATTCGTGGTTTTTCTTTGACGCGAACCCTTATCGTCAGCTAAGGGCTGGCAAAGAAGCCTCGCACTCACGCTCGGCCAGATTTTGAATTAACAAAACAGGGTGGGGCGACGATCCCCACATGGTTTTGCCGTTTCTCGGGCTAGAACTAAAGCTAGACCGTGTTGGGTAAAACTTGTGTCTTACCCTATCACAATGGGTGATACTTTGCTTGAGCATCATTCGTGGTTTTTACTTGATCGGGCAGTCTACTCGGGAAGTCTGCCCGGGCATTGAATGTACGTCGTTCTTGGGAATATGGACATCGTTATCCGAGCTAACCATTCATCGTTGGGATAATGTAAGCCGTACTTCTTTCCAAGAATGGTAAAGATCTTTATATTAAGTAGACGAAACGATATACTTCAAACTGAAGGAGATGAAGAAGATTTTTATTATAATCGAAATACTTCATCTCTACTATCATTCTGTGTTATATCCCCCTTTTCCCCACAAAAAAGGAAAACGTCTTGTAACAGATACAAGACTCTACTGGTAGTACGGCCTCAAGTTGTCTGCATTCCATGTTCGCGGGATCGCTTCTCCTGAAAGTGTTTCAAGTGAGTAAGCGCCTGGTCTAAGCACCTTCGACATTTTGTAAGGTCCTTCCCAGTTTGGCGACAACTTCCCCACGGCCGCCTTCGGGTTTGAAACTCCCAATTTTCTGAGGGCTAGATCCCCAACTCTAAATATCCTCATTCGAACCCTTCGATTGTAGAATCGCACGACTCGTTGTTTGGTTGAAATCACCCGATCTAAGGCTTGGGCTCGCACATCATCTAACAAATCCAGATTTCCTCTGAGATTCTCCTCGTTTTCTGCCTCCGAGAATTGCAACACTCGAACAGTGGGGAGGCCCACCTCTACGGGCAGCAGCGCCTCTGTCCCGAAACACAGCAGAAATGGTGTCTCGCCTGTCACCGAATGAGGTGTTGTGCGGTATGCCTAAAGTACCTTCGGAAGTTCATCAACCCATGCCCCCTTAGCATCGTCCAGCTTTCTCTTCAACCCTTGAAGGATTGAGCGATTCATGTTCTCTGTTTGTCCATTGGATTGGGGATGAGCGACTGATGTAAAATGGAGACAGATAGAAAGACCTTCGCAAAAGCTTCGAAAGTTAGAATTATCGAATTGCTTCCCATTATCGGTGATCAGGATCTTTGGAACCCCAAAGCGACAGATAACGTTCTTCCAGAAGAACTCTTCGCATTTCGACGCCGTTATGGTAGCCAACGATTCGGCCTCAGTCCATTTTGTGAAGTAGTCGATGGCAACTATCACAAATCGCCTTTGCCCGGTAGCCATCGGAAAGGGGCCCAAAATATCCATCCCCCACATTGCAAACGGGATTGGGGAAGTTAAGATACTAAGGGGCGCTGCCGGTGTGTGTGTAAGAGGAGCGAATTTTTGACATTGGTCACACCTTTTCGTGAACTTTATCGCGTCTCTCTGCATCCCTGGCCAGAAATAGCCTTGCCTCAAGATTTTGTGCGCTAGATTTCTTCCACCCAAATGTTGTCCGCAAATACCTTCATGAACCTCCTGTAACGCATAATCTGCCTCTTTAGGGGTCAGGCACTTTAGGTATGGCAGGCTAAAAGACTTCTTGTATAGCACACCATCTACAAGGGAAAACCGAGCAGCTTTAGCCCGTAGATTACGTGCTTCGCTTCTCTCTATAGGTAACGCTCCCGATGCGAGGTACTGAATAATCGGGTCCATCCAGCACGGTTCATGCTCTATCACATCCACTTCATTCGAGAGCTGGATACTTCTTTCTTCGAGGAACTCAATGTATATTGCACGTGAGAACTCCGAAATGTCTTCGGAGGTCAGTCTTGACAGTGAGTCTGCCTGGGTATTTTGGTCTCGCGGTATGTGGCGGATGGCAAAATTCTTGAACTTGGCGGCTTCTGCCTTCACGGCCTGGAGATATTGGGCCATTCTATTATCTTTCGCTCCATACTCTCCCAATATATGATTCACAACTAACTGGGAATCGCTGTGTACGGAAAGGGAGTCGACTTTCAGAGATTGTGCCAACCTTATTCCTGCTAAAAGCGCTTCGTATTCCGCTTCATTATTTGATGCCTGAAAGTTGAAGCGAAGGGCATACTCAATTTTGAACTTTTCGGGGCTGATAAGTATAAGCCCGGCTCCGCTATTTCCAACCTTTGAAGAACCGTCGACATAAAGAAGCCAAGGGTCCGAAACTTCGGAAAGAATCAACTGCCGGGGGTCTTCCGGTATTGTGCACTCAACAACAAAATCTGATAAGGCTTGAGCCTTAATTGCTGTACGGGGTTGGTACTTGATATCAAATTCACCCAGTTCCACCGACCAGTTTACCAATCTCCCCGACGCATCAGGATTTTGGAGTACTTTCCCCAGTGGCTGATCAGTCAACACAACGATGGTGTGTGACTGGAAATATGGTCTCAGTTTTCTGGCCGATGTGACGAGGGCAAGGGCCACTTTGTCTATTCGAGGGTATCTGGTCTCCACGTCTTGCAGGACCTTGCTTATGTAATAAACAGGTCTTTGCTTGCCTTCTTCTTCTCTGATCAAGACCGTGCTCACCGCAACCTCACTGATCGATAGGTATATGAACAAGTCTTCACCAGTGATTGGCTTTGTAAGAAGCGGCGGGGACGATAAGTAACGCTTTAATTCCTCGAACGACTTTTGGCATTCTTCTGTCCACTCGAAATCTTTCGCCTTCCTGATAGCCTTAAAGAAGGGAAGGCATTTTTCTGCTGATTTCGACATGAACCTTCCTAAAGCAGCTACTCTTCCTGTGAGTTCCTGAACCTGCTTGATTGTCTTAGGCGACTTCATGGCATGAATGGCGCCTATCTTCTCTGGATTGGCTTCAATACCCCTCTGAGATACCATGAATCCTAAGAACTTCCCCGACGCTACGCCAAACGCACACTTGAGTGGGTTTAGCTTCATGTTATAAGCTCTCAGGATTTCAAAGGTTTCTTTGAGGTCTTTCACATGAGCCTCTGCTTTTACACTCTTCACCAGGATGTCATCCACGTATACCTCCATATTCTTCCCAATTGAATCGTGGAAGATCATGTTAACAAGGCGCTGATAAGTTGCCCCTGCGTTCTTTAGTCCGAAAGGCATGACTTTGTAGCAATATAATCCTCGTTCTGTAATAAAGGCGGTCTTGGGAATATCGTCCACGCACATCTTGATCTGGTTGTAGCCAGAATACGCATCCATAAAGCTCAACAGCTCATGACCCGAAGTTGCATCAATCAAGATATCAATTCGTGGTAGCGGGTAACTGTCCTTTGGACAGGCCTTGTTGAGGTCAGTGAAGTCGATGCATATTCGCCAACGGTCGCTCGACTTGGGTACCATCACAACATTAGCTATCCAATCAGGGTATGATATTTCCTCGATGAATCCGGCTGCCAACAACTTGTCAACTTCTTCTTCGATTTTTACCTGTCTTTCTGGAGCGAAGGTTCTCTTCTTTTGCTTGACCGGCTTCTTGAGCGGGTCCACATTCAATCTATGGGTGATCACTTTCGGATCAATCCCGGGCATATCCGACGCCGTCCAAGCGAAGATATCTGAGTAGTTCCGCAATAAGTCCACAAGCTTGAGCTTGAGGTCGTCTGACAGTCCTGTGCCTACCCTTACTGTTTTCTCTTGGTTGCCTGGGTACAGCTCGATATCAAAGAGGTCTTCGGCGGGCTTGCCTCTTTCGACTTTGGTCTCATCCCTCAAATCTTCAATCATGAGGGTTTCATTGGCTTTGTTTCGGCATGACGCCATGTAGCACTGCCGAGCCACCACCTGGTCTCCCTTGACTTCCCCAACTCCATTCTCCGTGGGGAATTTCATTTTCATGTGGTATGTTGATACCACAGCCCTTAACTGGTTTAATGCAGTTCGGCCCAAAATTGCATTATATGCTGAAGGAACACGTACCACCACGAAATCTAGCATCAGCTTGGCTTGGTTCGGAGGGGCACCTACAGTCACTGGTAATGCAATAATTCCTTCGCAAGCGACAGGGTGGTTAGAGAAACCGTATAGAGGCGTATCTATCTTCCGCAAGCGGTCGGATGGGATGTTCATTCTTTGAAACGCCTCGTAAAAGAGTACTTCCGCTGAGCTTCCATTATCTACGAGGATTCTTTTCACGTCGAAGTTTCCCACCCGAAGTGTGACTACTAGGGGGTCGTCATGAGGTATTCTTGTGTCTCCCACATCATCATCAGAGAAGGATATTATCTGGGCCGGTTCTTTCTTCTGCTTTTTTGTCGGCGGTCCCATAGTTGTGAGGACTTCCCTTACGTAAGCTTTTCGTCCTTGTCCGGAAGAGCCTCCTGCCGCGATTCCTCCTTAGATAGTATTGATGACGCCCGCATTCTCTCGTACTTCATCTCTTCCTGCTAAGGGGGTGGTTTCCCTCTTTTCATTTCTGCGATTGACATACCCTCGCAGATGTCCCCGTTTGATAAGAGCCTCTATTGCGCGCTTGAGCGATTCACATTTGTCGGTAGTGTGACCATGGTCATTGTGGTAATGGCACCACAAGTTCCTATCTCTCTGACTGGGCGCCGACCTCATCTTCTCTGGTCTTTCCAGTATCTCTTTATCCTTATCTCATGGAGAATCTGCGACGGTCTAGCATTCAATGGCGTCAGATTCTTCATGTCGAACATTTCTTTTGGGCGCCTTTCGTCTCTCCTTGAACGCTTAGAACCCCGTCCACTTCTTGGACTATCTTCCCGGGCTCTCTTTTCTTGCCCTTGCCCATTGTCTCCTCTGTGTTCTTTGTGGGTTTCCAAGTATTCTTCGGCCTGGATGTATTTGTTGGCCTTATCCAACAAGTCGCTCATGTTTCCAGGGGGGCTCTTATTTACCGCAAATGCAAACTTGGTTGTAGGACGAAGCCCGCGCATAAAAGCGGTGTATTTTACTGACTCGTCCAAGTTGTCTATTTCTAACGTCGCCGCGTTGAAACGTCCCAAATACCGCGACAGAGATTCGTTCCTTTCTTGGACTACATTGAGGAGACTAGCCGAATTCTTCCTCCGAGTTCGGCTGCTCACAAAATGTTTCTGAAATAAGTCGGATAGCTGGGCGAAGGAATGGATAGACCTGGGTCGTAGGGACTTAAACCACGCATGCGCCGCCTTCCTCAAAGTGGTTGGGAATGCCCGGCACATGACGGCGTCCGAGACTTGGAGGAGCAGCATATTTGTTTGGAACTGGTAGACGTGCTCTCCGGGGTCTCTGTTCCCATCATATAAATCGCACTGCGGCATCCGAAAATTAGGAGGGAGTTTCGCCTTCTCAATTCCTTTGGACAGGGGGTATCCCGAATCATCCCTGGGAGGAGTGAATTCCTCCGGGCATGGCCCGGAGGTGGGTTTGCGAGAAGTTCGTCCTTGGGGACGGACTTTTCGTCCGGGGCCATGAACTCGTCCTTGGGGACAATGTTTTTGCCCCGCGCAGCGTCGTCCTCAAATTTTGTCACTTGCTGCGGGAGGCGAATTCGTGCTGTCCTCTATTGACTTCTCTCGTCGGAGATATGATTCGCTTCTGGCCACATGTCTTGGCTGGTAGCTGGGATCAGTCTCTGACTTATGGCTTCGACCATAGCCGGACCTTGAGGTCAGTCTAAGGCGAAGGTCGCTGGGATCCAGATGTGTCTGGTTCGTAGAGATCGTCGGGGCCACCGCCTCGAGCTTCTTCTGTAAGGTAGTCACCACGCCCTTAAGTTCCTGGACTTCTCTGGTCAGGTCTGCATTCGGAGTATCAAACAGCTTTCGGGTCAGGCGATGGCGTAAATCTCCCCTCTTTAGAAGAGGGGTCGGGGAACGAGTTCCCTGGGAACTGTCAGTTGTATTCGGGGTGACTGAGGTCACATTAATCCGGTCGTTCGAGGAATGGTGTTGGGATGGTGTCGGTTTACGCCCTCTTCGGCGGGAGCAACTTGATCTTGCTCGCCGATTTTGGACGGAGCGACTGGCTGCAAGAGCGTCTGAAGATGATTTCCTTGCCATGTTCCCTGTCGGTCCCACGGATGGCGCCAAAATGTTGCTACTAGAATATTGATCGGGATCCACGGCTAGGAATTGGACCTGCAAAATAGAACACGGAGTGACCACCGGGGATGTTCCGGTGGAGGCGGCTCCGATGCTAAAGTCAGAACGTTGCTACTAGGGTAGAGCTCTGAATAGCGTAAGAATGCACTGGGTGCTTGTGTGTGAACTTGTCTGTGTACCTAAGGATTTTCCCCTTATGTAGGCCATTTCCCAGACTCCTCTCTCCTTTAGGATTCTTTCCTCGCTGATCCCTCACGTAGTAGAGTCCTACCAGGACTAATCCTTTTAGCAGTTGAGTCCTAAACGGATTCTATCACCTCTCTCAGACTCTGTCCCGATACAGATTCCTCAGTTCCGCTCAAAGTCATCCATGCCACGTGTCATAAGTTGGTTATGCTGTGTTAGGTACCTATATATGTTGACAGCGAAAGAGCCCTCAACTAGTTCTATATTCATAATAATGAATAACGTATTAGAACGCGTTCCGTTCCGTTTTTTCTGTAAAATAATACGTACTGGTATCGTCTCAAATTTTACATCAATAATATACATATATAATACTCATTCATTAGCGAACTAAAAATATATGCATATATTTCTTCTCTCTCAGTCAACTAAGCTATTTGTTCTCATACAGTGGCACTAGAAATAAATAACTTATTCAATTGAATTATCTCATTTAAAATTACCCTTCTTTCAACTCTCTCATTAGCAAATTAGTATAGAATTAAAAGAACGTTTTCTATTTAGTTTTTTTTTAATGATCAATTTACTAAATTTTTTAACAAAATTTGTAACTTTTACATTTTTTAAGGAACCGGTACAAAATACAATATCTCTGCCGGTACGTATTTCTTGATCGGTATCACCTGTACAGACCGGTGCAACTGGTACCGAGCGATATTTTGACCGGTATGAAATGTAAGGGGATACCGTATTCATAGAAGGCAAAAGTGGTAAGAACCGGCCGGTACGGGCCGTACATGTACGGTATTGATAATTATGACTATATTGAAAAAAATTATTACTTTATAATAATATAATTTTGTTTTTGTTATTATTATTTTCTTTTCTTTTTTTGAATTGAAAGAATTGCAATTATATTGGGGCGTCCGTTTTAGGGACTCAAACTCGGCAACTCGAGCTTGTTCTTCTCCTCCAAAACTTGGGCTCGCAAAATCCATTGTAAATCCTATTACGTTTGACTGTGGTGGATTCCAGCAATCCTTGCAGAAGTTACTACTATATGAACAAAACGTACTATTAAATGACCAAAATATAATGTTAAATGATCTAATAAATGACCCCAAAAATACTCTTAAATGATTAAATTTAGTGATTTTGCAAAATTACAAACATTTTGCAAATTCAATGGTTTTTTTTTTGGCCCGACAAATGGGTACCCACGGGTAACTTACAGGTAACCCATTACGGGTCCGGGTCTTATGGATACGGGTAAATTTACACTGGAACTTTACGGGTGATATTTTCTTGGACTTATGCCCAACCCATCTTGGGCCAAGTATAACGTGGGTAATCCTGTGTTTACCTCACCGTTTTTCTTGCCTTCCTCTTCTTTCATAACACACGTAAACAAGCGCGCGCGCACACGTAGAGAATAAACAAGACACACACACAACAGATGCGCACTGACACATTGAATAAGCAACTACCCTCAGGCACAATAGACGCACACATACACTGACACAACATAGAGACATGTATGCACACAAAGACACACATTGATACGCAGCATATATAACACAGATGCACACACAAACGAACATAATATTGGAGTAAGAGTTGATATGTAACCAAGTAAAATAGATAAAATGACCCAAGAAAACAAAAGCTAAAACCCTACACCCGCGGGTATGCCCATGTCCGACCCGTTCTTACCCAACCCATGTGGCAAAAATTTGCAGGTAGACAAAATGATACAAATACCCAAGTTTTTGGCCCTAAGCCCGATCTACCTACAGGTCATAGGTAGAGTTTGCCAAGTCTAGTAATTCTATTGGACCAATAAATTTGACCCATCATTGATCATTTAAGTAATAATAATAACTTATCTCTATACAATAATGATTTTTTTTCTGTGCCCTAACATTTCAAAAGTATCAAATTAGTTCCTAAGTTCTCAAAATTAAACCCAATCAGTAATATCGCTAACAGAGTTCATTAGCCATTTTATCAAGGGCAAATATGTCAATAATAAAAAACAAATCTCAAAGACGCGCGGCACTATCACTATCATTCAATTTTCTCTATTTCGCAATTTAATAACTACAGAACAAAAACTCCCTCTCTTCTTTCTCTATCTTAGACACACCCCATCACCCGTCACCCATCACCCACCACCCACCATTACCACTATCAACCACCAATACCACCAGACCACCACCACCACCATCGTCCACCACTACCTTGTCCACCACTGTCAGCCACCGTTTCCACCATGTCTGTGGGTTTTTGTTTTTGTTTTGTGAGTGTGTGTGTGTGTGTCACACGATGAAACTCTTTGTGTGTGTATTTTACCGGGGGGTGTTACGATAAAGCTGTGTGCGTGTTATGGGTGTGTGTGACAGGGTGGGAGTATGGGGCTATGATGGGCTGTTTGGGGGGGAGGGGGGTTGCGTGTGTGAGCGTTTGTGTATGTTATGATGAAGCTCTCCGTGTGTGTGTGTGCGGGTGCACGCGTGTGCGGTTGCGACGGGTTGGTTTATGGGGTTGTGGTATTGTGTGTGTGCGCGCGCGCGCGTGTATATGTGTGTCTTACTTTGTGGGTTTAACATGTGTGCGTGCGTGCGTGTGTAGGGGTGTGTGTGAATATGGGTGTGCAGGGGTGTGGCTGGGGTGGGTGATGTATGTGTCTAGGTGTGTGTATGCCGAATTAAAGAAGTAGAGAGACAAAGTAAGGGATGTGTGTGTGTGTGTGTGTGTGAGAGAGAGAGAGAGAGTATAACTATCTTTTTTATAAAGACAATCTTGCCCTTAGGCTTTTTAAAGGATGTGAGCATCTGTAGGCCGTCAGGCTGAATTGGTTTAATTTTGAGAACTTAGGTATTGAGTTAGCACTTTTGGAATGTTGGTTACTTAAGTTGTACTAGGATGATACTTAAGGGTACATATTTGGCATTAGTCCTTTTTTCTCCATTTGATAGTTCAGCTAGAACATATGGTACATAACCAATCACAAGAAATGCACCATAAGATATTTCAATTATAAAAGCACCCCAATTTCATCTTATCTCCCTTCTCCCTCATTGCCTTCCGTAACCACCTTCATCTTCAGATAGCCACAGAACCACCGTCCCAAGCTAGACCATCACTGCCTGATTTGCAAACCTACAGTTTTTGCTCAAACCGAATATAGTATTTCCTTTTTTTCTAGCTTGGTTGTAAATTCTGCAATGGATGATAACGGAGAGCAACCATAACATGCATCATTTGATAATTAATCTTTGTAAAAATTGGAAACAATGTACATTGAAAATGATAAGTTACATCTCTTATGCTCCCTCTGTCCTACAAAAATTGATCATTTTCAAATTAAAAAAAATTATCGAGGTACTTTTACATATTTATCATTTTTTATAATTTTTTATTTTATTTCTCTCTCCACATTTAAACCTTCATCAACTCATTTTCTCTCTCCTGACCCACTTTCTTATATTTCTTTTATTTATTTCTCTATCCACATTTAACACTCCACTAAACTATTTTCTCTTTCCAAGCCCACTTTTTTCCCCTCCTCTCTCTAAAGGATAAAATGAGAAACACATAATATATCACTTAAATCCTTAATCTGCGTGCAAAAAAAAAAGTTAATCAAATTATGTGGGACGGAGGTAGTGGAAGACCCTAACCTCAACCATAACCATCCACCAAACCCAGAATACCCTATCATCCCACCAAACTTGCCCAACAATATTCCTACACGTCGTGGACCTGTCCTTCTGGTAGATGACCATATGGTACAAATGGCAAGGAAAATAAGGACAAGGTCCTTATAGGCCACATCTGCGATCTAAAGAAATTCTCAGAATCCCGTTTGCAACTTCTTCTTCGTAGTAACTGGCGCCTTCTAGGTAATCTTTGAGTTGAAAAAATCCTGAACTTATTCCTCATTCACTTCGAACTGGCCACTGGTGTTATCTAACAGCCCTTGGGCTGTAGAAGGTGCTTTACTTCTTCGTCCTTGGTCGAATTATATGGTTTACTCTTCGGTGTGGTTTAAAACTATGGACATTTAGATCCGTATTTATAATGTACCTAGTGACTGCTACTATAGATAACTTGTGGAGCAAATTGGAACAATCCTCGGTATTCTCCTTGGTGTCGATTGGTCTGATTTCAGATGCAAACACAGATAATTTTTGGCTCCAAGTTCGGCTTCATATTGATGAGCCTCTGCTCACTAGTGTATTCCTCTTACTCCCTAACCATGCCACTGTGTGGCTAACCTGTGCCTTTGAAAAACTCTTTCATATATGCTACACATGTGGTTACTGTGGCCATACTACAGATCGTTGCTGGAAGGATGCAACGGTGGTTATTGAAGCTTTTGCTCAGCAAGTTTCACGTCTTCTGTAGGCAGTCCTTTCCCCTCCGATGTTTGAATTAGGATTTCTCATGTATGGTGACTTTCTCCGAGCATTACCCAATACGGTCTTTAATCGAACGTCCCATATTCGCATAGTTGACAACCCCTTTGGCACAGAACTACATCATATTTACTCTACCTCCTCCCATATTGTGTCCTCTGCCTCTTCGGAGGCACAGAACTACATCATATTTACTCTACCTCCTCCCATATTGTGTCCTCAGCCTCTTCGGAGGCATAGAACTACATCATATTTACTCTACCTCCTCCCATATTGTGTCCTCTGCCTCTTCGGAAGACTCAAGTTATTTATCCATTGATTCTTAGGGTGATTCCTTGGATATGGTTCCCGGTGATAATCCCATGGAGGTAGATGCTTTTGAAAACGATATTCCATTACCCCTAACTGTAACCTCATCTTCGCAATACTTGGGGAATGAATAGTTCCAAGACTCTGGTGCCGAATTCTTGCATGCCTCTTCTTCTGACTCAGATATGATTGACTCGATAATGGCTGAGTTCACTCTGGGTGACTCGCCCAACGTGGAAGACGATCAAGTGGTTCCTAGCTTGCCACCTTGGGATTCTATGATACAGTTTCTGACACGAACTTGGCCCTTTACTTAAACCTGCCCCCCTAACCCATCTTCTATCCCACGGCCCACACACCACTCCGACTCCAACCAAGAATTCCAAACAGCTACACTTCTTATTTCTACTGAACCATTACCTTCCCCTTCTTCCAAACCCATCATCCTTCGCCCCCCCCCCCCAAATCCCTCAAACACATCATCATCTGGTCTTGATCCCTCTCTCTGTGAACCGGCCAACTACCATCGTTGGGGTAAGGAACCTGCATATCTAATATCTAGCAGTTGCCTCACTTCAGGTGTCCTTAATCCCCTTGCCCCGAAGCTGTTATCCACAGCCATGCATTCTGCAAAGTCTGTTCTAGGTTGTGACCTTATGGAACGTATCATTGACCCATTCTTTAGCTATGGATTTGAAGCTCTAGATCAAGACCCATCGATCCTTCGAGTTATTGGGGATCTTCTTCAAGGAATAGAAATGACATATGTTGAGGCAAAGGGTACAAGATTCACAGCCCCTATGTTTGAAGATGAAGACATGGATACTGCTATCGAAATGGACACTATGACTCTCACCCTTCTAGACATCACTGCTCTGGACATCACTGCACCGGCTATAGCATTTTCTACTGGATTTATCTTTACAGCCACCAGAATGGATATAGATTCAATAGGAGTCACTGGGCCCTTTCGCCCCCCTCCACGCTCGAGTGCTACGAGGTAGATGGGGAAAGCTGTGACTGGCGAGAAGAGGCTACATCTTAAGGGGCCTTCATTCTATAATAACATGCATCCACCAGATGACAGGCTCTCAAGAGTTGGATGAGGAAGTAAAGCCTATTATGTATGCATGCCCTGGGGCGGGGTCACAAGGAAATAGATAACGCAGCTTGAGTAGTAAAGTCTTGTGGTATGAATGCATATGATATATGTTTTATGTGCTATACTTTTGTCGTATGCAGTCTCACCATGGGAGCTCTAGACATCCTTTACGAGGCCAAACTATTTGCTCAAACAGCAAGTTGAGCAGACTCTTCTAACAACAAGGAGTGTCCTCCTCTTTTATGATGCTACTGAGAGGACTTTCCATGCACTTGCTCACTCGCATTATGTATATATAGCTATATTAAAGCTCATTTTGCTTAAAGTCTTTCTTCCCTCAGACTTTATATGTATTTCTGGTTCTCTTGATACTTGGTAGCTATGTGCATGTGTAACATTTTCTTTTGATGAAATGCAAGTCTAATATTGTCCTAAAAAAAACCCCATATAAGGTTCTAGAATAGTGTAATGAATTTGCAGACCACCAATGGTTTCCCACTAATAAGTGAACGTTCTGAGCAAATTCACTTGGCAGAGATTTTCAAGGGCATTTATTCACTTAATTATTATCAAGCAATCAATTATCAAAGTACATCCTAATTAAAGCGATAGGTGGCATCATCTGACTCTACTTGAAGCAAAAAGATAACTGAGCTCCTTATCTTGATACTGTTAATCTCCAAGTACGGCGTTCATCCCTCTGTTTTAGTTCATTGAAGCTTTTTTTTGCTGTCTGTCTTGCCAGAAGACAAAACCTGTTAATAAGCTTTCATGCTCCCTCTCTTCAGAATTTAAGCTTTCATGCTCCCTCTCTTCAGAATTTAAGCTTTCATGCACTTTTGTTTGGTCATTTAATAAAATTGCTATTCATGTCGGTTGACATAAAACAAACAACAAAAATAGAACAAGTTTGAGGGCAAAAGCAAGAACAAAATATTGTGTCTTTTTAGTCGTAAACTAGCACTAAACTGTGTACAACAAAAAAGGGACTAATTACACCCTTCACTCTAATGTTAGGGTAAAATTACACGCGTATCTATTTGTTTCAACAAATATATGTGATATCTTTTTGACCAGACAAAAAACTTGAATACATAACGCATTGGTGATAATGGCAAAAAATGCCCTTGTCACTCGTATAAATTACCTACTAACATCAACCACCACTGACCATCGCTAGAAACATAACCACATCAGAAAAACACCAATGCCATCACTAAAAAACACAAAACCCACCACAACCAGCACCATAGACCACCCTAACCTTAGACACCCACACCCAAACCCACCATTACCGACCATCGCCAAACCCAGCATTACTATTGACTGCCACCAAACTCACCACAACCACCTCTATGGGCCACCAATTTTGCTACCGTGATTCGGTCAACCTAAATGAGAATCAACCAGAAGCAAAATTTGAAATAAATAAAAAAAAGAAATAGATTGAAAGCTGTCGTAGTATTGGCCGTGGACACGGTGGTGGTTGGCTACGAGGATGACGGTAGGTTATGGATACAATCGTGGTAATTTGTCAATTGCGGTGGTGGTTGACTGGTCGTCGGCGGCGTACGACAACAAGAGGGGTTGGGTGGGGATCCTCTAGCATTGTTAGGGGCACGGGTTAACATCGTGGCTAAGTGTCAATGCATGGTGATGGCCGCTGTTAGGAAAGGAAATAGGAAAAGGGAAAATGTAGGATTTGAAAATTGTGTATAGCCTATATTGTGTATATATCATATTAGGGCTATACTGACATTTTTAAAATATGTAATTATGACATCAATAAAAAGGTACACTTCTTTGACAAATCAATAGTAGATAGACACGTAAAAAAAGGACTACAACATAAATTTTCACTTGACACGTAATTGCAGCATCTTTTGGACCTTCCTGTCTAGCTACCTGACAAAGAAGCTTCATTGCACCGTCCAACTTCGAGTTTTTTCCTAATTAATACATGTTTAAAACTTAATTACCAATTTACTCATTTTTTAAACTTATTTACTCGCATACCACACTTTTAGAAATTTAGAAATCGCTGTTTGAAACCACGATTTCAAAGTAGAAATCTTGTTTGAAACAGCGATTTCTACCTTAAACTATAAATCAAGTAAATAAAAATCGCTGTTTGAAACAACAATTTTCAAAAGTATAGTATGCAAGTAAGTAAGTTTCAAAAAGGAGTATATTGATAATTAAGTTTTAAAACATGTATTAATTAGGAAAAAAAAACTCATCCAACTTTCATGGGAGACTTCGAAACACATGTAATTTATTGGCAAACAGAGCTTAACGAACTGCCCAAATCAACCTCAACTAATATGAGAACCAGATATGTGGATTGACCCTGATGCTTTCTTAGTAGCTATATGATTTTTAGTACGATGTTATGTTTGTGTAGGTGTATACAGACCGTACGTTTACGATTTTGGCGTGTGATGGCTTGCCTTGTTTGTGGTTAATCATGCTTACAGGATGAGACTGTCATCCTAGTTAACTTTCAATTTTCTATATACATATTCCTTATCTTTGTTTAAATTAAATAGAAAATAACTTTTTGTTTTCTGTATATGTTCCGTATCTTTGTTTAAAAAAAAATTACTATAAAAAATAACGAGATAGAGCAAGCCAATGTCCTTGGCCCATTCCCTGCTTTTTACTAGAAGAAAAGTACTGATACAGTGGGTTACAGTAGAAATGAACAGTTGAACAGGTCAGAAAGAGTTGAACCAATTGCACAAGGCTTGGTCATTTAACGGATCAGGCAAGTTGTTTAGAGAAAAAGTTACCGAATATGGAAATCATGCAATTATACAAATCAGGGAACTATACAAGGACTTCTAATTAGGAGAGCAAGAACACCTGTCTGCTAGGTTGCACTCTTGTAAATATGATATGCTTGTTCCGCCTTCAGAATGTCAACTTTTTAGGCCACAACCCATGAAAACTTTCGATCTATGCGCCCACAGCCTTTATTTTCTCTCTAATCACCTGGAATTCTTCAAAGGGCTTGCAAGGAACAACTGCATTTCCAGGAAACACGATATACAATACTGTGATCAGTAATTATGGGATCGTGACAGAGTGAAATCAAACCAAGTCTTTCAACTTTTGCCAATGGTTTCGGTTCCACTTTTTGTGGACAGAAGCTAGATAGGTGCAACATATAGAATCAGATTTCCATTTCAATGTCAATTGTTTCCAATCTAAAAGCAATCTTCAGGACAGCAGGCCCTCTGAAGACTACGTTGATGACTTTTGCCAATGGTTTCGGTTCCACTTTTTGTGGACAGAAGCTAGATAGGTGCAACATATAGAATCAGATTTCCATTTCAATGTCAATTGTTTCCAATCTAAAAGCAATCTTCAGGACAGCAGGCCCTCTGAAGACTACGTTGATATTCTATGTAGTTTGCAAATTTGATGCAGTGATTAGCTGTTCACTCAAAATTTTCAAAACTGCAATAGCTAAGGAAATGGAACTTCCTTTATAAGAAAACAATGTAAGAACCTGAGTAAGTGACCACAAAGTATGAAAGTTGCATAGATTTCAGATATGCGAAAAAAGGATTTGGATCCCCTGCTGTAACTCTCCTCCCTCTCTCTCAGCAATGGGGACAGCATCCCTGCTGTAACCATTACAGCAGGGGATCTGGATCTGTGGTTACAGCAGGGGTGCTGGATCCGCGAAAAAAATTTGTGGTTTGTTATTCCTTTTACTTGGACCTTATTTTTTGCTTTGTACATAGATACATAGCAACCTAAATTATATGAAATATAAAGCCCGAATGTCGCATAGATTTCAGGTATGCAAATGAAGTGTGCTTTGTTATTGCTTTTACTTCTACCTTGTTTTTGCTTTGTATAGACGCATAACCAGAAGAAATGCCACTTTCTCTCTTCGAAGTGACCTAGAAATCCTATCTGAGCTCGAAGGTGTACCTTCTAAAGGATCCTGCACGCAAAGAGAAGTATTTCAATATGGAGCTGGAAGGAGGACAAGGAGGGAGAGGACAAGAGACACAGTGCTAGTAACTTAAAGTTTTAAATGTTGGCATTGACCTACATGAGTATATGCTTATCAACCAGGTTAAAAAATCCTCCACCGAATAAAGATACCATCAACACCAGAATGCTTGGGTTTGTTTCGACCCAAATCTCCCGTATCTGTTGAAGTACCTTTCTAGCAATTTTTGGGCGCTTAAACATGAAAGTATATTCAGATCAACCAGCTTACAATTGCGTCACCAAACAGATCTCTACCACCAGAAAGACACAAACAACGTTTCTTCAAGCCAGCAAAGTATTCTAACTATAACATATACGAGAAGCCTTTGAGCAATGAAAAGTAAATTCTGGACGTAAATTA
The DNA here is from genome assembly GCA_033070095.1 of Escallonia herrerae. Taxonomy (NCBI): domain Eukaryota; kingdom Viridiplantae; phylum Streptophyta; class Magnoliopsida; order Escalloniales; family Escalloniaceae; genus Escallonia; species Escallonia herrerae. Next base: position 120,095 of record JAVXUP010000481.1, on the reverse strand, counting down.
ACTCGTACATACATTGCTGTGACAACCAGTCTGTTTCTAGGATGCATATAATTCTTGGGATTCCATTGGAGATGACCAGTACCGCAAGAGTGATTCCACGGTTAGCCTCCGAGTGGCACTGAGCATTGAGATAAAAAATCGACAACCATCTATTTTATATTCCTCAAGTGGATTTCTGTGCCCAAAACTCCTCACATTCACCTGGAAAGAATTCCCCATAAGCCTTTGTCATTCTGAACGAAGAAGACTATCAAATTACCAAGCATATAACATACAGCTGAACTGAGCCTGTTCATGTTTACGAGATGATCCCTCCAGAAGCAATCTAAAGTCTTCACAAGAAATGCTCTCTGGATTCGGGAAACGAACAGAATATATGAATTATGAGCTTTTAAAGAGCACTTATAAAGCAATCATTCTCGTAAGAAACAATTGAAGCAAAAATAACCTAAACCTCCTCTTCTTCCTCAACAGTTCATAAGTGATATGCTCGAAGGGCGTCATTCATTTTGTAATGCCTTGATGGCTTTAGTTCAATTGTCAAAACTCATAAGAGAGCCCATAGCTTTTAGCTTAAGATATTCACAGTAAATCGCGTATCAATTTTTTGCGAGTCTGGAGTGGATGTGCCTAGCTAGTGGTAGTGTCAGTGACTTGTGGGAATAATATTTTGAAATCAGCACAGAACACAAGATATAAGGATATTACCTCTATTTCCTTCACATATGCGTCATCATAACCAGATTCGTCTATGATATCCAAATACGAAGCAATTAAGAAATCTCCGAGGTACTTGCGGAGAAGATTGGTTGTTTCTCTGTACCTTCCATCCCTATAAAGACCATAAATTTTAATACGCAAAAGCAAATTCAGAACCAAAAGAATTGCCTAGACAAATATGCAAATATCAAGTAATCATGATTAACGCACTTAGTGGAGTCAGCAGAGCTGATGGTAAGCCAGCGTTTCAATGAAAAGCTCTTCTTCTGAATACCTCTTAAGGCATTTGGGGGTGCAGGCAAGTTTGGAAGGTGGAAGTCAACAATGTCTACAGAACTCATTGCATGCAATTGGACTAGTGCTTTCAGTAGGGCTTCTTCCGTGATCCCTACAAATGAGTCTAGAAAATTTCCATTACTAAGCGACATGTACTAAAACTTCCATAAACTCATCGGCAAATAAGATGCCAAACAAGCTCACCTTTCATTATTTTCTCAGCAATTCCATTAAAGTCCTTCAAGAGCTTGCCCAAGTTCCAGCTGGTTGGATGCTGTAATGTTCAGAAAAAAGATACTTTTAAATTTAGTTTGGACAACGGTAAAGAATATCCTTCGACAGAACTCTCACTACCTTTGCTGGATCAACATTTCCAAAAACTAGTTCATCTACCACTGCTTGCATGTACCTAAAGAAATTTTGAGCACGTTTAGACAATAATGACCACAGTAAACAAAACAAGAAGAAAACTAACAAGTCTTAAGTGAAAAGAATTGTGGAAATGCCTGAAGAACTCTCAAATATTGTCAATTACTAATTGAAAACTGATGATCATATATGATTAACTTTAAAATGATATTTAACTGTATCCATGAACAAAGCAAAGCACTAAGTAAAGCCCAAGACCATAGGTAAGCCAAGACATGTCGCAAACGCACACAACGCTTAGTATGCCGATCAAACTTTCTTACCCACGTTAAGGAGATGTTAGAATCCATGTTATGGAGTATCAGCTAGATTATTAATTTAGTAGCTTCAAAGTCATAAAACTTACAGCAGACAAGGGATGATGCTTCTATATATTCCGCAGGAAGATTTTCTCCCCAACCCACCCCGGCTTTTGCCTTTTAGATTAAATTCCACTCCCGCAATCAATGCCATGGAAAGAACTTGTGTTGGTGCTGTCCTCTCATTGGAAGTTATTTGCAGTTCTGGGTCTAGAAATGTGGTAATTGGCAGTCAGTGAGCCATTCACATCTCCCTTAAGGGAAGCTTCGGTTCTAGGAAAAGACAGGACATAAAAGGACATATCTAGACCATAGATCAATAGTAATGTCAAGCACAATACTAGCAATTGATTTTAAATTCCTGTTTGTTTAAACAGTGAGGGAACTTTCGATATTCTAAGCATTATAAAAATGTGAACTTTAGATATCCATCAACATCAAAACTCTTCAAGATACTTAAAACCCATATGTATTTGCAGCCATCTAAGAAACATGAGAGCACAGGTCATGGATCAATCAAGATATCGGATCTATTTCAGTCAAATTAAACTTCAAAAAACCTACAAGCACGGCAAAAACTCAGTAATTATGCATGGTAATTTCCACCAACCGACATTTCTAGTTTGAACAAGCTCTGGAAGCATCAAAGCGACCATAGATAATAACCCAGTTGTATTCTACTCGCTATGTAGTAAGCAATCCTCATCCAGGTATATTAAGTACCAGATCTTCTTACAAAAGGTGTGGGTAGCCTAACAGTTTACTGAATAAAAATACTATGTGCTGGGTCTGCAACTGTACTGGCCTTCATATAGTATGTCAAGAACCTTCAGAACACAATCGTTAGCGTGGAGATTGGATCAAATTTCTTTCAAGATGTTGGTCTGAGTTGCAGTGTACTGAAAATCCTACAAACACAAGCCTTGTGGGTAATTAAATTGCTACCATCCAGCCAACCATTTTTGTCTACTTGTCTTGGTCATCGTATCGGCAAAATGATCCATACTCCGTGACAGACAACAAAAATCTGGAAATGGATGTATATCTACATCGTTGAGTTAAGCACGTACTTCAAGGCTCTTGGATTGCATCAAGATCAAGGCCTCAAGGGTTGATTTCAATACCAACAAGAGCTCTTTATGTCTACCCTGGACTTCTTCATTAATCCATCTAGGCCCAACTAGGAAATGGTGGATCTACGGAAGCTTCCTTGGAACAATTTCCATGAATTGCTAGAGCTGGAATTATCAGTAACTTTTTGTTTAACTTCTCCCACGTGTTTAGATGGAAAAACACCAAGCAAAGTGTAATGCATTGCCTTCCATTGTTCAGCTTCTTGACAACTACTTTCAAGTTATTATTGGAGTCCGCTCAAGCCTCTCCATGTGGCCTGGTAGTAAACTTCCTTACATCTGCTTAGTCCCCTTACAGACATATAAATATTTCGCATAGATATTCAAATTGTACCAAGCTAATCACCAAATGGACAGCGTAGTTGCACATGACGAAACTTGCTTCCTTCTAAATTCTGACCCGAATTAAGGTTGCCACCAAAAAGGGTAGGGCACCATGCCACGCTTCCAGTCAGCCATGCTACATCCTAGAAGTTTCTAGTCCTAGAACTTGGTTTTGCTATCAAACAAGAGCTCACTTTCAATTTTCTTTCCCTTACAGTTGTTTTACATTAGAGCCACTTTAGAAACAATAAGTTAGAAAATCAAAGTTCTGCTTTACCATATGGTCCATATCACATTAAGTTGGAAATTAGGCTTCGCCGCAACCAGGGAAAGATGCATATATGAAAATCTTCCTACCTTGATAAAACATTTTAGGGTAACCATTCTTGTAAAATACTTGTGTGATGCATGTGAAATTAGTTCCAGGAATAACATAATCAAGTTCTTGTTTCAATAATCTCCTTTTCCTTTCTGTCGAAAAATAAGAACGTTAAATTGGTTATGTAGCACAAATAGAGTAAGCAAGAGCTATGACTCACAGGAATATGTGTTGCGAACAGCTTTCAGAATCACCTGCCAAAATTAACTGCCTAAGTTCATAGACATGCTTTCTTTGCACCTGAAACAAGATATTTAGGTGTGTAAAAGAAGATAACTTTTGCATATGGAATTATCTAAATAAATGGTGCATAGTTTTCACACAATGAACGAGACTCAAAAATCAACACCACTCCTGTAATTTATTTAAAAGGAGTGTTGCTTAATCCAAATTTAAGGACCTCAACATTAAAGCGTTCTCCAATTTCTAGATTCTGATGAAAGCAATGGCGTCCGGTCAAAACAAATACTGTAATTGAGTAGGTGCAGAAACACTAAATAAATGATAGCAAACTTTAAAAATTAAAAAGGAAGAATTAATACTTTCAAATGCATACCTCTAAAACTTCATCAAACTCCACAAGGCTCTTTCTTACGTTGAAAAAATACTTCTCCGCATTGATTTGCAAGGCCAAAAGCTGAAATGTTTGAGAATATTCAACTTCACCGTAAGCAAGCAACTAAGAAGTAAAAACAAGGAAATACATAAAGTAAAAAATAAGAGCAGAGTACACTGAATAAACAAATAGAAGCTGAGAATATGTTAGATCTATATCCCATAACACTAAAGGTTGTCATATGGAACGTTTGATCACACCTGTTTAACAATTGCATCACCTTCAATTGGTATATCCTCATCATTTGTGATCCTTGAAATGAGCTTCACAGCCCACTCAGTGTCAAAGTTAAACTTTTGAAACATCTCATCCTGCAAGCTGCGAAATAAATACAAATCTGCATTACATATGGCACAATTTTTTTTGGCTATGTAAGAATTATTGGAAAGAGGCCCTAGCAGGCCAGGAGGGCGGGGGACCAGAGCACTAAGTAAGTAAGTGTCCTATCCAAAACAAGTACACAAAACGAACCAGAACCCAAACAATCCTCCACCAGACAGATTAAAAAACAGAGATAATGCTAAATTTTCCAGAAAAGCTAAAAAAAGCATCAGACAATCCTGGAAACTCCACCTTCACCCAGAAATGGCAGCTCTAAAAGGAAGAATTTAGACGTTTAAAATCTGTCAAAAGCTAGGCTATTCCTGCCCATCCCTACAGATACAAAAGACACAAAGGTGCTAACCTCCACTATCTTGGCATCATCCACACAACCAATGCAAAAGCAAACACCAAAAACCCCTTACTATATGAAAACATAGCAGCAAATGATCAACCGATTCCCCCTTCAACTTGCACATAAAACACCAACTGATAATTGTATTATGATGCCTCCTAAGGTTATTAACTAGTTAAAATAGCATCATGAACCACGATCTGCAGAAAAAAGTCCATCTTTAGGGAAATTCACCTGAGTCCTTTTCCTCAACACCAAATGTAAAGAACTGATAGAAACGCACAGCTCTTATTCGGCCTCCAACAAAGCATGTCGTCCGACTGAACAGGAGGATCAAGTCAAGCCAAGACATCCAGAAACCAATGCACAGCTTCAAGTTCCCAATCATGAAAATTTGTCCTCAGATGCGTTTCCATGCACTTATGCCCCGCTAAAAAGTCACATTATTGAAACACTAACTCCCTATTCATTGCAAACATGTAAAGTTCCGGAAACTGACACAAGAGGACTCGTCCCCACACCAGCAATCCAACCAAAATCTGATTCTGTCACCGCAACCCACCACTAGAGAGATATTCTCCACATCATCCTGCCACCCATTTGCTAAAGACTTCCACACTCCGAAGGGAAGAGCGAAGTAGGTAGTAGGAAAAGTGCCTATCTTACATCCTAAAATATCTGCTGAAACGGAAACATTGCTGACTACCACTGGGTAAAATTTCACATTTACTCAAATTGGTCTTCAGCCCTGACACCGCTTTAAAACATTAAAATTACCCCTCAAGTACCTCATAAAAGCCTCTCCACCCCCAAGAAAAAGCAAACTTCCTGCCCGAAGATCGTATCATCCTCAAAAAGCAAATGGGAGATCATTATTGATTCCGCCAACCACGCAACCTTCCTAAAATCAAACTTCCACAGCTCAGCAGATCTCTTGCTAAGAGCCTCCATGACTACTGGGAAAAGAAAGGGAGAAAGAGGATCCCCTTGCCTAATACCTCGAAGAAGAGAAAAATCCCCCAAAATCATTAAACATAACGGAGACATGAACTGAAGAATTGCAAGCTGATAGCCAGCCCCTCACATCTCTAGCAACTTTCCATTAAATGGTCATAAGCCTTCTTCATACAGCTTGCAAACGACTCCTCTTGTACTATTTCTCAACCCATCCTCCAGACAATAATTAGCAATGAGCACTGCACCTAGGATTTGCCTCCCTTCCTTGAAAGCATTTTGTCTGTCTTAAATAATACCATATATTACCTTGCACAGCTGCATAAACAAGACTTTAGCCAATAACTTATACACACTACCCATCAAACTGGATATTCTAAATTCTCGAATATTTTCTCCTCCACCCTTCTTTGGAATCAAAGTGGTAAGAGAAGCATTTAGACGTTGCTCAAAGCCTCAAACTCAAAAAAAAAAACTCCCGAAACACCGCCATCATATCCTCCCTCACCACATGCCAACAATAGTGAAAAAATGCCATGTTAGCCATAGCATCCTGAAGCTGAATTCCTGCGACAAGCTGCCAAAGCCACTACCACCTCTTCCTTCAAGAAAGGTCTCTCTGACCACACTATCTTCCTCTCCGATAGTTGAAAATATTGTGCCATCTAGACCTGCCTCCAATCCTCGTGTTATTTGCACAAGATCACCTCATCCTGTCGCAAAGTAGCCTCTCCAATCACCATTTGACAAAAAACAGCCTCTCCTATAAGCATTAGCCACACGATGAAAGAACTTATCATTGCCACCCCTTTACACATCTCAAAAACCCTAGATTTCTACCTCCAAGACATCTCTAGGCTATAATCATCCGCCCTAGCTCTTCCTTTTTAGCCTGCCTTGTAATGCTTTCTCATCCGAAATTACCCCTTCACCATCTTTACTGTCCAGCTCTTTAATGACCTTTAACACCCAAGTGATAGTCACTTGACAGCTATCCGACCAATTCCACACGCTCTTCACAAGTCCCTCCTCCTTAAAGCCTCACATTCTCAAGATGAGAGGATTTCTTCTGTTTCTTAATCCCCCAGTGTCAAGAAAGAGAGAACAATGATCAGAAACTAACCTAAGCAAGCGCAGCTGAGGCAAATTAGGAAAAATATCCTCCCAATCAGATGGTACCAAAAATCTGTCCAAACAAAACTATGCACTCAATTCCTCTCCTTAAGACCAAGAACCGAAAATCGATCACCTCGATGTCAAATATAAAATCTTAAAACTCTCCCCGAAAGAAGATAAACAAACACCATTGGATAGCTCATGCAAAAACCTGACAACCTTGAAATCTCCTCCAATACAACATTGATCACCCCACACTCCCTGACAGCAAGCTCCTCAAATCGTTCCAATCTGAGATTATTCCCCCCCTGACCCATAAACTTCAGAGAAAATCACTTTGGACCAGTTTCCACACTCCGAGATAGAGAAAACGTACAGTGAAGTACATCGACCTGCTCCACCACTTTTATACCACAATATAAGAACATCCCTCAATGCACCTATGGCATCCCAAGTAACCCAATCCACCCATCGATTACGCTCTAAAGAAAACGATAGTAGCTCTAGAGATGACTTCCAGCTTAGTTTCATGCAAACACGTAATTGTACAGCCATTGGACAATTAGTCGCCACAGCTTTCACCTTTGTTATTTTCCGTAATTATCCAGCCCCTAGACATTGCACGACAACAATTAAGCCTCACCCTAAGATTGAACAAGACAAGATAACTCCACCCCACAAGCATTCCCACCACTTCTTTCCTCCCAACCCCAACAAATATAACACACACTCCAACTCCAGGATAAGAAGAAACCTTCAACTTACTGCCCCATGACTTTCTAACCAACTTCTCAAACAATACATAAACCTTTTTCTTGTTCACCTCAAACTCCACCCCAAAAACTTTCCTGAACCGTGGACTGTCTCTAAAAGCCAAGAATCACATCAAACATCACCTAGTCCCTCTGACTACAATATTGAACCACCTCATTCCGACTATCATCATCATGAGCCTGAAATCTCCTCCACGTATTCTAAAAGAACCGGACTACATGGCAAAAGAGCATTAATGCATAATGAGAGCCCGGCCCAGAGCGATAGCATACCAGACCACCAATGAAGAAAGCCAGCTCTTTTAGGCGAATTGTTCAGCAATCAGGTTGGTAGATTAATCTTCTTAAAGTAACATTTGGAAAACGTAATACCTTTAGGAGGCATAAATTTTGAGATTAATCTATTAAAAGCATCTTATTAAACTTTAGAGTGAATGAGAGCATGATGTGACCACAACATTTAGATCGAAGTGAGGTAGTAACTAACATATTCGAAGTGAAGTCCAACAGCTCAAAACCTAAGCTCCGTAGAAACAGTCTCGATGACACGGCATAGGGATGATTCTATGTTCCCTTGAACATCTCGATAAAGCATTAAGAAAAATTATGCACCACAACAAAGCTTTCATCAATTTATTGGTCAAGCGATATCGTGAAACCTTACGTGAACTTGTAAGACATTTACTATGCTTTATATGCTTGTCCACTATCGGACAATACATACCCATTTTGTGCATGTACTGGACAAAGACGCTCGTAATGTCATGCTGCAAACAACCGGCCCAAAATTTTTGGTTGATGGGCATTGGGCCCCTCAACCATGGTCCAAAGTTGCAGTAGCTGCTAAAATTTCAGTGCAGTAAAGGTATTGTTAGCCCTATGATTGGATAACCTAGGCTTACATCTTGTTTTGATGATAACTACACATTGATTATGTTTTAATGTGTGCTTTGAGTAGAATCTTAGTAGGTATGCACACACACACACACACTCTCATGAAGACACATTTGAGAAGTTGGATAGATGGATAAAAGACAAAGAAGCTTAAAGCTATAGTGGACATGCTATGGAAGCTTCACCAAGTTCAATGTCAAAGAGCAAGAAAGAATGCATAGGCTAAGTAATTATTGATTATGATTGATCTTTACTATTATGTAACTAGTCTTGGTTTGATGCTTGGATTGATGACTATGACCTAAAATGACCTTAGGACATCTTGTGCATTGCATGTGAGTTCATAACCATTCACAAAAGTGTGGTTCTTGAAAATGAGGGAATTTTGGAGCTTACTCAGATTTTCTCAAAAATGTTTTTGGTGCTAAACTTTTCATATTTTGATAAAACTTTTCGTTAGCTTTCCAACGCAAAAACGACACCTTAATTTGATTTTCTAGAATAAGTTATGTCCAAAGAAGCTTAATTTGATTCACATAGCTTTTCATATTCACACTAGTTTTGGTTTTTTTTTTTAGACCACCACCACCACCCTCCCACCACCGGCAGCCACCTCAGGCGACCACCGCCGGAGACTGCCGGCAGCCACCTCCGGCCGCCGGCGATCACCGCCAGAGACTGCCGGCAGCCACCTCCGGCTGTCGGCGACCACCGCCGGAGACTGCCAGCAGCCACCTCCGGCCGCCGGCCACCACCGCCGGTGACTGCCGGCAGCCACCTTCGGCCGTCCGCCACCACCACCACCACCGTCGACCACCGCTACGCCCCACCACCGCAACCGCAAACCACAAAAAAAAAAGTTAAAATAAAAAGGGTTACCAAACACCAAAAAAAAAACCTCAAAAAAAAAAGGGGGCTATCAAACACCCACTTGTTTTATAAAAAATAAAAAAAATTAAGCTGCTCTTTAAAAAACTGCTCTTTAAAAACTGAAAACCAAAAAAAAAAATTTTGTCAAACGAACCCTTAGTTTAAATTCCCCATTAATTTTCAAAAACCCTATTCACCCCCCTCTAGGATTGTTTTATTGGTTTCAGGTGTCACTCTCAATAAGAGCAGTGTCGGTCGCGGTCAATGCACAACATTACGCTAGCTAGAGGCTCCAAACTTTTCTTTTTAATCCCAAATGAGCAAAAAAATATCATCTAAAATACATATTACCACCTATTTTGTAATGTACATGTCTCATGGACATGTCCAGTTCACTATTGTATAACATTTGAACATTAGCATTAGCCAACAGCACCTCTGATTTTGGGGTATGTTTTTTCTTTCCTTTCTTGAATTACTTTAATGTGATTTTTTGGGGCATGTTTTTTCTTTAGTTACCAAAAGATCTTTTGTTAGAGGGTCAAAATTAGAGGGTAACAGTTGTCCTAATTGTGCAAGGGAGACGTAAGGGATAATAGCTACTTTTACACGTGGCATCTCACAGCCATGTAGTGATGCACAGCCAAGAGAGGCAAACACCACTACTCCCACTAACCAAGGAAAGTTGAGTCAAATCTTTGATCGGAGCTATAAATAGAAAGTAAAAGCATGTGCAACACCACGCGGAGACAATCCGGTAAACAAGCAAATACTGATTAGGTGGACTCTTTGAGTAAATGACCTAAGATTGCCAAATTTAAATTTCCAAAAACGTCTCCTTTTAAAAAACTTCGAAGCGCCACTGTACTCCTGATAATTCTGCCCACATTTCGGCCATATGACTGAGATGCCGAGATTTTGGCGATGTCAATTCATCTCTTAACGTGTTATCATCGACTCGCCTAACACTTTCATTTTGGTTACTGCCGAAACCGTTCCGCCACACTGACATCTCCACGCGACGGCTGTTACTTTGAACCATGCCACCAACTGAATTGGCCAAGCTACATCCCAAAGGAACTGGTCCAAAATCCCCCAATCATTCTTCAAATATTGACCACTGCAGGAAAGTAAACTAAGACCGCCAACACAAAATGATTGCTTCCACCCTTAGAGTTGCAGTGGCATGACAATCACCCTCATGTCATAGCACGGCAACATCAGAACTGCAGACAGTCAACCAGAATCAGGCTATAACTCACACCATAGACAGCTTCATCGTTTGCATTAGCAAACCAAGCAAAACGATAAGCACAATTATCACGGCTTAAAAGGTAGCCAAAAGACAAAGATGGAAGAAGCAAGTGATCAGTACGTTCCACATTAGGATCCAGCTTTGAGGTGCTACGGTGTGCATAATCTATTCCTCAGAAAAATGAGCTGAAACTGGATGGTTGACAGGACCCACCTTAAAGTTGTGATTGTATATCATTGAACATTATCTCCGTCGAACATCAGCGTACTTATAAAGTAGATTATAAACACATTGATCAGGAAAATACTCGGACTATCCTACAAACATGGTCGGGATGTGAATCTGTGCACACGTGTGAAGATTGTAAAATCCCTATAATCACGCAACTGACTAGGTATTAATATAGGAGAAGCCCAGGAAGAAAGGCGGGCTGTTTTGACCGAACTTAATTTATGTGTCTTATTTACTTTGTCACTATCCGTACCAGTGCATATACTGGATGACAAGGGTATAATTTTGCACTAAGGCAAACACATGAACCGTATGTTAGAAAGAGTTTATAAGGAGAGAAATTATACTTCAGCATCTACAACAAATCGCTAGTAGAAAAAGGCTCCTGGGAGTTGACAGTATCATTGTATTAGTAGGGAATCAAATACATCTGTTTTTCTGCTAGTTCAATCATATTTCTAAGCTGGTCTCGCTTGGCTCAGATCTGTCCTCCCCATGTCCACAATAATAACAAGAGTTTTGATTGGAGTACTTTGTTGCTTATTGAGGACTGCCTTCTTATGTATGACAATAATATCATTATCTTGAAGATTTCCTCAGCATATTAAATACTTAAAGGATCAAAATTCTAAGGCATAGCAGGTGCATTTACCTCACCATAAACCGCGTTGATCCAGGATCCCCTTGTCTGCCTGCTCTGCCACAAAGCTTAAGGAAGGTAACAATTTCAAGTTAAAAATCTTTACAGAACGAGTAAAAGGTAAATAAAAGCAACAAGCAAATACTTGATTTTATTTTGTTTTGTGAGATAAGTAAAGCGAGCTAGATATGCTTGCAGCAAACACATTTGACTCAAAAGGAGAGTGGCAAATTGATAAAGCACAACGGCAGTTGACGCTCGAGCATCTTTGAAGTCTAGCATTACCCTTAAAAGTTTGAACCTTAAAATCATAAATCTCCGGTAGGTTCTTCATATTTATCTGCTAACGCAAAAGCATAATGCTATCTTCTATTATACTATTTGCATGTCGGTGATGGTAAGCTAGAAGTGCAAGGTTTGATGTTGGATGTCTCTACGTTTGTCCAAATTCTTAAAGGCATGATTTTTTTTTTTTTTGGGACAAGTTATTGGCATGGAAAATACAAAAAACAAAGGGCTAAAAGTCTCATCTTCATGATATTCTCCTAAGAAGAAATCACAGATGGTAAAACCCAAATAGTGGATTTACATTGTCATATATGTACCGAGTTATATACTTCCTGGACTGCCTGTCGAGTTAAACGATTCACCTGGTTATCAATTCTCCGGGACTCATGCAAGGAGGTACCGATCACATGAAGGCCCCCAAGCCTTTTCACTTCTTCACCTTCATTGAAACAATGAACTTCACAATCCTTTAGAATCGATAAATAAACAATTGCTATGGAAGGGCCAAGAGGGTACATCTCCGACTGTTCGTCGACAAGCCTCTGTAGCTCTTTCATGTTCATTGACTGACTCATCTCAACAGATTCTGAAACCATAGATTTTGCCTCCTGATATGTCCATCTCTTACCCTCACTTTTTCTCACATATTTTGCTGCGTGATACATTTCAAGGAAACAAAAATGGAATTGTAACAAAACAACAAGTAGAAGATTAGAAATATAAGCGAAAAATTACGATTAAGCAACAGCTTGTATATGAAATGAGCTTTTAAAGGTCACTAACCCATTAGGGTTGTTCTATCTAGCAGAGCTTGTGAACGTGGTCCAACCTTTATCTTTGACAGTACCTATAACAAGACGCCTCATAAGAACCAGTTACCTTTGTTAGTTAATAATAGCCAGACTGCCAGAGATAACCTTTTGTGGCATTGACTCTCCAACATCAACTTCATCAGCATCTTGAGTCACTAAAGAAAGCAAGCTGTCTTCTATAACTTCTTTCGCAAGCATCTTTAACAATTACAACCAGAAATGTGTCAGTTATTTCTAGCTTTAAGAAGAAAGAAGAAATCTTGTGAAGAACAACGTTACTTGACATCGAGCCCTCAAAAAATTTCTCTAAGACTGCTAGAAACTAACCGGGTGCCCTCTAATGGAGCAACCTTAAGAAAATATTCTAGCAAGTACATCTACCTTTGGATTTCCTCCAAGGATTATGTCCGTACCCCTGCCTGCCATATTTGTAGAAATGGTAATTGCATATTTTTGCCCAGCTTGAGCAACAATTTCAGCCTCTCTAGCAGCATACTTAACAGAGAAGATGCAATATATTAGCTACAAAATCATATGGAAATTTAATATGCACATTAAATTGCATGCAGATTCATATGCCATAAACCTTGGGGCGAGCATTGAGGACATTGTGGGGAATTCTGTGTTCCTTCAGCAGAGCAGACAAATATTCAGAATTCTCAACACTGCAACAACAATATAAGAAACCTTAAGTAGGTACTTCACATTTGTTTGCTTAAAAGAACATGAATAAGCAAAATGGAAATCTCCAATGGACGGAGGAACGGAGTACAGATGTGAAGTAACTCATGCTAAAGTGCTAAACCATGCACCAAGGATGAATATCTCTCGATTGCAGACACTCTGAAGAGTTCCATGAATAAACAAGTTATAATACTTAGAAAGGGAAGGCATTCTACGCTCCAATATGTTACCTTAAACTAAAAACTTAAATACTTTAACTGCTGCAGAGTGCAGACATACCTTCAAATTAATCTATTTACACATGGGAGGTGAGTTGATACCAAATTTATCTCTTCAAAAAGTTCGAGACAAGTTTAGAGCTATGCAACCGCTTTTAGTTCTATTCTCAGTGAAGTAAAGCTGTTCCAACTAATCTGTGCCTAGGATCAAGTGATTACCACTCTTGAGACTCGGTCCTTTTTGCTGAAGGATGACCCAAGCCATTTTAAAGAGCATATAGAAATAGTTAAACCAGTGCTCCTGGAAAGAATTTAACTAAATCAGCAAAAGTGCCGGGGCAGAAGCTGGATGCTCACCTCAGAAAGAAAACAAGGCTCCAAAACACGAGTAAATACATATGGGGAGGCTATCGCATCAAAACATGCGTATTTCTCAACACATTTCTTTAGACAAAGACTCCGTTTTTTTTTTCCTCTTTTCGGATGGTAAATATTTCTCAGAACATGGAGCGTGAATCAAAGCAAATTCCTCCAAATTCAACACGAAAGACACACATGGATTCTTTCCAAAAAAAAAAAAAGTCCAAAACGCACGTTCACCACAACCAAACCCTCTATCCACGTCACAAACCATAGCCCAACATGTACCTAGAAAGGCAAAGGGGGTGTTCCACTTCCTACTCTATTGACCTAGACAAAGCATAGCTCCATCGTGGGCACGCGTTGAAGTATGCCACTTACAAAGGTTGCATTCTCATTCAATGTACGAAACTATCATCGTCCAGCTAATAGTCACCCTTATTGTCACCCCTGAGTTAGTTCATCAAATATAACTATACAAAACAAGTTCAATACTAAGGCTGTTCATGAATTTTTTTCCTCTCACAATGACCTTTATATTATCCCACATCCCAGATATTACAAACTAAATTTTCTACTCAACCAACACCTACACCTGCACTTGCAACTGGTCATTCAGTTGGTAGTAGCAGACCCACCAGAAGTCCAAATACTCCATATTTTTTGCAATTTCTGTTTTCATTTTGAGAAGCGTTTGCCCCTTTGTTTGACTGTAGGCTGCAGCACAACAACATCGTGGAAGACAACTAACCAAATAGAAGCATTGCATAACATAACCTAGCAGCCAGGAGATGTCCAACAACAACATGGCTCTCAACTGACCAGCAATATAAGAGATACTCGAGTAAATTCTTAAGGCATGTACCCCATGATTTTTGAGATGGTGATGTCAGCAACCTTTTTTTACACTTGATGCTAAAGCAAAGTGGTTCTTTATGATTTCAGCAACAAATTCCGATGTATGTCCAAAACCAAATTATTCTATGCAGACTAGTTTTTGGGTCAGATAGCACATGTGTTCTCAATACTGCCAAATCCAAAGTTCAGAATGATAAAAGTATTCATCATGATGTGAAAGCCAGCTAAAATGCAAATGTTACTCTTTGTCAGTCTACATAATTTGTCGAAGCTTGTAAGAGGAAAAGCAAATGGCACTTAGAGCCAGGTCAGCTCCACAAAACCTGTAAAACAAAGTGAAAATGTGCTTCATCCAGACTCGTTGCCTTCTTCAATTGCTAGTGTTCTATAGGATCGCAATCTGAGTCGTTCCTCTCACAAACTGCTGGTCTTTGTCTCTCCAGTATGGCTTGGAACCAAATGCACTATGCAGTGGAGTCCTCATCTGGGGGAAAAACCTACTTTTGCAAATTTTTCCTAATCTTAGCAGTCATTTACTTGTGGTGATTAAAAAAAGTATAAAAACGTGAAGATTTACCTATCTAGGATAAAAAAGTGAAGATTTACCTATCTAATAAGCGGAACATGACCTAGATAGGTGTGTGATTGGGTATACTTCAATAATACAGATTAGATTACCTTTTTCATATTGTAACACGTCACAAGGGCCTGGAGTTGTATTGAGATCCAGGCAGTTAGAAAAGTAGAAACATGAAAATACATATGAGCTCAAAAACTGTAGATTCAATTACACGGCAGCTCAAATTGACACAGAAATCCACAGTTAAATTGCACAAGGGACTTATATAAAAAGAAAAATCACAGAGAAATACCTAGTGGTCCCAACTAAAACAGGACGACCGAGCCTAAACATGTATTCAACTTCTTCACGGGCATGTTCCCATTTTCCCCTTGCAGTCTGAGTCAATACACAATCCAGATAGGTCAAAGAAAGGCTTTCACAGAAGGGAAAAAGCTGATAATGGAGAATGTGCAACACATGAGCTTCTTACAGCAAATGCTTGAATGGGTAAATCGTTGCGAATATTTGGTAGATTTGTTGGCACTTCAATTACTGGCACCTGGAACATTTTCAAGAACTCTTTCTCCTACAACCAAAAAAATACTAAATTGCAATAAATGCTAGTAACATAACAGATATATCAGTTAAAACATATCTAGGCAGAATACTTGAATTTATAAGATGGCATACTTCAGTTTTTGCCGTGCCAGTCATCCCTGAAAGCTTTGGATATAGCTTAAATAGTGATTGGTACGTGATTTGTGCCACGACCACTGTATCAGCCTAATAAAAGAACGAGTGTTAGTCCAATCATCAAGGGAGTTCAATGGAAGCAATGAACAAGCCTTTTATAGCCTTAGGCCAACATTAAGTATACCTGAATCTTCAGACCTTCTTTAGCCTCCACAGCTTGGTGAATCCCCTCAGACCATCTCCTTTTCTCTTCCACTCTGCCCGTCAACTGTGAAGAGTTTAACAACATAAAATGGAAATTTTAGTTGTACAGCATTATGAACATTAAATATTCTTTTAGGAATTAAATCTAAGAGGAACTGCCACCCAATTAACCTTCTCGTATAAAGTTAAAGCGATTTAGATGAAGCACTTTGCAGAAAAGGTTCTTCTTTTTCTTTATCTTATCAATTTCCCTTTTTTTTTTTTTTTGAGTGGTTACCAAGAAGTACCAATATGATATGAAGGAGTTTGGACTCGAATTCTGTCTGCCTGCTAGTTATTTTTAAACCCCAAAATCGAAGTACAAGATCAAACTCTTCCTATACGGCATGAAAGCTGAGGTTCGTCTGTGGACAACCACTTCTATCTTAAGTTCTTAACGCAGCAATGAGCCCTGATACTTGATTGCACCTAAGACAGAAAGATCTCTTTCTGAGACTTGTTCCCTTGAATGATATATGATATAAAAGATGTTGTTATAATAAATTCAGAGACCAAATAAAGTCGCTTGGTTAAGACTAAGGTAAATTATATTTTTGGTTCTTTATCTTTGCTCGTAAATTCTAATTGATCCTTTCTCTTTATCTTCACTTTCATCACCTATCTGGCCTCGGCCGTCAAAAAAGTCCGTAAGTCCCTTAAGTTTTACCACCTAAACGCCACATAAGCTTTTGGCTTGATGCCATTCAACCCCCTCAGTTTT
This sequence comes from Escallonia herrerae, assembly GCA_033070095.1. Lineage (NCBI taxonomy): Eukaryota > Viridiplantae > Streptophyta > Magnoliopsida > Escalloniales > Escalloniaceae > Escallonia > Escallonia herrerae. The sequence goes on along the minus strand of JAVXUP010000481.1, from coordinate 103,071 downwards.
GCTCATTTTGGCACATAACCCGTGGCTTCCCAAATCGAGCTCTCAAGCCCTAGTTTAGAAAAATCATTGCAAACGAGTCCAATTTTCTATTTGTGCCTCTCGGATGAGATTTCATGGCAGCAAAACTAAAACAAGAACAAACACTACTTTCAAGGAAATGAACATAGTAAAATGCGAGGGAAAATTTCACGTACTTCTCTTGCTGAAAAATATTTTATATACTGCCGTTTTCAAAATTTAGCTCCTAAATTCCTCTAGTTCAGTCAACTGAAACCTAATTCCACCACGCAAAATGCACAGTACCACCATTGTCCTCCTCATCTTCACCCTCCACCACCCCCATCCTCCTTCTCATCACCCTTCACCACCACCACAACCACAGTGAATTCCAGTCCTAATAATCTCACCCTGATGCACAAGCCACCAATGACTCATCCATCTTTCTCTCCTTCCTTATGGAATCCGTCTTTCTACATAACGCACCCAATCCAGTTAACCCCCCCACCCCCCCCAACACACACACACGTGCAAAATCCCATCTGCACACATAGATAATTGGGTTGCTTTGGGTACAATTGCTTCATAGTTTTAGGAAGTGCGACCTTCCTCGACCACCAAAGCGACCTTTGTACTTCTATTTTTCTGTCATCAAATCACATCCTAGAAGTCTAAACTGCAATTTTTCCTCAACATGGGCACTAATCCACAAAGACACATTCATTAACAAATTAAATCCCCAATGACGAGGGCGGGGAAGGCAGAAAGGAGGAAGCAGGAGAAAATAATTATCAACGCAACTCTTTCGTGATTGTTAGTCAGGTCTAAACTGGATTGCAACAATAAAATGATGCTCATTTTCTGTTTCGAGATCCAAAATTTTGACTTTTATTTGATCTTTCTCCGAATTGCGTGTGGTAGTGGATCGGGTTATGTTGGCAACGGGGCTGGGTTATAAGGGGTTTTCTTTTTTGAAGGAATCCTGGTGGTGGTGGACAAGGGAGACACTAAAGTGGTGTCATGTTTAAGGGAAAGATGAGGGGAGGAGAGGTGACTGTTTGAAGAAAGAAAACCTAAAGGGAGGTAAGTCTAATCTTCGCTTCACTATTTACATTAGGATCATATTTTGGTGTTATCCCGACTTTGCCACCATGAACCCCAACCTAAGAGACATAGGACTCAATTGCAACAATTTTCTAAAATCTGGGGGGGTTGAATGCTGCTCAATTTAGAAAGCTAGGGGGGGTGTTGCCAAAACAAGCAAAATTCAGAGGGTTGAACAGCATTAAGCCAGAAGTTTACGTGGCGTCAAGTTGGCAAAACTTAAGGGACTTATGGACTTTTTTCACAACCAAGACCAAATAGTTGACGAAAGTGAAGATGAAGAATCCATGAGAAACAAGTCAAAGATAAAGGATCAATTAGAACTTACAGGCAAAGATGAAGGATCAAAAATGTAATTTACCCCTTAAACTGAAATAACACCATTTCAGAATTTCTGCCGTTTTGGCAAAACGGCAACGAAGGACTCTTTTGCAACCTGATATGTAGCAAAATATTAACCTTTAAAATAGCAAAATCTCTTCATGTGCTCAGACATGACACTTTCTGCCTAGAAGAAAATCAAAATTGGTCTTCCAAATAGAGAATATTTGCAACACAAGTTGACTCTTCCGATTTACCCTTTGCTGTTAAGCATAGTTAGCTCTGCTTGACTGTATCTACTCCAAGAATAAACTACAATATCAACAAAACGGATAGAGCATAAGGGCAAGTCTACAATCTTTGCAAAAGACCTCAAACATTCACCTGTCAAAACGCAGGTGCACAACAGAGAAGGTGCATAGGAAGTACCAAAACTTTGTGCCCAGTATTTTTCTCTATGATCTAAGCTTCTTGAGTCCCCAAAATAAGTGAATGACCTGGAAGGTTCTAGCCAAGGAGTATATATGCAAACATGTACAGACAACAACATCATTGTCTGTATAATAGTGTAATGATGTTCATTGTAACTGGTTTCTCTTGGACTGTACTGTACTTAGCTTTTGCATACCTTTTCCAGCTAGGAAAGTACTCATCTATTCTTATGAAAACTGTAAGCCCAAGAGAACAGCATTCTTGCCAAGTTGTACACGAAAGTTACAGTGAAAAGTTGCTGTGACTTTCCTGTACTACGTGGCAAGAATGTGATCCTTCACCTTAGCCCAAGAGAACAACATTTGTCAAGAACTAAGTAGACCACAGTATTAAAGTCAAAGTATCAGAATTACAGCATAAACCACACTGCTAATACCTCATTAATTATAAGAGCTTTCCCATTCCTGACAATATATTGGACATCATGTCGATAGAACTCTTTAGCCTTCAAAGCATTCATAACAAATCTGCAAACATTTCGATCCCATAAATAAAAAGTTGAAAAGTAGTACTAATCTACACATACACAACGCAAACTGGGAAAAAAAAAAGGCACATAAAAATGCACCAGCAGCAATAACTAAATAATGAGGAGACCCAAGGTTTCAGTTTGCAGATAGTAGAGAGATCAACAACAATGAAAAAGAAACCAATAACTACAATTAAAATCAAAAAGTTAATATCAGGGTTAAATACACCTAGGTACCCCGAAACTAAACAAAAATCTCACTTGAGGACATATCTTTTCAATTTTTACACGGCAGGGTCTAGATGTTCTAATTTGCCATTAGTAAGTATTTCCTTCCAAATCCCAACCTTCGGAGACAAAACCGTCAGTGGCAAGCTAATTACCCTTTCCTCTTTTTTTTTTTCTTTCACTTCTTCTTCTTCACCTACCTACCTCCCCCGCTGCCACACCCAAACCCCACCCACCACCACTCCAGAAGCTACCGCCGGCACACACCACCCCACCAAACCCAACACTGCCCCCCCATGCACCACCCCTATCCGGCCAACGTCAGGCGCACAGACTCACTCAAATACACACACAAACTTCACACTGACGAAGACACACACAGACAAACACACACGGTCACCCGTTCTGCCCCCTCACCCCATTGCCCATCACCCCCATCTCCCAACCAGTCCATTGGCCAAGCCCACCCACCACAACACACACACACATAGAACACATACAGTCACAAACCCATCCGTTCGCCTTCCCCCCCCCCCCCCACCCACCCCCCAAAAAAAAAAAAACAAAAGCCAGCCCAAGCCTGACCCACCGAGACACACACGGACTCATATAAACACCAACACGCACACACAAACAGGCGATACACACAGTCCACCACAGCACAACCTTCCACCCACACACGCGCGCGGGAACACATACACAAACAGAGAATAGAGAAATACAAACACAAACATGCGAGCACAGATTCAAAATACGGTTTCGTACCACCCTTCCACTATGGCACAACCCTTAACCCACCCACCCTACGCCCCCACACACCCACCTACTGACAAGACACACACAAAACACAAATTCTCTGCGTGAATGTGCATGTTTCGTGTTTCAGTGAATGTGCGCGTTTTTGTGTGTGCTTTGTGTGTCTGTCTGTTTGTTCCTGTGTTTTGTGTGGGTTTCTGTGTTTTGTCTGTGGGTTGTGTGTGTGCATGAGTATTGGGTGTGTTGTATATGTGTGTCGCTGTGGCCGGATAAGGGGCAGCGTGGTGATGGGGTGTCGCGGCAGGGGAGGAAGGTAGCTGAAGAAGAAGAAGTGAAAAGTAGAAAAAGAGAGGAGAAAAAAAATCAAAATCAATTCTGGGCTAACAATTTTGCCCACCACGGTTTTGTCTCGAAAGTTAGGAATTTGGACACGAGCACTTACTAATGGTAGATTAGCACGTCCAGACCTTGGCGTGTAAAAATTGAAAAGAAGGCTCCTCAGGTGAGATTTTCGTGTAGTCTACAGGTACCTAGGTGTATTTAGCCCTTAATATTATAAAATCTTGTCAACAGCATAATAATTACAAAGTGGTAATGAAGGTATTGAAATACTGTTTACCTAGCCCAAGGATCATTCTCATCCCACAGGTCATTTGTTTCTAGAGCCATCTCAGCCAATACAATTCCTTCCTCAGTCAATTCCACCGAATTATCCTTAAGCTCAGCATTATAATGCTGCGAAAATGTAGAATGATGTAAAATGGTTTATAACTCAGACTACAACGTAGTTGGAAATGCCAGAAAATATCATGGTTAAACAGAGAAAGAAGGCAAAAAATTGTATTACAAGGCCCCTCATGAGCAACTCAGCTACTTTAGCAGCAACAGGGTAACGTGCAGCATCCTTACTCGCCTGACAGGCAGAGATAGAAGTGACACAACCACCAAAGAAAGAACCTTATTCTGATTCATTGCTGAAAAAAAAGACAGAATTTAATAGCCAACATTACCTCACCACTAATCAGCAAAGGATTTCTTCCTTCATCTATAAGGACGGAATCAACTTCATCGACTATAGCAAAATGGAAAGGCTTTGGCCTGTTTGACAATGTAAGATTTCAATGGTCCACAAAAATAACTAGAAGCAAAGACAAGAAGGAACATTACGGTGTCTGAGGTGTGAGTTACCATCTCATCACGAGCTCTCCTCTGCTTCCAGCAAGATTGTCCCGTAGGTAATCAAATCCAAGTTCCTGTGTCAGTCAGGGTGGAAAGGGGTGGGGAGAGGGAGCGAGAGAGAGAGTTGGGGGGGGGGGGAGGGAGGGGAGAGAGAGAGAGAGGAGCACTACTAGTTAGGCAACTTCAACAACCAACTAAGAGTGTTACTAATACCAATACCAGCTGTCTGGAACAAGAAGTGAACACAACTTACTGAATTGTTGGTATATGTTATGTCACATTTATAATTGGACCTCCTTTCCTCTGATTTCATCCCTCTCTATATTCCAAAACAACAAAAGGATCAAGATTTTATCAACTAAGAACATATGTGGCTCCATGGAGATATTCTGGCTAGCGTCCCTGACGCTGAGCCTGATATTGGAGCCCTAATTTACAGATTCATAAAATTGAACAGATATAAACACCATTACGAAACAAACTAGCTTCACCTAAAACAAAGCAAAACTTGGCAACTAAACTGTCTGAAAATAGAATATTACTTGGATAAGGCCAACAGAAAGACCTAAGAAACGATGAACACGACCCATCCACTCAGCATCACGTTGAGCAAGGTAATCATTGACTGTTACCACTGCCAGAAGTGGGACAATCCATCAGTAAATAACATCACTCAGAAACTATATACTGCTTGAAAATGATTGCATTTTTCCATCCAAATTAAAAAGCAAAATTAGCGTCAGCTAAATTGATGGTAGCTGAAGATAAAACGGTGCTTGATAGCAGAACTGTTGCTCTGGCAATAGGAACAAACTGACATTATTGAAGCCCGTCAAATGAAGCAAAAACTTAGTTGTTTCAGTTACATGTGAAAAATACTTCTACAAGAGCACACCACAAACTATTCGAGAAAACCAGCAGAAGTTCCAAAAAGCCTCAATGTCACAGGTTTCTGCACAGCGATGACCATCACTAGAAAACATACCATGAACACCCTCACCAGTCAGGGCATTAAGATACGCGGCCAATGTCGACACCAAGGTTTTACCCTCCCCAGTTTTCATCTCAGCAATAGAACCATCATGAAGCACCGCCCCACCGATAATCTAGCGCTCAGAATTGCAACAAAATGATCCACCTTTAGCATCAGACTGTATACAGATAACAAATATGCATAACCCCACACGCACCTGCACATCAAAATGACGCATTCCGAGCTTCCTTCTTGCAGCTTCACGAACAACAGCAAATGCCTCTGGCATACAAGAGAAACAGAACCCATTGCAATTTGAATCTTTAAATGGACTTTTAATCCTAAAAGAATAAAACCAGATAGTTCATAAACCAGCTTGAATATCTGCAAGTGTTTCTCCTTGGCCCAACCGCTGCCGGAACTCCACAGTCTTTGCAGCCAACTACAAAATAATTGTAGTGACCATTAAGGATTATATTTTGGAAAATGAACCACCAAAAAGCCATAAAATTAGACAGGCAACTGAAACCCATAAAACCTTTTCGTCGGAGAGTCTTTCAATATGTGGCTCAAAGGAATTAACAGATCTAACAAGACGGTAATAGTCCCGAACAACCCAGTAATTTAAGCTGGTGTAATCACTCCATGTCTTTGTAAGGCGACCCAAGTTTTCCTGAAAGGAAAGAGCCAAAATAATTCTCTGAGGCATTTTAACACACAGTTGGTGTGCACAAGTGTGAAGTTGAAAGTAATCTGTGGTGGTACTTTAACAGACGCTCTGACTGGTGTCGGAGAGAAACGCCGGTGATAGCAGAGCCGGAAAGGAGGTGGTAGAGGCCGGCGGAGAGAGGTGGCGGCTATGGTGCAGAGGAAGGTTGTACGTTGAGGAGAGTGGAGATGTGGCCTTGGGATTGGAGTGGAAAGGGAAACAGAGGTTGTTGCTCTGGACATTTTTCTGGTGGTCGTGTTGTGTGCTGTTCGACTGGGCTAAGGGAGCTTCAATCTAGGGACACTTTCACAGAGCGCCGAGTTGCCATCGTTTTTCTAAATTTGCCGCCAAAGAGATGAAGTTTTTATTATTGCCGGGGTTAATTAGACTCATCTTATTAAACGAAAACATACATAGTCTCGTGTAATACTTTTTTGGGTTAAATAAATATACTTTGGTACTTTGAAAGTATTCTGAAGTCTCACTTGATAGTTTCAAAGTTTATTTTTTATACACGAGGATCTGTAATTTTAAATTCGCAATAAGTAAGGACTTCCGTCCATATTCCTAACGATCTAGCCAAATCCATCAGGGACAATTTTGTCAACCCAGATTTATTTTTTTTCAAAACCCTAGTTTAATCCTAATTTACAGATCATAGCCAACCCTTTTCCCAAGCCCCCACCCACGACTGAAAAACAGGGGCGCCAGTCACCGACGACGAGCCGTGACAGTGCCAGAAAAAAGATCGAAACCATTGTCACCCATTACCGTCTCCCCATCCCAGCTCGTCGCGACCTTGCTAATACCCAACATCCCTAGATTTGCCACCACCTCGCCAACCTCGTCGTAAACCAATAGTCACACTGCCAACCCCGTCGCAAACCAAAAGTCACACGAACTCCTGACGCAATCCCGTCACTCTTGATGGTGTTGGTGATTAATCAGGCTATCGGCGACTCTGATCTGACTGCTAGTGACGCTACTATGATGCTGGCGGGTTGTGGTGATTTGGTGGTGCGGTGGCGAGGCCGATCTACTGGTGGTTTTCGATGAGCCGCGATGGTGTTGTTGACTGTTGATGGTGGTGCGGCGACAATGCTTGTACTCTTGGTGTTGGTGGGCGATGTTGGCTCCGACGGTGCTGTGATGAGACCGGCGCCAACGGTGATGTTGATGGCAACGACACAGCGGCATAGTGGTGTTTCGGTAGTGGTAATACCAATCTGGTGTAGGGCTATTTGTGTGTGATTTGTTTTGATTTGGTGCTTCTGTGTGTTTTTTGGGTATTGTTAGGGCTTCGGTAAAGAGTGGGGTGGGGTAGGTGACGGGTGAGAGGGTAGGTGGGTCTGTGAAGAAAAAGAAGTGCAAATTGAAAAGGAGAAGAAAAAAAAAATTAAACCTGTCCGAAAAAAAATTGCCCATGTCGGATTTGACTAGATCGTTAGGAATTTGGACATAAGTCTTTACTTATTGCGAATTTGAAATTACAGACCCTTATGTAAAAAATAAACTTTGTGATCCTCAAGAGAGGACCATCAAGGGCAAAAACGTTAACAAGCACTATCAACTCTCTTATTTCAGTTACCAAATACCTTCTCCCTTTACATAACTTCCAGCAGTTGTTCGTCTCCTTCTCCCATCCTCCTCCTCCATTACCGATCACAATCCGCGACTCACCTCCATAAAATCTCTCTCTTAAATTCTTCACCAGTAAGTTTCAATCCTACCAATTTTTTCCCTGTAGTTTCCTTGATCGTCATGTTTTTCCCGTCATTTTCTTCTCTACATCTATGAAAGTAAACCTCTTAATAACTTCTCTCTTTCCGTTCATTCCCTTTTGCTACTCTACAATGGAAAGCCCAACTCCACAATCCGTCACCTCTCCATTGGATTTTTACACCTCTCTCCTCCAAAAAAGCCTTAAAAGCAGAGACTTACTAACCGGAAAACTAGTTCATGCTCGAATAACCAAATCACACCCGAGTGTGTACCTCATGAACAAACTCATCTATACTACTTATTAAGAAAAAACATGGTTTGGTGTAATACATTTTTAAAGTTGCATTGAGGATCATTCTGGTACAAGCAAATGTCCCTAAATATATAATTTTCTTGAATTGTCCATTCTCTTGACAATAGTACAGAGGACTATCAGGGCAAAGATGTTAACAAACACTACCGACTCTCTTATTTAAGTTATCAGATACCCTCTCCCCTTTACGTAACCTTCCACCGGCAGTTGTTCCAGCTCTTCATCCTTTCTCCGCCTCCATTACCGACTACAATCCGCAACTCACTAGCTTAAAATTTCTCTCTTCAATTCTTTACCGGAAATTTTCAATCCCACAATTTTATTCCATGTAGTTTCCTTTATCGTCATGTTTCCTTACATTTTCTTCTCTACATCTATGAAAGTAAACCTCTTTATTAGCTTCCACTTTTTCATTCATTCCCTTTTGCTACTCTTCAATGGAAAGCCCATCTCTACAATCCGTCACCATTCCTTTGGATTTATATGCCTATCTCCTCCAAAAAAGCCTCAAAATCCAGAGACGTAGTAGCCAAAAAATTGGTTCACGCTCGAATAATAAATTGGACTTCACCTGGGTGTGTACCTTATGAACAACTTCATCTATACTACTTATTAAGGGAAAACATGATTCGGTGTAACACCTTTTAAATGTTATATTGAGGATCATTCTGATACAGACAAGTATTCTGGAATTGCTCATTCTCTTGAGTAGAGAAGGTCATCATGGCAAAAACGTCAACAAACACTATCCACTCTCTTATTTCAGTTACCAGATACCCCACCCCTTTATGTAACTTTCCACCAGCAGTTGTTCCTCCCCTTCTCCCTTCCTCCTCCTTTGTTACCGACTATAATCCGCGACTCACCGGTGAAAAATTTCTCTATTCAAATCTCTACCGGTAAGTTTCAATCCTACCAAATTTGACCATGTAGTTTCCTTGATCGTTATTTTTTCCAGCATTTTCCTCTTTACACCTATGAAAGTAAATCTCTTAATTAGCTTCCACTTTTTCATTCATTCCCTTCTGTTATTCTTAATGGAAATCCCAACTCCATAATCTGTCATCTCTCCATTGTCCTCTCTCCTCCAAAAGAGCCTTAAAAGCAGGGACTTACTAATCGAAAAACTGGTTCACACTCAAATAATCAAATCAGCCTTCACCTGGGTGTGTACCTCATGAACAACCTCATTAACTTTATGCCAAAACTTGGTTTACTTCGGATGCTCATAACGTGTCTGAGGAAATGCATGTGAAGAACATATCTTCTTGGAACATTGTTTTATCCGCATACGCAATACAGGGAAGGATCGATGCAGCATGTCGCATTTATGAGCAAATGTCTTATCCCAATTCGGTTTTTTATTGTTATAATCATTGGTTATATTCAGATAGGACATTAATGTTCTTAGGGATGATGCTTGAAAAAGGTTTGCCTACCCAACACAGTTACTAATATCTTGCATCCTGTGCTTCCATTAAGTTGTTGGATATAGTAGGCAAGGATGCAAATCATTCTGGAAAAATGGTAATGGTGAGGGGTGGTGAAAAATGAAAATGGTGGGTGTTGAAAATGAGAGATTATCACTTTTGAACCTATTTCTCTTTCTAAATAGCGCGCCTTTTTTATTTTCTTGCTGTTAATTTCAGCATTTTTCAGCAAGGGTGTTTTTTGAGAAGTAAAAGGGAAGAGATCACAGATTGTTATCGGTGAATGTAGCTAATTAGAGTGTGTTTGGATGAGAGATTTGAACTGAGGATTTCACTTGAACATAATCTCTTGTCTGAAATGTCTAAAAGAGAAATTGCAAAATTCTTGAAGGGGTTTGAACTGGGAATCGGGCCCTCCAAATCCACAGTTCAAATGACTAGTCTATTAGTAATTTGTCAAATCCCTTCAAAGAGGTAATTTGTAAAATCACTACATGACTTATGCTAGGGTATATGCTCCCAACTACTTTATAGAATATCTGCTCCCCACCCTTATAGCAACCTATTTGTTTCTTTTTCTTTTAGGAAAGTCTTGAATGCATTAACACTCATCCAAATAAATAATTTACAGATACTCAGAATAATACAAAAATTCCCAAACAGAAATTTTTGTAATGATAGGATTTGTAAACGAAGGAATTGGAAAGTAATAATATTTCACATCCAATTACACTCTCAGGGTATTTTTTGAAAAGTAAAAGGGAAGAGGTTACATATTTTTAATAAGACTAAGTAGATCATGAACAGTAAAACAACAACTTAGGGATCACAAAATATATTAAGTTGTCCGGCTTTTATTTTGATGAGATGGTGTATGGAAAGAGGTAACTTTTTTTTTTTTTTTACAAAATTAGACCTTATAAATTTAATGAATTCGCTGTGGGATATCACAATCTTCCCTCTGTATACCTTAGTGTGCTTGCTAAAGCTCGATCACACATAGTCAAAAATCTTCCTCTCTAACCAATGTAGTATACACCTGACTCATCCTTCATTGCCCCAACCATCCTCTTTATGTGTGATTTACCTGGGTTTACCTTTGTTTTCCCCAACCATCGGCAACAGGATGGGAGAACCCAGTCTGAGCTTTCAAATTTTGGCTCTAATACCATTTGTGATGGCCCAGCCACGGCCTACCATGGGGTGATGCCTCTCTTAAAAGAGCTAGCCAATAAGTACTTATGAGTTCCTTAGAAGGGTCTTAGAAGGGCAATCACAAATTATTACACATCCAATGTGGGATATCATAATATCCTCTGAAGTTAAAACATCGTCAAAAAGTGCCCTAATAAAAATAGGTTGACTCCACCGAATCATCATAGGAATTCCACCCACCGACTATGGATATCTTTTATTTTGATTCCTTCTACTTGAATTGGATCTAGTTGTGTTAGCAAATGATAAACGAGAGCTACGCTAATGATATGGTGGTACCACCATCTAGGGTCCAAAAGAGCATTCACTCACATCCATATCATCAGCATCAAATCAACATTAAAAGTCACGATCAGTTGTTCTAGTTATTTATCCACCGGCACTAGCTTTCGTGCATCTTTTCTATTAGATGTTGGAACTTTCTTGATCATCGAGCAAGTCTCCACCTTGTGCCCATATTTACCACACTCAAAGTATATCCAATGAAGACCTTCGTATTCAGCTAGATGCAGAGGATTGTTTAACCACAATTTAGGTATAATAGATTTCTTCAGGGCTAACATTATGCAAACCCACACAAACTTGTCTCAAGATGAATCGATCATGAGCTTATCAATTTTTACTACAATTTCTAGCTTACTCCCTATCTACATCAAGCTGGTTTGTTAAAAAATTCAAGGGGTAATTAGCTAATGACTCCCTGTACTATACGTGATGTGCAATTTCCTCCCCTCTACGCAAAATTTAATCACTAAGCCCTCCCACCTTTATGGAAATTAAGCACGTTTGACGGATCCGTTATGCATCATGCGAAATGGCCAAAATATCCTTATTTTCTTCCTTTATTTAAGTTTCATACCATTCTCTCAGCTCCTTATCTCCCCTCTCTTACTTCTACCCAAACACACAATAAGTGCACACACCCACCCACACACAAACATGAACGTTGCTGCTCTCACACACACATCCCTACTCTACGCACACACAAACACACCCAATACACAAACAATCAGCACACAAGCACACACCCCCACATACACATACCCACCATGGTTTCCCCTCTCCCCTCATAAAACACACACCCAGAAACTCAAACACATTGTTCTCACACACAAACAGACACATAAAACGGCATTTACCCACACCACTGCACACACACACACACACACACTGCACAATGTGTGCATAGAGTTGTGTGAGCATGTAAGTGTGTGGACAATGAGGTGATGGGTGTGTGCGGAGCTGTGGATGTGTACAGTTTTGTGGGTGTGTGAAGAGTTGGAGAGGGAAAGGGGGCCTGGCCTGATGGGGGGATGGGTGCAGAGTTGGATAGAAGGGGCTGGGCTGACAAAGTGGTAGGAGATGGGGGGGGGGTCGATGGAGGGAGTGAAAAGAGGTAGAAGAATGGCAAAATTGTCAATTTTTTAAAAAACTGTCAATCAACATGTTTTTTGACCATGCCCTGTTAAATTTGACGATTTTCGTCAAATGTGCCCAATTTCTGTAAGGGGGGTTTAGGCGCTTAAATTTTAAGTAGAAGGGAGGAATCGCACATCACATATAGTACAGAGGGGTCATTAGCTAATTACCTCAAAATTCAATTGGCGGTTCTGGAAACCTTACCTAAGCTAGTGTAGACGAGATTTCCTCTCCATTTGTCTTGAAGTTTGGCTTCTATTTTTGAACAGTTCGGTGGTGCCCAAATAAGCCTAGGGCCACCAAGAAGCACATGTAGATAGTCTTTACGAGAGGAAAAATGAACCACATAGTAATGCTTACCCAAATCCATTGCCTTTAAACTTAACATTGTATTTTCACTATGCTTTAATCTATTGGTGTATTAGTTTAAACCCCATTGAACGACCAAGCAACTTCACAACCAGCCCATTCTTCCACAACCCCTATAGTTTCTGCATGCCTCGAGTGACATATAATTCCAGGTGACTAAGGGTCATAACAGTTCCCCTTCACATCGTCATATGTTTAGACACTTCATTCTATGGAGAAATTCAATGACACCATCTCCCTTATATGAAATTGATCCACCTCGTCATCCTCACGCAAATAGTTGGATTTCTTCATAAGAGTATCTAGAAGGAGATCTTTGGAAGAGTCCATAAATTAGTGTACCCAACAGTACCAATCGGAATATTATATGTAGATTTAATCAATATACCCGTCCGTAAGAAGTATAAATTGAAAATTTTGTAGAGGTCAACCCAAATAGCTAAATCGCTCAGTAGAAATACTAAATAAAGGTAAACTTAAAAGTCAGCAAAAAAGCAATAAGCAAATTACAACAAAGTAAGAATATACACTTTGAGATGGAGTGCGAGCTCCTTCGCTCCGTTGACAAAAATGCCGAACTGCAAGAGTCTGGTCTGTTGATGCATAGTACCAGGAAATATAGGTGACAGTACCCAAAACCGATTTTTAATGCAGATCTCAATCTATGTTAGTTTACACTCATATCTTCAGTTGTAAGGGCCGCTCCTTTTTTTAGCACGCGTTCAGGTCTCATTGGGGTAGAATGTTTGGGATATAAAAATGGCACCCTTTTTTCTTATTTGCTCACGATGGGCAAAAAATGACGACTTTCACACCTACTTACGAAACTAATTATTAAGAACAAATGATGCAAACTATTTTAGGACCAAGTAGGATTTGTAAATGGACTAACAACAAAGTTGACTCAATTGTTTGTGAATAAAATTTGAGGGTAAATTGCACAAATGGACCTTTATGAATCGAGTTAATGTGCAAAAGGTCCATCATCTAACAATGTTTACAATTTTGTCATGTACCTTCAACTGAGTGAGCATTGTAGTCCTTTTCATCAATTTTGATTTTTGACCTTTAAATGGTCGGATTGAGGGACAAAAATGACAATCTTCACATCCTTTCTTATTTTACCCGAAGAGGCCATTCGACTCATTATGAACTGGTTCTAACCGAAGACCGCTACTCTAAACCCAAGAGCCACCACACCAATTGCCCCCATCGTTGGGTTACGAATGGTGGTTGTAAGATCCCACATAATTTATAATTGTAGCAAACCGCCTTCAAATATTGAACCCACAAAGGTCTAATTCAAGTCACCATCTTATTTTAGGATTAACTAGTTATTAACACAGGACAAAAAAAATTTCCTATTCTGAAAAATTAAACTAATGCTTCTAATCTCATAAGACCCGAATTTTGAACTCGGGACTAAATTATAGGACGAGAAGGTGTTAGCACCCCTATCGTACCTTAACGGTCTCTAACTTGTTTTTAGAGATATTCTGTTTTCATCCCATATAAAATGTGCAATAAAGAAAAAGAGTAAAACTTAAACCAAAACCTAAGTTTTCTTTGAACTCATCAAACTGGGGACATGTGGCCTACGTACCTGATCAAACTACTGGGGATCAAAGCGACGTGATTCTGACCAATGCTACAGGTGGCAACCTAATTTCGGTCATACTTTCTAGAGATCTAAATGCACTCAACTTCTTCTAGTTGACTATCCATAGAATTCTTACCGACTAAAATGTCTAGCTGCCTTAGAATTCTACTTTGAGTAGAATTCTAACTCTAGCAGAGTTCTAGTGCAACTACAATTACTTTTATCAAAATTCTATGCTTATTTCTTATATTTATATCTACTAGACCAAAATCCAATCGCGGCGAATGGGAAATGAGTATAAGACTCCTAAAAAAATGTATAAATTCTATATAAGCAAAAAGTGATAAATGGACGACAAAAGCGATAAATGACTTGAAGCCTAGTTGAAAGTTATAAACAGGAAATGCCATTTCTGTTCTCTCACAAGATCTTTGCAGACTTTCTTCCCTTTTTTATTTCTTGTGCGTTTTGGAGCAGGCTGAGAGCCTTTTTATAGAGGTCTGGAGCAGGGAAAATGATAGACTAGACCACTTGGTCCTACATATCATTTCCAAAAGATAAAAACTGAAATAGGGTGGAAGGCCTAAGTTGCCCTTCCCAGCCGTCTAAATATGACGTCAAACTTATCAATTGGTTTCCAGGGTTTGGAATAATCCAATGTAAACAGTATGTGATCAATCAAACTTTGGGATTTTTTTTCAAAAAATCTTATCCAAATCAGACCTCGAACCTCCTATCCTATCTAGACTCTAACCTGGGCCAAGCCAAGACTAACTGGAGTAACTAACTGGATTTGACTGTTTATTGGGTTGGACATAATTATTTAAGCTAAGCTTATTATTTATTACTATGCCTAGCCCATGAATAATAAAAGCCTAAATAAAAAGAAAGCTCACTAACTAATAAGCAAACAAATTATAAAATAAAGCTACAAAAATGGGGTGTGTACACTAATTATTTTATGTTTTAGGCCATGTTCGTATTTTTTATAACATTTTGGGCTACTTGTGTATATGATATATCTTTATAGGTCTTTGATTATTTACAAAAAGTAGAGATACAAGGGCTAACTAATTTAAATTTATTGAGACTTTCAACTTTGACTTGCAGAGAGATAGAAGAAGGGGAATCATAAGGCTTTGAGGATTTCAATTTTCTACCTATAATTGGTAAGTAATCCTAAACCTAATTGGGATTATGAGGAAGACTTGAACCAATTTAGAATTTGTGTCTATATACATTACAATATTTATATATAGGTAGGTTAATATAGTTCTTTAAGTTTTCAATTCATTGGAGGCTTACACAACTTTGCAAAGATTATTGCATAAATTGAGGTAAATGTTAATACCTTACATCCACCATTACTAAATTGATAGCCTTACATTATTTGCATTAGATCAGAGGTACGGAAATATGATTGTTCATTGCTCGGTTATGCATCCAACGTATTAGAATCATTATACACCTTTTCCCATAGTTTCCTTCCATCATTGTTGGGACTCACATAATTTTGTATTCCCTTGGCAGCGTTGCAAAACCTGTACAGTGTTAACACTTCTTTTCCTTTTTGTTCTATCATTTTTTTTACATTCCCCGTTTATGTTCCAGCCTAAAGTACACAACATTCTTTCTTTCTTTTGACAATTCCAAGCTTATACGAATTTGGATTGAAGTGATTCAGATACCGTGGAACTCACGTTTTTGTCCTTTCTGATTTAAGTTTAAACCGAGCATTTTGTTAAATCATTAAGCTATCCTATTTAAAATGAAAATTTTTTATGCTTTTGTAGCTCACATACCTTTTAGATTCTTCCATGTCCATTAGACCCCCCTTTGAGTCAAATTAATACTTAGAACCTTCACATACTTAGGTTAGTGTGATATGCTGACATGATATGACAATATTTACCAGTATGCAGACAATGAACTTAGAACATTCGCGTGCTTAGGTTAATGTACTTTACACTCACATATTTTGTGGTCAGAGTATTTGATTATTAGTTAA
Organism: Escallonia herrerae; assembly: GCA_033070095.1. Taxonomy (NCBI): domain Eukaryota; kingdom Viridiplantae; phylum Streptophyta; class Magnoliopsida; order Escalloniales; family Escalloniaceae; genus Escallonia; species Escallonia herrerae. Next base: position 86,767 of record JAVXUP010000481.1, on the reverse strand, counting down.
GTTCTTTGAGTATGTTCCTTTGACTTTGATATGATATTTGCTAGGTCTACATCAAATATATGTGGTACTAAGATTATTTATTGTTTTTGTACATTCGATTATATATGTTTGCGTTTTGTTTGACTCAGCTATATGTAATTGAATATCTACATTGTACTCCGTGGGGGTGTGTATCATCTTTGCTAAGCTTAATACTCATCCCTGCTTATCCTCTCATTTCAGGTAATTAAGCTGATATAGTTTGGAAAGAGGTTAATAGATGTAGAAAATGTTGGGGTTTTAATTTCTTTTAGACTTTTATTTTGCCTTTGGAGAGTAAGAACATTTGTGATATTTTATGACTTTTAGTGCATTTCGAAACCTTCTTTGATAGTGTTTATTTTTATTTAGACTTCCACTATAGTCTGCAGTTACCAAGAGGTTAATGTGAGTGCCTATTTGTAATATGTTTTATAGCTCTTATTTTTTTTGAGGTTATACTTTCATAAGTATATGGTATTGTATTTCTCGTGGGCATAAACATTATGGACTTGTATGCGATGGTCCGCTCTAGGTTGGGGGTGTGACAGTGGTGGCGTCTAGGTTAAGGTTTAAGGTCAAGGAGGAAGGTGGTAGTGACGAATCTGGTTGAGAAAAGGCTTCATTTGGTAGTCGAAGGTGGTAGTGGTGATGATGGGTTAGTGGTAGTTGAAGGTGGTGCGAAGTAGTGGCAGTGGGAGACAACAGTCCATAGTGGATGCGGGAGGGAAGGGAATCAATTGGAAGTGGGGAGGGGGTAGTGACCGACTCAAACCTAAAGGTAAGTTGGAGGGACTTGGTGAGTTCATTAAGTTGGGCACCCAATTTTTTTCTTCTTCTTTTCAAAAGACAGATCGTTATTTTACGGTTCTATTTTCCCTTTTGATTGTTAAACAACAAAAATTGATGAAAAAGCCGAAATAGTTCAGAAAATGGTAGATCGAACGAAATTGAAACATTTTATAGGTAACTGATTTTTGACACATTCTCCAATGGATAAAACTGCATTTTTAATTGACCCCAAAAATAATCCACTCTATTAAGGGTTAATTATAGTGAACCCTTATCAGGTTTGAGCTTTTGACATTCACCTACATCACTTTTTTCAAATTATACTCAATCAACCCAGGTAAAGAAACAACGCAAGTAACCTTTAATACCTTTGTAAATCAACGAAACTGATGAAAGAGAATGAGATTTGCCTTCACCCTTCATTTCATATCTCCTCCACCACCACTGACATATGTACCCACCACCAAGCTACACTGACCAAGCTACACTGACCAAACTCACTAGCACAGCCACCACCATCGTAATCCTGGTCGTTAAGCCTATTCCAATAGTACAACCATCACCCTGTTTGACCAATATCGTTGCCATCATTGTGTCTAACCAAACACCACATGATCAATGCCTCCATGTTTGAGCACCATTACATGTTTATTGAGTGATGGATGCGTGCACGTGATAGACATTTGGTGAAACTAAAGATGAAGACAATATCCTTTTCACAAAGATCTCAACAAACCATCGTAGACTGCCATCTATATTGTAGACAAATTCCATATCCACCATCATTCATCACACCACCGTAAATTTACAATGTAAATCGTACAACCACACCAATGAAACTGTCAATCATAACCCAAAATGACGAAGGGTAGAGACAACAAAGAAGCGGTGAGCATTAAAGGAGCAGATTTCAATAGATTTATTGCATAACGAACTAGGTCTACGTAAATATAATGAATACTCGAGTCACTATTGATGTGATTCAGGATTTAACAAAGAGATGAGCTTATGAAGAAGAGGAAGAAAAAGCTTTCTCATTTCATCATGGAAAATCTCTTACATTCTTTCTATCCTTTCTCCAGTGTATAACAACTCAACAAACTAACTAACAGAAGTTTCAAAATTGTCGTACGCATCCCAAGGGAGGGAGCACGTGGTGCTTCAATACTCGCTAAAACTTATCAAATGAAAATAAAACAACTGCACTCCTACTTGATAGCGCGGCCAAACTAGAATGACCTATCATGTCTTATTTATGCTTATTTAATCCAATGATGCTGTAATAGTAATCTTCAAACATCAACCGTTGGCTCTACGACTATGATTAGTTTTTCATCTACCATTGCTCTACATCCATTAGTTGTTGCGTGGGGACGATGCTTGATCCTTATCTTTGATGGAGGTATATGCCCGTGGGGCATTACATTTCTGTCCCTTTGAGTTGACCCTAGACCCTAAGGGGTCATAGTTTGGAAATATGTGTTTACAAATTTCCCAATCCTCCCTAGCCTCTTCATCGCTCACTCTATTCGAACATTTAACTAACACCCAAGTTACTAGAGAACTATTTTTTGAATTAATTGTCTATTCGATATGGCCATAGGTTCCATCAAAATTGGCCTTTAAGGTTGGCATTAGGTAGTTCTGTAACAGAATTGGAGTTATTTCCCAACTTTTCCTTGAGTATTAACACGTGGAACATGAGGTGAATTGCCATAGATGGGGGTAGTTTCAGGTTGTATGCAACTGTACCAATTCATTCCAAAACCTCGTAAGGCCCATAAAACCTAGGGTAGAGCTTGAGTTTCCTCCTTATAGCAATTGAAGTTTGTTTATACGGCTATAGCCTGAGATATACCTGGTCACTGACTGCAAATTCTCTCTCTGTATGGTTAGCATCAACATAATGTTTCATCCTTTCCTAAGCTTTTTTAAGTTTTTTCCTTGAGGTTTTGTAGCATAATCTGTCTCCTTTAAGTATTGATCTAGAGTAGGAATTATAGCAGTCTCCAACTGAACCATACCCATGGATTTTATCTTGCAACCATACAAAGCATTAAAGGGTGCGGCTTGCAAAGATTGGTGGAAGGCGGTGTTGTACCACAATTCAGCCAAGGATAGCCATTTGAGCTGGCTCTTGGGCTTGTCCACTATCATGCATCTAAGGTAGTTTTCCAGGCCCTTTTTAACTCTCTCAGACTGGCCATCAGTCTCAAGGTAGTATGTTGTGCTTAGTAAGATATTAGTTCTCATCAATCCAAAGATTTTTTTGCATGAAATGTGATAAGAGCACCCTGTCTCTATCACTCATAATGAAGCTAAGGTTACCATGTACTTGACTATGTGATCAAGAAAAACTTGGGCCACTAATATAGGTGTCAATGCTATTAAATGTGCATATTTACTGAGTCTATCCACTACCAGTAATATTACATTCTAGTCTCCAAAGCTAGACAACCCTCAATAAAGTCCATAGTATTGTGTTTCTAGTGTAGATCAAGGATTGGAAAGGGTTGCAGCAAGCCAGGCATATGGATGTGCTTAGGCTTGTTTCTTCGATAAACATCACACTGGGCCACAAACTTTTGGACTTGGTTTTTTATAGTTGGCAAGTAAAATAATATGGGAAGTCTCTAATAGTCACTTTCATCTCAGAATGGCCCCTAGATTTACCTCCATATAGCTTTTCTAAGTTTTGCAGCCTGAGACCATTGTCGTTCCCAACATAATCCTTCCCTTTAAATCTTAGTATTCCTTCCTGATACGAATGAAGACTTCACTTGATAATCTAAACTTACATAATATAGGATAGTTTGAGATTGCCTTTATAAGACCTTGCCTGTAATATTAGAAGTACCTACTTGGCTAGTCATTTTGAGGGAGGTATTGCTCGGTGATAGGGCCGCGGACCCAGTCATCACAGATGGTATCAAAGCCGACTCTCAAAAGCTTGGGTTGAGTTATCCAATCGGGTCTCTGATGGTTGGGAAAAACAAAGGCAATCCTGGGTATATGCCACACTAGTAGGATGGTTGGGATAACATAGGGTGAGCCAGGTATATCCTATATTGGCTAGAGAGGAAGATTCTGGGCTATGTGTGATCGAGCCTCAGTAAGGACATTAAGGCATAAGGTGGTGAGATTGTGATGCACTAAACATATATGCAATAATTTATAAGACCTTACCAAGGAACTCATAAGTACTTATCGGCTAGCTCTTTGAAGGTTGGCATTGCCCTCTGGAAGGATGCTAAAATATAAGGAAGGGAGATTGTGATATTCCATATTTAATTTAGGATAAGTTGAGATTGCCTTTACAAGACCTTTCTTGTGATCGTAAAAGTACCCACTTGGCTAGCAATTTTGAGGGAGCCATTGACCTGTGGTGGACCATGGACCGGGTTGTTGTAGATTTGAAAGATAGTTGAACTGTTACAGCAACTGGAGGCCCATAATTCCAAGGAGCCCCATCATTTAAATTCTCAGACTTCTTCTACATTCGCGTTCTTGTTAGAAATTGACAAAACCTTTGATGTAGATCTTGACACCGACCAACCTTCCTCTCTATGACCCTACGTCGAGTCTGAGTGTGGGCTCTTGCAATTTTACAATCTAACTTCAAAAAATTAATCCTAAGCTACAAAGAATATAATATAGAGAAGAAGAGAAAATGAGAGCATCGACCAAAAGAGGAGAAGGAGAGAGAGAAAGAGACATAGGGGGTAGGGTGGGGGATGCGTGTGTGTGGCCGGCCCTAGGGCATGCCCCTTTTTATGTCTCCTCATCTCCTTTTTTAATTCTACTCCTATCTCTTGAGGACTTTCCATAACATTAGGATTCAAGTGTAGTCTAGCAAGGGCACTTTTCCAGATCTAATAAGACTCAATTGCTTAGCTAATAACTCATATCCCAATTGGGATACCAATTTAGTAATAATTAATTCTGCTAAACAGTTATTACTGAAAACTCTGAGAATTAAAATGTAATTAAGTTAAGGACATTACCATACAACTTTAACCCTACTAATTAATCAATGTAACTTTGCTCCATAAAATTCGTAATTACCACTAGTGCCTTGAACTACTATGCTTCCTTAGTATTACATATTAGTCCATATTCTCATAATAATAATTTCCATGATCATTAAATTGATTTAACAAATAAATCAATCTTTTAACATCGGTATAAATACCTTATTAAAAGACGTCGCCACGATTCATTGTGATAAACTTTATCATATCATCGTATGGAAAACACCACAAATGAAGTTGTCATGTAAGAGCCATTATACATTAAATGGAATCCGAACTATTGAGGTATTGTTACACGATATATCTCACTAATAGGTATATCAAAGGGCCCGCTTAATGACTTTAAGGATATAACACCCTATATATGACTAAGAACAATGTACAATTATATTTTGTAGAGAGATTATTTATAAAGTCACAGTAAATTAAATGTAAATAATCTCAGGTAGAACTTGTTCAATACAGACATTGGACTAGCATGCAGGATGACCAAGATAAACCAAATCATCTTTGCATACTACAATGTCCTAGATGGTTGTCCAGTTCTATATAACATTGTCAACAACTATTTATTTATATATTTTATCATGATCATCATCTATCTATGTATGCACTAAAAGTGGGTACATTGATCTATCAATACACGATGATTAAGAATATATAATGGTGGACACAGATACATTTTATTATAAAGTATAAAACTATCAACAATAAATAGGTACGTAAATGGTCAAATAATGAATCATATTTATATTAAATATATATAAATGTGTCAATACTTGATATTGGTGCTATGGCTCAATCCCAACATACTAGTCTTAGCCTAGTTGATGGTACAACTCACAAGCAAAGTGTTGTTATTTTCCTTAAACCCTAAGCCACTTTCACTACCACCACTACTACCGAAAAGCTTCTATTTGTAGGGCTCCCTTAAATCCTAAACATTCTCATTTCCTACCTTTTCTTTTTGAGTTCTGTTATTTTTCTATGTGTTCTTCTCGGCTTGCTATTGGTGGATATTGTATTGCCAACAATATCCACCAATAGCAAGTCTGTAGCCCAAACTCTACAATCTCCAAGAAATTAATCTATAACACGGATTTAAGGGAAACACCTAATCTCTCAAATTAAGAGTCTACTGATCGAATCTTTCTAATATTAACTCCAGGGCTCCATAACTGCACCTCTCGACGACGATACACCCCTCAACAACCCACCAACCACAACCTTAAAAAAAAGAAGAGAAAAATTATATATTACATGCGTTGCAAGTAATATATGATCATTAATGTCTTTTTTATTAATCTCCTCATTCAGTTTTTTATTAACAGTAACTGTAGCATTTCAAAGAGTGTACTCATTAGTCCTGAAGTTACTCCTTTCAACTTTTTTTTGCTCTGTTTATCTCTACTGGTTTTGTTCTTTCACTACAAAAAAACATGTGTTTTTCGACGGACTTTCTTCCGTCGCAAAAAGAGGTATCAGTGACGGTTTTTACAGTCAGTAAAAGTTCGTTGGTAAATTGTTTTGCACGCGGAATCATCCGTCGGTAAAAAAAAATTTCGTTAGACTTTTAACGACGGTAATCCCATCGCTAAAATATTTTTAGAGAATTTATAATTTTCGATGGTATTTTTAATTTTTTTAAGCAACAAAATGCTACCATCCTTAAAAATATTGAAAATATGGACTTTTAGTGACGGAATAGTCCGTCGCTAAAAGTTTAACATAGCTCTGCGTTCTTTCTCTCTCCTCGTTTCTCTCTCTGTCCCCATTTCCACCTACCAGCGTTCTCACCTCCAGCGATCCCCCCTCATTGTGACCCACCTCCATTGACACCCCCGTCCTCCCCCCGACGTTGCGCCACCTCCGGCGATCCTCACAACACCAACTCCGACCAGATCTACAACTCCAGTACAGATTTTAAGCTCGTCAGATGCTAACAAGTTTAGTTCAATTTTTATTGGTGTACCTTACTATACACTTTTTTCAGCATATTCTTGTACCTTCTACTCATGCCGATCTAATGATTTGTAATTGCACCTTGATGATAATAGTTAGATTTGTTCCATTCGGAGTTTGGCTAGTAATAAATTTAGGAGATGGGAAAAAGATGTTTAACTAGCCCTAGGCCTTGGCAAATTTAGTTGTTGTTTTATAGTAAGATGAGCCTTTTGAGGTCACTGAGAATAGCACTGCTGATCAAAAAGTTTTTTTTATCAGAAGTGGCATAGGTGAATAGGTTGAATACCATAATCACAATGAAGCCAAATTCTGAGATTTTTCAGGGTACTGTGTCGAATAAAACCATTGCTAAGAAGTTTATTGATGTCATATAATAGCAATTCCCAGAGTCTCAAGGCTAAAACTAGGAACCGAATGAATACTTTGTCCGCCATGAAGAATAGTGGGGTTGAGGGTGTTAAAGCCTGTACAACTATATGCAGAATATTACCAAAAAACTAACTATCCTGAGTACCCATTGTCGAGCTTCTTACTCCACTCAGGTCTTAGTTCTTTTTTTCAACCATTTTGGTCACTTAAGAACCACGTATGATACACCAAAAGAACTCTAAGGAATGAAACAAACTTATCTATGTATGTGTGATCAAGATGAAGAAAGGTACAAGAAGCAAGTACTAGGTTTAATAATCAGCACAATAGGTTAAACGAGAACTATAAAAATCATCATAGTTAGTGAAAATGTAGCCAGTCTCACAATCCTGGTGGTCGAGGGCTACTATTAAGAAGGATGTTAGTTACTGGCTTTGTAAGGAGAGTGGTGATTAGATACCTGATTGTCCAAAATAAAAGACTTGGTTAGAAAAGAAGGAAAAGAAAAAAGGAGGTAACTCACTAGCAAATTGCGTTGAAACCTTTTAGTTGATGTAGCACCAAATTCTTTGTGGCTTGCATGCTGGAATTTCCACTCATTGCAGCTCATAAACAAGCCAAGTGATGGTAAAGCAAATGTGTTCACGGGCGATGAAAGTTAGAGTAGGAGTCAAGTTTATTGGAGATGTTAGGTTAAATTATCAGTCTGGTTGTAGTATTATTTTGGAAAAGCTATTTTGTACCCTATGTGAGGCAAAATTTGGTTTAAGTGTCAAAACTTGGTGTGTTGGGTTTTAATCTTAATATTGGGTGTATGAAAGTTAATTTGTTCCTTGATTCGGTTTTGGTCGGAAGCTGTTACTTATGTGACGGTTATATAGATTGAATTTGACCTCTGATGGAATTTCATGAATGTTGAAAAAAGTGGTATCAAGAGGGCTTAATAAATGAGAAGACGCACTTTTGTGGCTCAAAAGAATTGCTTATATACCTCTCAAAAAAGAATAATTAAAAGCAATATTGTACCTACCTTAAATGATAGCGCTTATGTAGATTGTATTAGAAGCAAAGTGACAAAAAACTAGAGAAATGTGTTGCACGTACTAGTGATCTTAAAAGATTATTTGCACTAATATTAGTGGGCCCATGTCTCCAACCTTGTGTGGAAAATGTCTTTTCATTACCTTCAAAGATGACTACTCTCGTTGTAGCTATGTTTACCTCATTAATCATAAATTCGAGTCACTTCAAAATTTAAAATTGTTCAATACTGAAGTTGAAAAACATCTCACAAAAGTGATCAAAATTGTTAGATCTGATCGACAATGTGAGTATTCTGGCAAACATGGTGATGTTGATCAGTATATGGCACCCCTTTGCTGGATATCTATAGATTTGTGGAATTGTTACACTGTATCCAATTGGATTGAGATATCTGTGATTTAGTTCTAATTGTTAGACTTCTTTATATCAATTTTTATTCTTTATATAATTTTGTTAACTGTGCAATGAGCATTTGAGAATTGAGATTGTTGACTGTGCATTGAGCATTTTAGAATTGAGATTGTTGATGGGACCCAAATTGATATTGTTGATGGAGGATATGACCTAATTGGATTAAGATATCTGTGATTCAGTTGAATGGTGGGTTGTTGAAATTAGCTTAATTAGGTTAACGAGATATTTTTAGCACCCTCCTGGGGTGAAATCCTGACTCTGCCACTGGCTATAACTAGCCCTAATTAGTCGTGATAGTACCTCTCGGGCTGGTTAAGAGTATGGTTATTACACAAAATTTAGTGTAATAACCATAACTTCTAAAATGGGTATATGTACACCAATATTGAAAAACAAAAGAAGCATAAGGGGTATGTGACAATCATACCTTCTTAGCATCTTCTTAGCTCTAGTTAGCCTAATTAGTCGTAATTAACCTGAAGAACCCAATTAACGCTAATTAGTTCTGATTAGCCCTAATTAGTCCTAATCAACATTGATCAACCCAATTAAACCCTAATTAGCTCTAGTTACTCATAATTAACACTAATTAGCCATAACATATCTTATTAAACACTAATTAGATTAATTAAACCCTAAACCTTAACCAAACCCTAGCTAAACCCTAATTAATCATAATTGAGTATAGTTAGCCTAATGCGTCATAGTTAACCCTAAGAACCCAGTTAACCCTAATCAACTCTAATTAGCCCTAATTAGCCCTAATCAACACTAATCAGCCCAATTAAACCCTAATTAGCTCTAATTGACCCTAATTAACACTAATTAACACTAATTAACCTTAACGTATCTTATTAAACCCTAATTAGATTAATTAAACCCTAAACCCTAACTAAACCCTGATTAACCCTAATGAACCCAATTAACCCTAATTGAGTAAAGTTAGCCTAATTAGTCGTAATTAACCCTAATAACCCAATTAACCCTAATTAGGACTAATCAATACTAATCATCATAATTAAACCCTAATTATCTCTAATTAGCCCTAATTACTCCTAATCAACCCTAATTAGCTATAATTAGCCCAAAATACTCCTAATTAACACTAATTAGTCCTAACATATCTTATTGAACTCTAATTAGATTAATTAAACCCGGCATCCTAAATCCTAAGCTAAACCCTAATTAACCCCTAATACATCTCTAAGTAACCTTAATCAACCCTAATTAAACCTAGTTAAACCTAATTACATAGTAATGACTAGAAGTAGCCCATAATTAATCCATATTTCACAGATTTGGTTCAATTACTTTGCGAAGTCCTTTGACAAAGAGTTGGTTCAACTCGTTGCTAATTTTTGAACGCATGTGCATCGATCTTTCTAAAATTTTGGAAAGATTCTTACATATGTTGTCAATTTTTGAACGCATGCATGCATAAAAATCCTTAGTTCCCGTTCAAAGGTACTCATTACAAAGTAATGCTTTGTCATGAGCCTTTGGATGTCCAATTTGGAAAAGCTAAGTGTTTGTAAAACAGTGTATCGACTTATGCTCTGTGTTCTATGTCGTGGATATTTGGTACACGTTCTCCTATGTTTTTCTGGGTGCATATAGATCTGGTGTTCTAACATCCGTTAAACCTTGCAAGGCAAAATTAAATGAATGTTAGAACACCAAATTGATGTCGTGTACTTGGAGAAATATGGGAGGTGCTGCCGAATGTTTCGCAGACATAGGACTAAGCATGAGGTGGTAACTGTTTTATAAACATGTGCTTTTCTGAATGAAATAGAACCACTACATATTAGAGAACGGAGGGGATATATATAAACATATTGTCACATGCAAGCATTCATGTTTACATCGACCCTACCTAATTATTGGTCATAATTGAAGGAGGTTTATTGTACGTAATCTCAGTTGTCATGTCGGTCGATCGAAGTTGGATGAAAAGGAAGAATGCTGATGACTTTGAGGATCGCGTTGACAAATTTCTTGACGTTGCTTACGCACATCCTACACATGTTGACTTTGATAAGATAAGGTGTCTATGCAGTAATGTGAGTAGTTGCATTGGAGAAAAAGAATTGAAGTAAAATGGCATCTTCGTTGGTACAGTTTTATGGATGGATACACAAGGTGGACGTAGCACGGGAAAACAATAGTATTGTCATCCAACCCGGCTGGTCAAGCTAAAGTTAGGGAGGAGGCATGGTATGATTATCGAGATATGATTATGGATGCTGGACATGCTGATGTTGACTGGGGTGACGACTGCGGCGATGATAGTCCCCAACAGCCGAACGAGGGGGCTCATTAGTTTTATGAGTTGTTGAGAGATGCAGAAAAGCCGTTATGGGATGGAGCTCGAAAACACATGGTTGTCTGTGGTTAGTATGTTATTACAGTTAAAATTAAACCACGGGCTGAATGAGAAATGATTTAATGAGTTTGTTACTTTAATCAAAGAAATTTTACCTGAGAGTGAAAAGCTACCCCCGTCGTACTATGACGCGAAAAAGATGATGAGGAAATGGATTGAGCTATAAGCGGATAGATGCGTGCAATAACAATTGTGTATTATTCTGAAAAGAGAATAAGGATTTGATACAATGTCCAATATGTGATCATTCGAGGTATAAACCGGACAAAGGGAAGAAGAAAAACATTACATGGAAGGCATTGCGATATTTTCCAGTTACACCAAGGCTTCAGAGAATGTATTTCTCCTCCAATACGACTGAACATATGAGGGCTCACTGTGAGACTCGTAGCAACGATGCCGATGTGTTGATAGACCCAGCTGATGGAGAGGCGTAAAGGAGTTTGACCGCAAACATCCAATCTTTGCTCAGAAAGTTTGGAATGTTAGACTTGGTTTGGTAATCGATGGGTTCAATCCTTTCGAACAGTCTAGCACGACTTACTCCACATGGCCTGTTATTATTGTCCCGTATAACCTCCACTAGGCATGTGCATGAAGAAGCCGTACATGTTTTTGTCGTTGCTTATTTTGGGGCCGAAGAGTCCCGGCAAGGACATAGATGTGTATTTAAGGCCGTTGATTGATGAGCTAAAACAATTATGGAATTATGGAGTCAAAACATATGTTACATACTTAAATAAAACTTTCAGATGATGGTTGTTTTGATGTGGACTATACATGATTTTCCCGCATTGGGAATGACGTGTGCTGGAGCACACATGGGAAGTTAGCATGCCCTGCTTGTATAGGCGTGAACCCCGGTCATACGCTAAAGCACGACGAAAAGATCTCACGATTCGGATGTCATCGAAAGCTTTTGCCACCAGACCATCAGTTCCGTCGGCAGAAGGAAAAATTCGACGGGACAATCGTGCGTGAAGAAGTGCTCTCACACCTAGATGCACTTGATACTGACATACCATACGGCAAGGGTGTGCTGGATCAGAAGATTCCAGGATACGAGAAAGAACACAACTGGAGGAAACATTGTATTATTTGGGAGTTAGCCTACTGAAAGACACTGATTATCCGAAACAACATGGATGTGATGCACATTGAGAAGAATGTTTTTGATAATGTGTTCAACACAGTGATGAATGTCAAGGGAAAATCGAAAGATCACCTTAAAGCAAGAAGGGATCTATAACAGTTGGGTGAACGCCGTGAATTGCATCCTCAGACAGTCAGCAGGAAGATGATACTTTCGAAAGCACCTTACTGTCTAGACAAGAAATAAGTGGAGAAGGTCTGTTAGTGGGTTAAGAATTTGAAGCTTTCGGAAGAGTCCAATATATCTCATTGCTACAATGAATATGCCCGTTCCAAGGGATGAAGAGTCATGACTGCCACGTATTCATGGAGAGATTCATTTCTATTGCCTTCCGGGGACTGTTACCGAGGGTTGTATGTGAGACTTTGACTGAATTATCTCATTTTTTTTAGATATATTTCTTCTACAATCCGGGTGAGTAACATAGAGGTGGTTGAGAAGAACATTGTGGTGACAATTTGCAAGCTGGAGAAAATATTCCCACCTTTGTTCTTCGATTCAATAGAGTATTTGCCTATTCACTTGGCCTATGAAGCTAAGATGGGTGGATCTCTGCAATATCGGTAAATGTATCCATTCGAGAGGTAATCCTTAAACTTGCTACAGTTGTTCGTTTACACTTAATGCAAAACTTGTTATCATTGATATTCCACCTAACTCGATTTGCTAAACTTCTAGGTTCATGTTCCATTTGAAGAAGAAAGTCCGCAATAAAGCTCCTGTTGAGGGCTCAATTGTGGAGGCTTACGTAATGGAAGAGCTTGTAAGCTTTTGTAACCAATATTTTGGACCTCATGTTGATACAAGGTTAAATCAACTAGGCCGAAATGATCCCAGATTAGGTACAAATTTGGAAGGGCATTATCAATATTCAAGTAGTCAGGTAGTCCGTTCAGACAAACCTATACTCAATGGCTAACGGATGAAGAGTACAATGCTACAACAATATGTGCCATTCTAAATTGTGACGAACTTTCAGCATTTGTTGAATAAGTTAATGTCTTAATTAAAAAAAATTATTGTACATAGTTAAAAAATGTGTGATAAGCCAGTCAACTATATTGGTTTGCAGTGAGTTCGATGAGGAATCTTTAATCACTGATCCAGGTGGACTTGAATCTCATCAGAAATCATAATTTGTACCATGGTTTAGAAGACGTGTAAGTCTTTAACGAAATTATATTATGTGTTATATATAGTTATGTGGCCAATTAGTATACTGATTTATCCTTAATTTTTACGGTCATCTACAATAGATTCAGTCAATGGATAAACTAGTAGCCTCCTGCTTGAAATTACTAGCTCAAGTCCCTAATAAACAGGCATCCTGTCATGGAAGCTATATCATCAACGGGTTTAGGTTTAACATAAAAGATGATGACCGAACAAAACAAACCCAAAACAATGGAGTCTTGGTCAACGGCGACTGTTATGACGAGAATTGCATGGACTTTTATAGAGAGCTAGATGAGATTGTTGAGCTAGCATATTCGGGTTCCGAAAATTGCTTGGTAGTGTCCAAGTGTACATGGTTCAATGTCACATGCAGTAGAGGAATCCGTGTTAGCTCTTAAGGAATTGTAGATGTCAATGGCAAGTTAAGACTTGCATTGGTTTAGCCGTTTGTGTTTGTTAGTCAAGCTGAACAAGTCTTCTACCCGGAGGACGTTGCAAATCCCAAATCTTATTGGTATACAGTTATCAAGTCCAAGAAATTACCCGTGGCATATGACAGTAAGGTAGACACCTTTCAAGCTGACCAAGCACGTGTCTTGGTACCTATTGAGGTGAACAAAGAGGATGACGATCTTCCTCTTCCAACAACACTTCATGTTGGAGAAGAAGTCGTTGATGATGATGCGGAAGACGTGCAAAGTGTTGAAGTTGATGTGACTGAGTCTACTGATGAAGAGGATGAATCACAAAATGAAGAGGACGACAAGTCCCATGAAGAAAAGGATGACGAGTCTGGCGATGAAGATGATGATGATTCCCAAAATGAAAATGATTGACTTGTACTGTTGTAACATCAAGGTTGTAGCACTTGGTTCATATTGTGTTTTTATACTCGGTTCGTATAATGTTGTAACATTTTTTCTACCTAATTTTTTGTTTTTAATGTGTTAATTTCTTTGTACTTTATCTATACAAAGTCAGTTATGGATAGAATATGGGCTATTCGTGGTCGGGGTGGACGCTGAGCTGCCTCCTCTCCGGTGGGTCTCGTCATTGCCTGTTGATGACGAGGCACATAATGCTCACATACAGCAGACGGGCCCCAGCCATTGCCTAGCCTGACGCCGATTCCTCCCACATGCGTGTTGAATCTCCTTATTCTGTGATTTCTACCTTAGGTATATTTAATAACGGTGTTTAGTCAATTTTTGCTAGTTTTATATTTAAATTATATTTGAAATGTACTAACGTCGGTGTTTTGTAGGATCACGATGAAGCCGTGGCCTGACACGCGGGGTACGCATCGACCCCCAGCATAAACAGAGAATTAGTCTCACCCAGGAGGGCCAGTAAGTAAAAAAAATCATATCATGCAGTTGACATTTATCTTCAATTTTGATTATTATTATGGTTCACTTATTTAATGTATTTATTTATTTCTTTGGCAGGACCCTGAAGAATCAGACGAATACGAAGATCGGTGTTCTTGTGAAGGGACGATTCTTTGAGCCACAGCTATATGAAGGACTGAGATGCCGGGATGAAGGAGTCCCTATGGGAGGAGTGGCTTTTGTCTGTGATAGTATTTGTTTAATTAGAATGTAGTATTTAAATTAATTTGTGTAATTGGATGCCTTACAGGAGGGGTTAAAGTTTGACTCGCTTAAGCAGCTGGCGCTATGGCGGTAGGAATTTTTTGCCTACATCGATAAGAATTACCGCCGATGGCTGCACGACGCACAGGACCGGGCGAAGAAGATGCTGCCCGAGGGTGCCCCGATGCAGGAGTTGAAGAAATATCTCCCACATCGGATATATCCTTTTGTATGGGGGTAGATCATTGATCGATGGCATACTGATCCAGGCTGGGATGCCAAGAGTAGGAGTGGGGCTGAGAACAGATATGAGAAAGATCCCACGCAGATGAAGTCATCCGACATAAGAATAAGGTTGAGCAGCTAGACCTGGAGGAGGATGAGGTCATAGCTCTGACGTATAGTCAAATGCGCATGAGGAAGAAGGATAAGGACGATCCGCATCGGGCAGGGGATTATGTTTCAGATATTGCCTTTCGGATTGATGTAAGTTCAAGTTAGTTTGTTTAATTTGTTTAATTTTGTCTTTGTATTCAATGTTAGTTGCGTTAATGTCCCAACATATCTTTAAATCACTGTATTGCAGGCCTCGTATGAACATATTAAGGGGTCAAGCTGTAGTCCGGACAGCCATCAGCGTCCACAGGTATGGGTACGAGTACTGGAGCATTAAAGCGATGGCTGCATACACCAGAGGCCGTCAATAGGCTGAAAGGCCGCATACGCGACCTGCCTAGCATGACTGCACGTGCCGTGATATGAGTGTCCCCACCCCCGCTGCCCCTCTGCAGACACAGGCACTGGCTGCGCAATGACCGTTAGACGAGGATGAGATCTGTCACATTGCTACGGAGGTGTTCAGGATGATCAGGGCGCATGATCAGGTACAAACACTATATACGTTTATTAAAAGCTTGAAATTACGAGGGCTATCGAGATTAATGCGTCCATGACTTTACATGCAGGGCACTGTTGCTGGACAAGCCGAGACGGCTCCGGATCAGCAGGATCCAGATTTAGGACTCAAAAACCCCTGATGAGCCCCCTCTCATGTCCTCCCAGCTTGTACTCCCTTCCCGCTCTCTTGCCCTCCCGGCTTGTACTCCCCTCCCCTACTCTATTGTATCCGGCTCCCGTGCCCTCCTGAACTATATGTACATTTTATTTTTCATTGTAACAAAGTTATATAGTTGTTTTGTGTTTGTTTTAGGGTTAAATAATTACTGATGGATTAGTAATTATTTAACCTTAATGTGCATTTGGGGTAGAGATGTCAATGGGCCAGGCTTGGGCAGGTCCAGTCTAGGCCCAGCGGGCTTCATATGAAAATGGGCAGGGGCAGGGCCACACGAATGAAAAACGGGCCGGGCGGCCGGGCCTGAAATCTAAGATATATGGGCTTAGTCCAAGCCCTGGCCTTAGGCCTAATATTTAGGGCTGGCCCGGGCCCAATCCAATATTTTTGGCCCACAGATGAAGATGTCCTTAACCAAATTCGTCAAGCACGCTACGAAATTCACTTGATCTTGATTGCCCACAGATGAAGATGAATATGATTGCTCCATCAGCTCTACTAATTGGTCAAACTGAAGCCGTGATCTTATGGAGACAAACTTCTTCAAGTAGCCGATGTAAGCCTGGAGCCCTTCCTCTTCCAAACCTAGGGGAGGGTACAGCCTCACGAACCGCAGGATCGTCACGTGGTCGCACTAATCGACGACCGCAGACAGCCGCTTTCGAACGATCAACATTAACTCGAGCTGTCTTTGAGGCCAAGAGCTGCTCTCTCTGATCGGAAGTGGAATCCTTATACTTGTAGTCGATTTGGAGGAACGTCTGGATGAATGTGGCGGCGGATTTGAAGTCTTCAGAGACCAGGGCTTTTTAGACACCATCGATGTAGGCGGTGCACTCGACGATGGCGTCGATGCAGAGGAGGGTGTGGGAGACATGCGACTGAGGGAGGTCAAGCTCGCCGACCTTAAGGCTGACGCGGTCGGCGAGCTCAGAGGTGGATTCGACGTTGGACAGGACAAGGTCGGAGTCGAACTTGACGAGGTGCAGGACGTCAGTGGAGCATAGGAAGGACAAGAGGTGGCGGTTGAGGTCAGCGCTGCGAGAGACGATGGCGTCAAGGCTGAGGTCGACGGAGCGCTGGTAGGCGGTGCACTCCTGGAGGAACCTGGAACCGCGTCATGGCCAATTTCGAGCCTAATTTCGGGCCATTTTTGGGCTAGATTCGGGCCGAGCCAAAACTCGGGTTTTTTCAGGCCGGGCCTGGTCGGGGCTTTTTTGGATGAAACTTAGGCCCTTTATTTTTGGGTCTCTACCGTTCACTTCCGAGCCAGACTAGCTCGGGCCAAAAACGGGCCGGGTCGGGCCAGCCCTCGGGTCGCCCGACCCTTTTGACATCTCTAATTTTGGGGATTGTACCTTGTTGTTGATCACTTGAATTTGTAATTACAGGTTTGGGCATTAAAAAAATTTGACTTTTAGTGACGGATTTACCGTCGCTAAAAATATTATTCCGCCGCTAAATATTTAACATAATAAATTATTTTTTTAAAAAAGAAAATAATTTAAAATACAGAAAATGCATTTAACGACGGAAAATCCGTCACTAATGTATAAAACAATCCGTCGCTCAAAGTCCAATGTTAGGCAACGGGCGTTGCAAAACATTTAGTGACGAGCTTTTATGCGAGGGACTTTTAGCAATGAGGTGTCCGTCGCTAAAATCTTTCACAACAGATGTTATGCTTTTAGCGATGGATCTCTCCGTTGCTAAAAGCCTTATTTCTTGTAGTGTTTTTTCCTCTCCTTCTTTGTGCTCTCACTTATCCCTTTTACAGAAAAACTTGTTTCTTATTGTTTGTGGATCGTGTACTCAAATTACATGGTATACCAATATGTATGGTGAGTGAAACACTAAGAAATCAAGATTTTTATGCATATTCTTGCAGGATCTGTTCAATCTACTTGGAACCGTCTTGGCCAAAAGCTCTACCTATAAGTAAGTAGTGGGCAAAGAGAGGTTGAAAATATGCTAAGAAACCTACCTTAGGTGTGTAGGCAGTAACAAACCTGAACAATAGGCCTTCTAATTTTTATGCTCCTAAACATCTTCAACTACTGCAACTATTGATAACTCATGTGATCCTTATTGATAACTACCTTAAGGATATAAGAATGATGCCAATCTTGAAAGATAACCTTACCGCTGACAAGTCTCAAGAGTATGCAAGGCCCAAAAACAGTAAAATAAATTAACAAAAAAAATCAAAAAGGACAGGGACACATTTTAAGGTAAGGGTTTACTCAAGGCTTGGCATTGCCTTAAAAGCAGAGCTTAATTGCCTTCCACAAAAATCTTAAGCTCTCCCCTAAATTCTATGTCCATTTCCATCACGCCACCAAACAATCTACACAAGAGACGTACCTGTTCAACTACTGCAGGTTCTTTCCCCTTTCCAATGCAGGTAAGATGTGATCATACATGTCTTTTTTTATTTATCTCATTATTCATATTTTTTATTAGCAGTCATTACCGATAGCGAATCATCAATACTTCAAGAATAATTAAACATGCAATTTAAGTAGGTTTCTCTGAACACAAACACAAAAAGATCCTGAAATTATATTGATGCAAAATGTCAACTCAGTAATAGCTAGTAACAAAAGATTCATACCTTGAAGAAGAAGTGTTGAGACGATCAACTCTCCACCCAATTTCTTCAACTCCAGAATATCAGGCACCAAATTTGCTAATTTCTGGTAAGTCTTGCAAGTAATGTGAAAGTGAAAAATAGGAATTACAAAAGATGAATTGTTGTGCATCTGGACAGTAATATTGATTTGGGTGCATCTCAGACCCCAACAATGTCCACGGACGATGAACTTACCATATATGGAGCAAATCTTAAAGAGAATACGATCAGCCATCAAAGAATAACAGTCAATGTGAAATACAAAACACATGGGCTTCAACTATAATAACTCAATAAATTTTCAGTTCTAATTCACGCCATATTTAAGCCTTATCCCCCCCCCCCCCCCCAAATTTGGGTGCATATTTAATCCCGTTTTTCGTTCTTTTATATTTTTTTTCAACATTGTTTTAATAACTGATTTTTCAAGTTTAAATTTAACTTTTTTTTTTTGCTTTTTTTTGTTTGTTTGTTTAGTTTTTTGTTTTTCAGTTTTTTAATAAGTTAATTGCTTGCTAACCCAAAAATACGCAACATATTTCAAGCAAATTAGAAAGGGAGTAATAAGAGATTTGTTTGTTTTATTTTTCTTTCTTATCACACTTTTCATTTCATAATGTTTAGAATAGATTCATTACCCTATGTTTATTTCATTTCAACCAAATTAAAGTCCAAAGCTTATTCTCTTTAGAGTTTGCACGCCAATTTCTCATGAAGTGATGCCCAGCCTCTCTCGAGAATCTTAGTCATTCAAATTACTCTAAAAAACATCCTTTTGAACTTTTTTGTCGTGGATTCTATGGAATCGTCCTCGATTCATCAAGGTAGGTTGTATCTCAAGATAAATCTTTACCAGCTTTCATACGATAGAAATCAATCATATAGACTGTCATCCATTTCCTTAGTCACATTTCATTTCAAAATAAAAAAAGTCTTTTTCATTTCTTTGTCTATGTCTAAGTCTCGAATTATAGATTACTTTCCGTAGAAGCAGAGTCGAAACTTAGGGTGAGTCTTGTTGTATTTTATATGTTACGTATTCTTTAGGCCAAAAATTGTTAAAAATGAAGTATAAACCAAAAGGGCGTGGCAGGTGCTTAACACCTTCCCGTTCCATAACTTAGTCTTCGGACCCCCCCTTTCGGATTCAATAGATTAGTCGTCATTCTTAGACACCTTTGAGTCATTTTTACGGGTTTTCTCATTTTCCTAGTTTATTAAATTAAACAAGTTGGCGACTCCCTAAAAATCTATTTTCTGCAGATCTTTCTCGAGGCGATGCGCCACAGGTATATCGAGCTGACAAACTCAAATGTACAATCGAAGCCAGCCGCTGACAATAATGTCACCAAGTACAAGAACCCCAGATAGTGCCATGGGATGCCACCGTAGAGTCTATGATCACTCTGTTAAATGCGTCGTTGTTCAAAGTATTTGAACAGTTACTAAGGAGGGTCATGATATCCAAGCTATCACCTACCCCTATGCCAATAGTGATACTGGAAGGGTACGACATTCAGGCTTTATGTGCTTATCATTAAGGGAATGGACACTCCAATTAGATGCATAATGCTCAGGTATGCCATCCAGAGCCTTATTGACAAAGACAAAGTTTCTCCTCCAGCTAAGGCTAATGTCCAGAAAGAGCCTTTACCACAACATAGGTTTAACCTTATCGGCGAGGAGGAATATGATATAAAAAATGGCTTCATGTTTAGGCCCAGATATGGAGAATAATTGTTGGCGTAATGTGTTTTGGAACGAGGACATAAGGTGAACTCATTTCAAAATGAAGATATTATTCAAAATCTCATGTTTTTGGTATACCTAATGACACTGCATGAAAGCAATTGAACCATGCTTGAGCACAAACATCTAGCTCAAGCATTCAGTAAATAAAATCAGACATATTTGTATTTGATTTCCTAAAAAAAGGAGTTAAGACGTACCTAAGTAATAGAACTGTGATGTAAACTCCAGTCCAACTTGAACTTGTATGAAACTTTTATGAATTCGACAAAATCCATAGGGAATCTCCCAAAAACAAGGATTCATAAATATAATCTTTCTTCTCACCCCCCCCGGGCCCCACAAAAAAAAAACAGCTACACAAGACAGAAACCGTATTCAACTACTACATGTTATTTGCCATTTAATTGCAGGTAATATGTGGTCATATATGATTTCTTTTAATGGTACCACAAAAATATAATTGTTGCAAACTTGAATCCAGAAATTACAAAATATGCCAAAATTCTTATTAACATTATTAAGAGCTTCGCACTAAACAAATTGCTATAAAGTCTTAGCAATTGAACACTGATACATATTTCATTACAGCTTCACAGGCCTAGAAAATGACGATGTTATACAAAATATGGTGGTTTTGGAAACCAAAAGGCATACATGACAGCAATTGAACCATGCTTAAGCAAGAATATCTACTAGCACAATCATTCAGTAAATTCACTTGACGTGCTTAATTCAATTCCAAGTATGTTCTTTTGCAGAAGACTGTAGTATTTCATGGAGTGTACTCATTAGTCCTGAAGTTAATTCTTTCAAGTTTCTTTTCTCTGATTATCTCTATTGGTTTTCTTCTTTTCTTTTCTCTCTATTCTATGCTCTCACTCATTTCTTTTACGGCAAAGAATATCAAATAAATGAGACCCTTTTCGGAAGCTTAGACATCAAAATATGATAACAGTGGAAATGATGGAATATTGAATAATATAATACCTTTACATCTCAGCATGAATAATAATAAGCTTAGACAAACATAATACCCTTACGTTCTACTTATGTCATTGAACATGAGTAAGACAGTTAGCATTGAGGTTCTCAATGCGTCGAATGAATATCGAATATCAAATAGAGGTTTTAGTGAGGAACGAGTGCACTAAACTTTACGACATGCAGTTTCAATGTGAAGCCTTCAAAGGAGCCACTATGGCTCATCGAACATTGGAATCGTTTCAGGATCACTTCAATTTTGTCTCCTAAGGGTATTATAATGGAGAGCATCGTAGTGCATAGGCAGTAACTCTATCATCCCCTATGCCTTCATGGATAACCATGGGGCATCAAGTGAGTGACTCAAGAGAACTTGGGGCAAAGCTTGAGATCTGCTTAAAAGCTTTTGTTCGAGAAAGCCCTCTCAGTAGACACCAGCAAACACAAAAAATATGCTCTATTATTTGGTCAGGAGTGTATATAAAAACCTGCTATGCCCCAGATCATACTGAACCATATTGGGAATGCATGTCATGGCAGATTAGGTATTGGTGCACTTGCACACCATGCAGCGGCAGCAACTTGTGCTTCATGTACCGTACCAGATGACAAGTACCGCAATTTGCACGGTACTAAGATTGACTAAGCTATTCCTGATGATGGCCACATTAACATAAGTGAAGCAAGGCTCAAAGCCAAGTTGGAGAAGTGGTTACCTGCCTTAACGTGCACAACAGTCACAACGTCGGGCACGCTAGCAAGTCATCGCTATGTGTAGGCACATAGCCACGCATGCGAGAACATTATTGGGGCATATTGACATATGCCTAGTGCATAAGCATGGTAGACAGACTGTGTGCACATAATGTTGGTTGTACACGCTAAACTGAGTGTGAAGGGGTGCTGTGGGTACATGTATCTTAGAATCTTGATAAGATCAATGTGTTTAGTCTCCTGAGATAGTATTAAGATCTAGCTAGTCATCTAAGGTCATCAGTATGCTTGGGCATGATTTTTATGCAAGGTTGGTATCAATGTGCTTTTAGAGGAACTATTGGTTCATGATACGATGGGATAATTAGGTTGCAAGTGTCATGAAGCCTCACCATCATTCCACTACTGCACAAAAATGTACGAACTGTTACACTGACCCATGCTAACCTATTTAACAATTCTCAACATGAAATGAAGTTTCCCTTGGCTATCATGATGATAGAATACTGAACAAGTCTTCAGACGCAACCACAAAGACAAAGACTATTTTTACAAGGCACTGGAAAGGTGTACGATAACAAACATTATTCCCTATCAAATATAAGGCAGATCATATGGAACTTTGACAAAGATAAAAGACAAAGAAAGCTGATTGCATCCAGACATGATTCCTTCAAGTGAGGTTTGATGTGTGAATTTTATGACCCTTTGATTTCTTCCTTTTGCACTCGCTTATCTGCAACCATTCTTCGATGGCCCGTAGCCGTTCATTTCAACCCTTTGCTAAAAACTGCTTGTCAACCTTGCTTTCGATCGTCTCGCTCGTATTGATAGCAATTTTTCTCCATGTAGTCTGTTTGTCAAGTGCTACTATTGATTGTCCCACTTTGATTGACAACTGTCTTCTTTCATGCAGTTTTGAAAACTGCTTGTCAACTGCTACTACCGATTGCTTTGTTTTTGCTGACAACTATTTCCCTCGTGCAATTTTGTACAAACCTTTATTTCCTGTGCAATCATACTGAACTGCTTGACATTGTCATATTAGCCTTGACAATTGGCGAAATTTTTAATAACTGGTTATGCCCACTTCTCTGATGAACGTGTGTCCTTCTAGCACCTTTTTCTGGGTGGTTGTCCATCATCCACGTGTCCATATTTTATCGGTCACACTAAAAATGATTTTAATGTAGCCAACAATGACTTTAATCAAACGTTCTATTTTATCTCCTGATCACAGATTGAGATAATCATTTTTATCATTTATGGGCTTCCAAGACCTCTATGTAAGCGTCTTTGAGCTACATTTGAGGGACCAACGTTTTCTCCCTAAAGTTTTTATACCATTTCATTGATAGAAGTGGTAGATAATCTCGTAAGGGAAGTTAGCATTTCATGTTTCATTGTCTAATAGTCATAAATCACTTGCATCGTGGATCCATCACAAAGCGGTCCCGAGTCTTATAGGCAAGCACTTTCGTGAGGTATAATGATTGCTCCCTAGTTTAGACTACAGTCTAAAGTGTTTCCCTTCTAGTTCATTCACATTTCCAAGACAAATTCAACAATTTCTACGGATCCGAATCAATGGGGTCCTGGAAGTATGTCCCTATTGATGAGTTCTTCTTAACATGCTCTTCCCTTAGCAACGTTTCATATCGTGCCACTCTAGAAGAGAGCTCGGATACATTTCTAAACTCCATGCCCTCAAGCTTTTTTGTTATCTCCAAATCTAGACCATTAATAGCTAAGTTTACCAACTTTGATTCTGGCACTTGGGAATGGCATTTATTTTTAGATGCCTTGAACCTTTCTAAAAATTGCTCGTCGCTTTTCCCTGAGAACTACTTTAGTGTAGCCAAATCTGCCAGAGAAATTTCTGGCTCCATTTTGAAGAACTATGCATGGAATAGGTCTTCCATGTCTCTCCATGAAAACACTGAATTTGGTGGTAGGTTGGCAAACCATGAAAAATTTACTCCAATCAGTGAATACTATAACCATTTTAGCCTTATATGTTCATGTTGGCCAAGATCGCCATATGCTCGATAGTCGACTGGTTCCCTTCCCAGTGGAAGAGGCAAAACTCTGGGACTCTAAGTCCCCTAGGCATTTGCATCTGGTCAATTTCATCAGAGTAAGGTGTTATGTAAAGGGGCGTGTCGATAGGCCTATATCCTTGACATGCGCCAACCTAGTAAAACTCATAATGTGGTTGGACTCCAAATCTTGGGCCTACCCTTTCTAACTAAATCTTCTACTAAATAATTGATATGATCGTTAGTTTGAATGCATGCAGGGTGTCTTGGGCTGTATGAATTGAGTTGGATAATTATGAGAGGAGCTATTGTAGGCTTGGTTGGTACCTTTGATTTTTAGACATTGTTTGGAAAATATATTCATCGATTATGAACTAAAAAATGTTCTTGCTCATAGTGAATTTGAGTCTTTACAAATGAAAAACTCCGAGACGATATTTGACTACATCTCAAGAGTTTTATCGGTTGTGAACCAACTTGAGAGAAATGGTGAAAAGATGGAAGATAATCGGATAGTCTAGAATATCCTTCGACCTCTTGATCCAAAATCCAACCATGTAGTTGTTGCTATCGAGGATTCTAATAACACCGAGACTATGATGGTCGATGAGCTCTCAGGAAAATTGCAAGTCCATGAGGACAAAATCAAAAGGAGGAACAAAGAGCCTTATCGAGCATGCTCTTCAGGCCAAGATGAATTTCAACGAGAAGAAAGACGACATTAACAAGAATCAAGGTGGTCGAGGTAGAGATCGTGGACAAGTTCATGGTTGAGGTCATTGCAGAGGCCGTGGTGTACAAACTCAGTACAATAATAATGAATCGAGTTTAGAATTTTGTTCGTCGAGAGGACAAGGATGAGATCAAGGAAGAGGTGGCTATTATCAATGCTAAAACAAGTAAGACGTTGAATGTTTCACATGCCATAGGTTCAGACACTACTCCTGGGAGTGTCGAGATGAATAAAAGGAGGAAAATATGAAGGCCCACTATGCAGAAAAAAAATAAGGTGGGCGATGACATGATCCTGTTGGCACACGATGGATCAAAAGAAGAAAATAAAATTTCTTGGTATCTTGATACTGGTGCCAGCAATCACATGTGTGGCTACAAACACATGTTTATCGAGATGGATGAATCGGTGACGGGAAATATTATATTTGGAGACATGTCCAAAATCCTAGTCAAAGGAAAAAAGCAAAATTCTGATCAAATTGAAGAATGGAGGCCATTAATTCATCTCAAATGTTTATTATGTTCCCGAGATGAAGGCAAATATTTTGAGCATGGGCCAGCTGTTGGAGAAAGGCTACGACATCCATATGAAAGACAAATTTCTTTATTTGAGAGATGATAGAGGGAGCTTGATCACTCGTATTCCGATGTTGAGCAATAGGATGTTCCTGATGAATATCCATCATGATGCGCCTAAATATTTGAAGCCCTATTTTGATAACGAATCTTGGTTATGGCATTTGAGGCTTGGACATCTAAATTTTGGAGGTCTGAAATTGCTATCGACAAAGAATATGGTAACTGGATTGCCATCGATAGACCAGTCAGACCAACTCTGTGAGGCTTGTCTTCTCGGGAAGCAACATCGACACAGTTTTCCAAAGGAGTCGATATCGAGAGTAAAGGCACCGTTAGAGCTGATACACACTGATTTGTGTGGTTTGATCGATCTAGCATCTCTGGGTAAGAACATATACTTTTTGTTGTTCATTGATGACTATAGTAGAAAAACTTGGGTTTATTTCCTCAAGCTGAAGTCATAGGTTTCAACCTTTAAGAGGTTTAAGGCTCTCGTTGAGAAGCAGAGTAGATATCAGATCAAGGCAATAAGATATAATCGAGGTGGAGAATTCATATCTAAGGAGTTCAAGACATTCTGTGAAGAGAATGACATCCGTCGACCGCTTACCGTTCCACACTCAGCCCAACAGAATAGAGTGGTGGAAAGAAAGAATCAGTTGATAGTGAACATGATTTGAAGTATGTTGAAGAGCAAGAATTTGCCAAAGGAATTTTGGGCTGAAGCAGTCGATTGTGCGGTCTATCTATCGAATCGCTGTCCAACAAGAAGTGTGTGGAATTAAAGACCACAAGAAACTTGGAGTGGATACAAGCCAAGTGTGTCACACTTGAAAATATTTGGAAACATTGCATATGTGCATGTTCCTAATCACTAAAAGAAGAAGCTCGATGATAAAAGTGAGAAGTTTATTTTCATCAGTTACAGTTAATAGTCAAAAGGGTACAAATTGTACAATCCTGTTGATAAGAAGATGAAAGTCAGTCGAGACGTGACTTTCGATAAAAAGAGCTCGTGGGACTGGACTGATAGAGACAAGGAGCGGAATATTTTCTATCCAATCGATACAGAGAGAAGAAGAGTCGATAAAACCTATGACTCCCTTGAGTCCATCATCTCCAATTCTATTGAGCCCACCATCATCAGCATCATCAATCGATAATCCTATCAAGACAGGACCGCAAAGCAAGAGATCTCTAGAGGAGATTTATGGTGACTTGAATCAGAACCAAAATATGTTCTGTCTCCTTGCTGATACTGATCCAATCAATTTTCATAAAGCATCAAGAAGTGAAAAATAGAGGAAGGCCATGAATAAAGAGATTGATGCCATCAAGAAGAATGATACTTAGGAGCTGACCACTCTTCAATGGGATAAAAATCCCATCAGTGTAAAATGGGTTTATAAAGTAAAGAAAAATTCCAAAGGCGAGGTTGAGAGATACAAAGCAAGGCTTGTTGTCAAAGGTTACAAGCAAAGGGCTGGAATTGACAATAATGAGTCGCTTGATTGGAAATAATACGACTGTTGATATTTCTAGCAGCTCGAAATAAGTGGAAGATCCATCAGATGGATGTGAAGTCAGCCTTCCTTAATGGTCTTCTTGATGAAGAAGTATATATCGAACAACCTGAAGGATATGTTGTTCAAGGTCATGAAGGCAAAGTATTAAGGTTGAAGAAGGCCCTATATGGGTTGAAGCAAGTGCCAAGGACGTGGAACAGTCGCATCGACGAGTATTTTCAAGATCGAGACTTTAATAAGTGCCCACATGAGCATGCCCTCTATGTCAAGAAGAATAAAAAAGGTGACATCTTGATAGTCTGTTTATATGTCGATGATTTAATTTTTATTGGCAACTGTATGAAGATGTTTGATGATTTCAAAAAGGAAATGGCCAAGGAGTTTGAAATGATTGATATTGATCTGATGTCATATTATCTTGGGATCAAGATAAAGCAAATAGATGATGGAATTTTCATCTCCCAAGAGGCATATGCAAAAAAAGTATTGAAGAGGTTCAACATGAAAATTTGCAACCCAATCAGTGTCTCCATCGAGGTTGAAAAGAAGTTGTCTAGACACATCATAGAAGGTCCAATCAATCGGACCTTGTTTAGAAGTTTGGTTGGTAGTTTGAGGTATTTGATGTGCACAAGGCCTGATATCTAGTATGCAGTTGGTTATATCAGTCGGTATATGAAAAATCCGACAACTCACCACTTCAAAGTAGCGAAAAGGATACTTCAGTACCTTAAAGGCATAATTGATATTGGCATATTTTATCCTGCATCAGGTGATAAGAAATTAGTGGGATATAGTGACAGTAATTGGGCCAGAGACCTGCATGATCGAAAAAGTACAACTGTATTTTGTTTTTATTTTATTTTAGTGAAGTAGCATTCACATGGACATCAAAGAAGCAATCGATAGTAACTCTATCGACATGTGAAGCTGAATATATGGCTGCAACATCGACTGTTTGCCATGCGATATGGCTAAAAAGTTTGCCTAAGGAGCTCAGTTTCATTTAAGATGAATCTACACAGATTTATGTCGATAACAAGTCAGCCAAAGCTTTCTCAAAGAATCCAATCTTTCATGATAAAGGCAAGTACATCCTCATAAGGTATCATTTCATCCATGAGAGCATTGCCAAGAAGGAAGTCCAAATCAAGTTTGTGGAGTCCGAAGAAAAAATTGCGGATATCTTCACAAAGCCCCTGAATAGAGAAGTCTTCAAGAAGCTACGGAGTTGACTTGGAATGAGAGAATCCAGCTTAAGGGGGGCGTGTTGAGAGTTAATCTTGATTTTACAAAGTTATGACAATTGATGAGGAAGAATCAAGACATGAATAAATGAAGAGAAGGTGAAAAGTGAAAGGTTAGGGAAGTTACTCAAAACCTATGAGTGATTAAATAAGGAGAAGAAAAGTAAAAGGTTAGGGGAGTTATCTTTAGGAGATAAATGAGTCTTTAAATGTCTTGGTATAAAAATGTGTATCACTTAGTTATTTTATAATTGTGAAAGTGTGGTGTGGAATGAAAAGAATGAGTAAGTTGTTTTATGAATAGAAGTGTTGATTAAGTAGTGAAAGATATATGAATGTTTCTCCTCTCCACTTCCTCCTCCTCTCCCATAATACTCAAAGTATTTCCGCTGCGATATATCTCCCTTATATTGTACCCATCACTCAACATGAAACTCAATCATAAAAACGTAGCCACTTGATCAAGTGGAAGTTGTGAGGGAAAATTTTTGTGTTTGGATTAACTATAACAATGAAAGGTTTGGTCAAGCACAAATTGCACTCTTCATAAGAAACATTTCAATTAGTTAGGCCTGGTATCTTTGAAAAGTTTGATCTTACATACAAAATTGAGGAAATTCTACCTCCCAGGTCTGCATTCCCAGAAAGGTTATTATTATAAGTATGATCTTAATGGAATGTTTGAGCTAAAGGTGAGACGGTAGGATAGCGAGACGTGGAAGATTCATTTGCTTGGTTAATAACTCAGGAGTGGCCCTTATACGTGCTACTTTTGAAGTAGCCTTTTGTGTGAATAGGGATGATGGTATCTAGATATTCTATTTGCACTTCCTTGAAGCTTCCTCTTTCGTTTTATCTGGTTCTTTTCACCGAAGTGCATTGTTGATTCTTATCTAATAGTCATATAGTCTGAAATTGTATCTAAACGTGGTTATAGGACTTCATTTCTCTACACCTGTTATACGCCATGATACAGTCTTCAATTGACTCTAAACGTGAAAGAGAATGAGAAAATATTGGGAATTTATATAGAATGCTCTAGGGCGTTTGGATATGTGATTGTCCATTTAGACTTTGCCTTTCGTGGTACTTTCAAATTTTGGGATTAATACCCTTGTTTGGTTAGCAATGACTATCAGATGTTTTTTAAAGAACTGCTATCTGTTCCCGTATGCCTTGTACATAATAGAACTCTCATTTCAAGGTGTACCATGTAACTTTCAAGATGTTAGTTTTCAAATTTTTCTGTGTGTCGTGTGGATGCTTTGTTAGTAAGAGAAGACTAGGAGCTTCTTTCTGACTTAAATTTTGTCATACTTCTAATGGCAAGAATGAGAGAAGGTTACTTGTACTATTCAGATTTCTATATGCGTGCTAGCGTGTACTTGCTCACTTGGTGGATGTTCTGTTTGATGTTCGTAAAAGCGCACACGCATATGAATGCTTGTCGACGGGCAAAGTCAAGCCCATTAATTTAGAATGAATCAGATAAAAATCTAAGACGGGAATCAAAGAAATGCTCCAGCAAATACATCTCAACAAGGTCAATTGCATTACGACATTTTAGCATCATCATTTTACGTCAACTTGTGTAGCATAATACATACTTATAATTGGTTGACAAACTTGGCCTTGAGCTTTCCTAGTACACTCGACTGTGGTTCAATTTCATTGTGTTGCCAAATGAATGGGCTTCGTTGTCACGTGGAGGTGCCACAAAGGATGCAGTCTGAGTCAGCTTCCAGGTAGGCAAAGTGGGAGGCAGCAAGGATGGAGTAAGGGTTGAGAGCAAGGCTCCCCAGACAAGTCGTGAGGGCTGGCAGTGCCGTGCAGGCAAGGCGACGACGAACAGGGCCGGCGGTCGACAGCTCGAGTCGAGGGTGCAGCGTCAAGGGTTCGATGTCAGGAGTCCAAATGTGTTTCTCTCACTAGAAAATGAAAATGCCATTCTCACTAGAGAATGGCTTTTTTAGAGAGAGAAAGTGAAAATGCCAAATGAGAGAAAAGAAGATCTTTGAATAAGCTCCAAAGTCCACTATTTATAGGCAAAAATGTGAACGTGTCATCAGTTGACACGTGTCGTCCCCTGGGAACGACACGTCACCAGGGTCCAAAGTACTGATTCTCCGTTGGACTGCCGGTCTCCAAGTTCGTGCTGCCCTGCCCTTGCAGCATCTCTTTACCTGTCTGAGGAGACTGATCATACCGCGATAGCATGGTCAGATTAGCCTGTTGCCCCAGCCACTAGTCCAAGCCCTTACTGAATCCCACAAGGTGCGTCAAGAGACGCGTAAAAAACCTGGCAGCGATGAGGGTTGCCCCTGTAGCCAACTGCCAGGCGGACTAAGGCTATGCCCTCGAAGGACCTGCTCCCATCCCAGAGTGACCCGGGGGTCATCGCTCTGGTGTTGTCGATGATCAACAGTAACATGAGTGGGCATGGTCGCCACTCAGTGCTTAGAGTCCGTTGCGAGGAAGTCTTCATGTCAGAGCCCCCCGTGAGTGTGATGTTGATGGCTTTAGGTTGTGACGGCGATGGCTTTAGGGTTGTGAGCCCATCCCTCTGTGAGGGCCGGAGTCCGTCGGGTGATTATGCCGGCGATGGCCTTAGGGTTGTGAGCCCATCCCGTCATGAGGGTCGGAGCACATCGGGTGATTGTGCCCGTGATGGCCTTAGGGTTGTGAGCCCATCCCGCTACGACGGCCGAAGCCCCCGGTGATTGTGTCGGTGATGGCCTTAGGGTCATGAGCCCATTCCGTTGCTTGTGATTGTGACAGCGATGGCTACAAGGTTGTGAGCCCATCCCGTGGCGGCAATGACTATAAGGTTGTGAGTCTATCCCGCTGCATTTGATTGTGACAACGATGGCTATAAGGTTGTGAACCCATAGCGACGATGACTATAAGGTTGTGAGTTCATCCCACTGCGTTTGATTGTGACGACGATGACTATAAGGTTGTGAGCCCATCCTGTGGCGACGATGATATAAGGTTGTGAGCTCATCCCGCTGTCTGTGATTATGACGGTGATGGCTAAAAGGTTGTGAGCCCATCCCGTGGTGGTGATGACTATAAGGTTGTGAGTCCATCCCGTTGCGTTTAATTGTGACGACGATGGCTATAAGGTTGTGAGCCCATCCCGTGGCAGCGATAACTATAAGGTTGTGAGCTCATCCCGTTGCCTGTGATTGTAACTACGATGGCTATAAGGTTATGAGCCCATCCCCTAGCGGCGATGACTATAAGGTTGTGAGTCCATCCCACTGCGTTTGATTGTGACGATGATGACTATAAGGTTGTGAGCTCATCCCGTGGCGGCGATGATTATAAGGTTGTGAGCTCATCCCGCTGTATGTGATTATGACGGTGATGGCTATAAGGTTGTGAGCCCATCCCGTGGCGGCGATGACTATAAGGTTGTGAGTCCATCCCGCTGCTAGGGGTCTTTGTGCCGGAGCACTACTAGCAGAGCCTCCCCGGAAGCATGCGATATGATCGTGGCGTAGGGGCGCGGCGACGAATATCACAGAGAATATATAGATGATAGTATGCGGCCATCGTGATGACTGTGCGCGGTCGGTGACGAGCGTCATGCGACCATTGGTATTGAGCTAGCATTGTAGAGAGCGCGATGAGTGATGGCGGGGGGTTAGGAGTGACCCCTGCAAGACAAAGGGTGGTCGACCCCCTTTGAGAGGAGGTGGCCAACCCCCCTTCAAGAAGGGGTGGCCAACCCCCTTCAAGAAGGGGTGGCCGACCTCCTGCAAGAATGGGTGGCCAACCCCCTTTGAAAGAGGGTGGCCGACCCCCTTCAGAGGACGCGCCCTTTTTCCAAGCGTTTGACAGCGTTGACGTCGCCGCGTTGGTGATGCCTGTGAATACTCGAAAGAATATGCACTTTGACCAGGTGATGGCGTTGAATAATTGACCGTTGACTGGGTGATGTGTCGCGCAAAGTGGGTCCCCTAGGGTGCAACCAGAATAGGGTGTGAACACGTTGTCTTTTATCTTCACATCTCATGATTATTCGTGAAACCTTGGTGTTTATGTCTCAGTAGTTCTTAAGTTTATCAACTTCTGTGCTCAAGGATTCCTCTTCCTCGGTGGGTGCTTGAAGAAATTGATAAAGGTCCAGATTTAGCATATTCTGACCGGCCAGTTTGGAAGAAGGAACATGGAATACATTTCCTTAGGATGTGACATACTTCCTGTTCCACATGGACGATCACCGATCCAAGCATATGCCGATTTTATGAGGAACTTCAGAGACACCTTTAGATCATTTTTAGGTGGCATCATTACTGTAAGATTATTGCTATTCCGTTCATTATCATATATGTGAATACCCTAGTTTTTTTAATCAATGTTAGTTATTGCCTTTTTAGGGAGGTCAAGTTGGGATGGGTCCTGCTGGCGAGCTGAGATACCCATCATGCCCTTTTCAAAAGCTAGGATGGGCTTGGCGTTCTCGTGAACTTGGCGAATTCCAATGCTATGATAAGGTAGGGTTGAAGTCAAGCTAATCCCATTGATTCTTTTGTCGGCAATTTTGGACGGGAAGTTTAATTCTGCACATATACCATCTGATGATAGGGAAAATGGTTCGATGCTACGTGGAGGTGCCACAAAGGATGCAGTCTGAGTCAGCTTCCAGGTAGGCAACGCGGGAGACAGCAAGGACGGCGTAAGGGCCGAGGGCAAGGCTCCCCAGACAGGTCGCGAGGGCTGGCAGCGCCGCGCAGGCAGGGGGACGACGAACAGGGGTGACAGTCGACGGTCCGTGACAAGGGTGCAGCGTCAAGGGTCCGGAGACGGGAGTCCAAGTGTGTTTCTCTCACTAGAATTCCAGAGAGAATGTCTTTTTAGAGAGAGAAAGTGAGAAGTCCAAAATGAGAGAAAAGATGCTTGAAAAAGCTCCAAAGTCCACTATTTATAGGCAAAAATATGCATGTGTCATAAGTTGACATGTGTCACCCCCTGGGAACGACACGTCGCCAGGGGGGCCAAAGCACTGATTCTCCGTTGGTACTGCCGATCCCTAAGTTTGTGCTGCCCTGCCCTTGCAACATCTCTCTGCATGTCTGAGGAGACTGATCACGTCGCGGTAACACGATCAGAGTAGCCCATTGCCCCAGCCTCCGGTCCAAGCCCTTACTGAATCCCACAGGCCTGGCAGTGGTGGGGAAGACCCGACGCCCAGCTGCCAGGTGGACTAGGCAAGATGCCCCCATCTCGGAATGACCCGGGGGTCATAGTCCTTAGGGGTGCCGACGCGAGCCCTCAGTGTCAGAGCACGTAGGCCAGTTATGCAGGCACCCTGGCAGAGATAGTGTCCTGGAGGAGTCGCCTGTCCCGCTGCGAGGGGTACTCGTGCCGGGACACGGAGCGAAGCCCCCCTGTGATTGTGCCGGCGATGGCTTTCAGGTTGTGAGCCCATCTCGTAAGCATATAACATGATTGTGGCGCATGGGCGCGGTGCCAACAGCACGAGACATTGATTGTGGCGCATGAGCGCTGCGACAACTGTCGCGAGTCCTTACCTGGTGCCGGAGGCACGCGTCATGAGAATGGCGCAAGGGCGCAATGACGAACGTCGCGGAGATATACTTGGTGTCGGCGCAAGGGCGCAGCGACGACTGTCGCGAGACCATACCTGGTGCCGTGGGCACATGTCATGGACGTGGCGCACGGGCACAGCGACGACTGTCGCGAAACAATACTTAGTGCCGGGGGCACGTATCATCAGCGGGGTGCAAGGGCGCGGCGAAGTGAGTGAGGTGCCGGGGACACTATAATGTAACAGAGAGCGCCAGGGGGGTGCAACTGTATCTATGGAGCGGCGCATGGGGGCGACGAGGGTCGCAGAGTAACTTCCTCCGAACGACGGGGGTCGTGGAGTGACGTCCGAGCAACAGGGGTCGTTGCGTGGATGGCACATGACCATGAGCGACGGTCGTCATGGCGACAGAGCGGCCACAAGCGACGGTCGTCGTGACTACGAGCGACGGTCATCGCGACGACGGAGCACGGCCGAGAGCGACGGTCGTCGCGACTACGGCGGAGCGCGGTCGCGAGCGACGGTCGTCACGATTATGACGAAGCGCGGTCGCGAGCGACGGTCATCGTGACTATGAGCGAGCGACGGCGAGCGAGGGTCGTTGCGGCGACGGGGCACGGCCGAGAGTGACGGTCGTCGCGACTACGGCGGAGCGCGGTTGCGAACGACGATCGTCGGTCGTCAAGGCAGGTGGCCGACCTCATAGGGTGGCCGACCCCCATGGGTGGCCGAGCCCCTCAAGGTGGAAGGCACGCCGAGGTCGCTTCATGAGCAGTTCACGTGACTTGAGCATGCGTTGCTTTGACCGGCTCTTGAGCGTTGAAAAGTTGACCGCTGACTTGGTGATGTGTCACGCAAAGTGAGTCCCTTAGCGGGTCCTGGGGTGCGACCAGAATAGGGTATGAACACCATCATAGATATGTTTTAATTTTCTTTATATTTGCCAGTATATGCATCTTTGAACGTTTGTGCCGAGAGATTGGAATGCGTGAGTGGGAAAATGGAGGCCCTATTGGTGCTGGCAACTTGATGCACAATCCTGAAAATACGAGTTTTTTTAGAAGTGATGTTTCTTGGAAGACACCATACGGAGAGTTCTTCCTGGAATGGTACTCAAGGATGCTGCTCCAGCATGGGGAGAGGATACGCAGAGAAGCAGAAACAATTTTTCGAAGGTACTGAAGTTAGAACATCCAGTAAAGTGGTTGGGATCGACTGGCATTATGACACGCCATCTCATCCATTTGAGTTAACAGCTGGCTATTACAATACTTCAAGCAGTCGCAGAGATGGTTACTTGCAGCTGGCTATTACAATACTGGCTCTACGGATTTACAATGTGTTGTTCAGGTTTTGAAATGCAAGATGTTGAAGAGCAGCAGATGAACCCAACCAGTAGTCCAGAAGGCTTTCTTAGACAACTGCTGCTGGCTGCAAGGATTTGCAATATACCTCTAGAAGGTGAAAATTCTTCAACGGGGTTGGATGACGAGTCTTTTCTGCAGGTGCTAAAGACGTCAAGGCTCTCCTCAGACGGCCTTAAAAAACCCGCAACTTTGTTAGAATGGACAAGAACTTGTTCAAGTATCATAATTGGGTCAGTTTCTCTCGTTTTGCGAGGCAAATGTCGGACACAAATATGTGCCGAGCAAAGTCAGATTTTGGAGGAGGCGATTTTTGCCTGTCTACCACATTGGCTGCCAATGTTGGGAGTAGTTCTTGCGTATTAGAAAGAAAAGAAGTTTCATATTGTCTGCAGGATCGGATCCTAATTTTACATGTAAACCGTGCAGATGTGTATATGCAATACCCGATGACGTCTAATTTGTTGTGGTGAATGGTCTAGTAATCCCTTATTATTTCCCATTTGCGTTCTGTTTATGCAGGGAAAAGAGTTGTCAATGTATTTGAGAACACTGCCTCCTGTACCAGCTTACAGCATCTTCCAAAATGACTATGGATCATATATATATCAGATGTATGAAAGCTGAGTTGAAATAACGTAGATTTGCACTCCTGTCCAACTTTTTGTTTAATGTGTGTAATGTATATAAATTTTATGTGTATAAGAATGTGTGTTTCTTTACTTTTTGAAATCCTCTAACCATCAGGGTTTGGAGACCTTTGAATGCTTCATTTTCTTCTTCTTTTCTTTTTTTTTCTTCCTCCTGCTTTGTTTCTTATAGGATTAGGCTTCTTAAGATTGTCTTCAGACTCTTGTCCACAGGTTTCATCCGATGCTCATATTAAAATATATTTTGAGATTTCAATATATATATATATATATATATATATATATATATATATATATATATATTCATTATCATGACTAATTAGTAGACGTAGATGGTAATTGATATACTTAAAAATTAAATAAATTAAAATTCATGACTAATTAGCAAACTTGGATGATAATTGATATGTTTAAAAAATTAAGTAAATAAACATTTATTTGTAATCATGGACAACCCATGTACAGCCTGTATCCAGCTCGTGCCTACTAACACACCCACGGGTGGGCATAGACGGATATTATTAGGCCGGTAGATAAGCTAGGCTGGGCATGAGTACGAGTTTTTAAGAGTGGGCTTGGGCCTGTCCAATCCACCCAAATGACAGACTTAATCATGTTGGCCAAGTACCAAAAAAAATATAATAGACGTATATATAAAAATACATGGTGCAAGGGTTGAACACTATTTTATAAAGATGATATTAGAGTAGAAAACATAAAAATTTTGAAACTTAGAAGCTTCAAGTACCCTTCTGTATCACATCTTGTCCTGTTATATACTTGAAAATCCTCTTGCTTTCGCCAATTGAGGTGGCTATTTATGAATCCTTTGTTGGACCACGTAAGAAAGTTTAAACGTATTGCATCTCAACAAGTAAAATAAATTATTTACTCCATAAATCATTACAAAACTTGCAATAATGTTCTAAAATTATAATTCTACAAAGTAAATGTTATTTTTCTAAATTTGTCCAGCAATTGAAAAAAAAATAGAACCACATCTAACAACTGGAACCACGTCTTGAAAAGCGAACAACTCTCTTCAGCTTCCATAAGCCTCGGGTTGATGTCTCGGCCTCAACTGCAATCCAAGTTGCAAGACGAACCGGCGTTAGCATTATACAAATTCAATAAAATAAAAAAGGGACAAATCGAGAACTCTTAATGGACGAACTACACAGTATCAATGTCCACCTGATTTGTGTGCCCGTACTTCCTCTTCCTGCAGTTTGTAGCACCGGCTGGCAAACGAGCATAACACCTACACACAAAAATTTGACATGAATACTTGCATGAATTGCCATATACTTGCACAATTTAGTGTGTGGGTGGCGTGGTGTTGGGGTTGAGGGAGAAAAGGAGTTGAAGAATTGCCAAACAAGAAACTGCGCATGAATGCTCATTGCTGTCACCAGACAATTGAGTGAGAGGCGCTCGTTCACAGGACAAATACTTATAATTTTCATCGCAAGACCCTATGAATCAATGGATGTCAACTTACTTTCTGCAAATCATCTTATTCTGGTTAGACTTCTGAGCCAGCTCAATCAAACTAGGAGGAAAGTTTTTTGGTGCGCTTTCGCCGCCACGAAGCCTCAGCACAAGGTGAAGAGTGGACTCTACATGTCCATCATCATACAATGTCAGTATTTAATTCGTCAATCTGAAGAAGCCCAAAAATAAAAGGGTATTATTTGAAAGAATGAACCTTTCTGGACATTGTAGTCGGCAAGAGTACGACCATCCTCAAGTTGCTTGCCGGCAAAGATGAGCCGCTGCTGGTCTGTTGGAATAGCTATACCTATAACGCGACACATAAAACAACCATCAGTATGGCTCCGAGAAGGTTTGCAAAGAGTCGCTAATGATTTAGTAAACAAATTCGCTACTAAATCCCATGATACCGGCCATCAGTATCACTTTGTCCTGCAAACATTAAATCTGGCCGATCGAAGTACTGCATTAACAGCTTAAATTATCATGCTCAACGGGAGCAGAAACCAATTTCGAATTGCAATTGTTTTTACCAGTACTAATATTAAGGTATCAAACAAGCTACGTTTTGTATAAACCCTCAAACCACAAGCATTAAACTTGACCAATGCAAAATAGTTGCGACTATATGCGTACATATGCGTGTGTGCGTGCAGGCAAAATGGGTATAAAACACAGAATTTCGAATGGCGGCATACAAACAAGTTATATCTGACCACCAACACGCACAATTCAAGCTTAGGATTTTCACAAAGTCGTGAGGTTTATGATAAACAGCATATAGCATGTGTGTGCAATATACCTTGCTTGTACTGAATCTTGGACTTGACATTGTCGATGGTGTCGCTGGATTCGACCTCCAAAGTGATGGTCTTTCCAGTCAGAGTTTTCACGAAAACCTGCATCTTTTCTCTACCCCTAATTCTCTCTCTCTCTCTCTCTCTCTATCTATCTATCTATCTATCTATCTATCTATCTATGTCTCTGTGAAAGATTACGTTGGATACGAACTCCTATGCGGAGTATATATAGCTGCAAAATTTACGTTGGATACAAACTGGCGGTGTCGTGGATTGCTTGGGAGTCTTTCCCCCATTACTTGGGAACAACGATTGGGCAAATTACAGATTTTGCCTTATAATTTGAGGCTAATTTGTAGCAGGTCACTTATTTTCAAGTTATTAGTCATTCAGCCATTTATCTTTGTTAATTGGTCAATGAGGTCCTTTGACCCCTTTATTTGAGTATGTTCTCTTTAGGTTGACCGCATGACACGAAAATATGTTTTTCATTCTTAATATAATTCACGATATGAGATTTCGTGCAACAATTTTAAGTTAGGGTGACAAAATGGGTAGGTGATTCGGGTTTGAGTTTGGCTCGAACATGTCGAGCTTGAATTAGTTGCCGATTGCCACTAATTTAAGCTTGACATGCTAAAGTCACCCCTAGATTATTATGGGCCAATCTCGGCATGGGCCAATCTCTTGTGACTCGAGGCAATGCCTCCGTCGTTCATTGTAAGAGGAGAGAGTACTTGGTGTTCTTCTTGAGCAAAATTTGTTTCATAAATATGGAAACAGTTTTTAGAAAGAATCTCAATGTGCATGTGTCAGATGGATACGAATATCAGATTATTTTTTGTGTGGAACGAGTACACAAAACTTTACGACATGCAGTTTCAATGTGAAGCCTTCAAAGGAGCCACTATGGCTCCTCGAACATGGTATCATTTACGGGATCACTTCAATTTTGTCTCCTAAGGGTATTACAAGGAGGAGCATGGTAGTGCCCGGGCACTTACTCCATCCTCCCCTATGTCTTCATGGATAACTATGGGGCATCAAGTGAGTGACTACAGAGAACTTGAAGCAGATCTTGAAAGCTTTTATTCTAGAAAGCCCCTCTCGGTAGACACCAACGAACAATGTGCTCTATTTTTTGATCAGGGCTGTACATATAAACCTACTATGCCCCCGATCAGACTGAACCATACTGGGAATGCATGTCATGGAGGATTAGATATTGGTGTCCTTGCACACCATGTGCCAAGATGGGCATTGTCTTGGGTTCGCCATGCTATTTGAAGGACAACATAGTATACATGTCTGGTGGAAGTATCTTGTGCTTCACGTACCGGATGACAAGTACTGCAATTTTCATGGTGCTAAGGTTGACTAATCTATTCTTGATGATGGCTGCATTAACGTAAGTGAAGCAAGGCTCGAAGCCAAGTTGGAGAAATGGGTACCTTAATGTGCACAACAGTCACAACGTCGAGGACGCTAGCACGTCATTGCTCTGTGTAGGCACACAGCCACACATGCAGGAACATTGTTGGGGTGTATTGACATATGGCTAGCGCATAGGACATGGTAGACAGACTGCGTGCACAGAATGTTGGTTGTACACTCTAAGCTGAGTGTGAAGGGGTGTTGTGGGCGCACGTATGTCAGAATCTTGACAAGATCAATGTGTTTAGTCCCCTGAGACCATATTAAGATCTTGCTAGTCGTTTAAGGTCATCAGTATGGTTGCACATAGTTTTTATGCAAGGTTGGCATCATTATGCTTTCAGAGGAAAATATTGGTTCATGATATGGCGGGGCAATTAGGTTGCAAGTGTCATAAAGCCTCACCATCATTGCACTACTGCACAGAAATGTACGAAGCATGACACTGACCCATGCTAACCCATTTAACTACGAGTTTGAGTTTGGGGTTTTAACCCTTTAACACAATATTGACCCGTTGGCTCCCAACAGTCCATTTGTTGTATTCTTCATTTTGTTCTTCTATTTTCTTTACAAATTATTACGAGAACATAAGAATTGGTATTTGTCAATAGCAAACGAAGGAAGTGAATGCATCAGAATTACATAAGTCTAGTTCCTACGTGTTAGAATCAAAATGCACAAGTTTTAGCGCTAGATCTAATCCATTAGTTACCTCGCCTTATTTGTTCCTTGCAATTATAGGAAGATATTTTTCTCTAATCTCCCGCTTTTAATATAATTTGATTAAGACCAGATTACCTCTTATTCAATAACTCGTCTTCTCTTCTGTCTCGTAAGCTCGCCTTGTTGCTGATCCTACCAAGATTTAAGGTTTGATGTCGGACAATCATCATGTCTTAGTTACCACGTATAGAGTAATTAACGGTTATTGAAGACGTGGATAGTAATTGATATGCTTAAAAATTAAGCAAACAAAAATTCATGACTAATTAGCAAACTTGAATGATAATGGATATGCTTGAAAATTAAGTAAACAAATATTTATTTATAATCATGGATAACCTGTGTACAACCTATATCTAGCTCGTGCCTACCAACACACTCACGGGCTGGGTGTGGACAAACATTATTAGGCCTGTAAATAGGCTGAGTTGGGCATGAGCATGAGTTTTTGATAGTGGGCACCAAATGACAGACCTAATCATGTTGGCCAAGTAACAGAAAAATGTAATAGACATATACATATACACATATATACATACATATACATAAATATGATATTAGAGTAGAAAACATAAAATTTTCAAACTTAGAAGATTCAAGTACCCTTCTATATCACACTTTGTTGTGTTATATACTTGAAAATCCTCTTGCTTTCGCCACTTGGGGTGGACAGTTATGATTCCCTTATTGGATCACATAAAATAGCCTAAAAGTTTTGTAACTTATGAAATTATAATAACAATTCTCAACATGTAAAATAAATTTTACTCCAAAAATCACATTATGCCAACAATTATTAATGAATAAGCAAGTTCTTCATTGCATCAACAGAGAGAGAGAGAGAGAGAGAGTGTAAAAAGAGTTGATTAAGTTCCATCAATAAGACAGTGACTGACCA
Organism: Escallonia herrerae; assembly: GCA_033070095.1. Lineage (NCBI taxonomy): Eukaryota > Viridiplantae > Streptophyta > Magnoliopsida > Escalloniales > Escalloniaceae > Escallonia > Escallonia herrerae. The sequence goes on along the minus strand of JAVXUP010000481.1, from coordinate 45,621 downwards.
TATGATCATTTTTATGTGGTGTCACAGCACAATGATTTTGAATAATATCTTCATAAAATTATTCATCGTATTTGATATTCAGTTATTAATATCGCACACATATAAATTATCTCTTTCTACCATTTTTTACTAACAGTGACACATGCCCTATATTTATTCTGTCTCAATCGGCTTTCATAATTGAAATACCAAATCTAAATCTAAGAAAACTTTCAAATAACAATATTAAACCATGCAGGTTTCTAATGATAAATACTAATACTTGATTTCTCCCGCTCGACTCTAATCCATATTCAGGCAACCTAATGCTAGTTGTCACCTTAAAAAATAAAGTCAAAAGAAAGTGAGCTTTTGAGAGCCCAGTAAGGTTGATCAAGGTTTAAAAACAATCAAAACGATTTGAACGATTTTCCATATAGAATCAAATGAAAATTTTTAAAAGAATTTTCAAATAAAACACATCATTTTGATTTAGACGAACGATTCGAATAATTTTACATTCAACTCAAATAACATCTTTTCAAAGTCAAATAACATCTTTTGAAAGAATTTTAAATAAAACCACAGTATAAACATAGTGACGAGTATCAACGCAATCCCTCAATTAATACTCTTTCAAAACACTTTAGGTAATATAAAACATGAATGGATGACATTGAACATGAACAGTACACTATAGGAAAGTCATTCTGGCAGTGCTCGATACGTTTTACATATGCATATGTATACTGATTAGTCCATTTAAGTACTAGTTTAACCCAACCAACAGACCATCCTTATAACGCTAACAATAGAAACCATCTTTATAACTTACAGGTTTAATAACTCATGTCAATTTTTAAGGAATTTAAGCATGATTCAAAATATTTTACGATGATTGAATTTAATAAAACAGATGAGAATAAAGAATTCAAAACGATCACTATAAGGCTCAAATTAGGGTTTCACTGGCAATTTGTAATCATTTTTGGGAGGCCCAGAAATGATATAGATGACTACATCAATATATGATCAGGAAACAAAACAGAACATTTGATTAAGGTCGTTGTTGGCTCATTAAAATTATTGTTAGTGTGACAAATAAAATATGGACACGTGGATGACATACAAACAACCAGAAAAAGGTGCCTAGAAGGACACACATTCATCAGAGAAGTGGGCATAGCTATGTTATTGAAAACGTCGCCGGTTGTCAAGGTTGATATGACAATGTCAGGCAATTTAGTATGATTACGCAGGAAATAAAGGTTTATACGAAATTGCACGAGGGAAACAACTGTTAACAACAACAAGGCAATCGGTAGTAGCAGTTGACAAGCAGTTTCCAAAACTGCATGAAAGAAGACAATGTCAACAAAAGCGGGGTGATCAATAGAAGCACTTGACAAACAGACTGCATGGAGAAAAATAGCTATCAATATGAGCGAGACGGTCAAAAACAAAGGTTGACAAGCAATTTTCAGCAAAGGGTTGAAATGAACGGCTACATGCCATCGAAGAATGAATGCAGACAAGCGAGTGTAGAAGGAAGTAATCAAAGGGTCGTAAAATTCACACATCAAACCTGACTTGAAGAAATCAGGTCTGGATGCAATCAACTTTCTTTTTCTTTTATCTTTGTCAAAGTTTCATATGACCTGCCTTGTATTTGATAGAGAATCCTGTCTGTTATCGTACACATTTCCAGTACCTTGTAAAAATGGTCTTTGTCTTTGTGGCTTCATCGGAAGACTTGTTAAGTATTTTGTCATCATGACAACCAAGGAATGTAAACTTCGTTTCATGTTGAGAATTGTTAAATGGGTTAGCATGTGTAATATCCTGCACCTAGAATATGGTTTACGGTGAATCCGTGAATTTTGGTTAATTCTTTAGCAGCGGTTATGGTAATATACATTAATTTGAGTCTTTAGCGACCATTGTCACTAGTTGTATTGATTGTGACCTTTAGCGATAATTTAGAATGCTCTTAAGTTACAGATTAAAGAGATGGGGAGATTGGAATACCCAAAATTTTATTTAATCGACAAAAACTTTGTTTTAGATCTTAATATAAAGAGTTTGTAGTCTTTTAAAGTGATGTGGATGAAATGAGAAAATAGTTAGGTGTGAGGGGGGTCTTTAGAAATAGTCCAAAGTAGGGCAACCATATACTAATGAGACCTTTAGAGGACAGCCGTCCAAGCTTTTACCGCCACCTTATTTTACGTAAATTAGAGAGAGAAGAAGCAAGCTATGGTAAGAAGATTTCAAGGTAAAAATCTTTAGCCTCCCTCTTTAATCTTGGCCATGTTATTGTGTGTTCTAGCTAGGTTTTTATGTATGAATTTAGTGGTTATTGGTTTGAGTGTTCTATCTGAACCCTGGGTAAGAACTTTCCCTTATTTTGATAACTCTTACTCGTAAGTACTCATTTGATTACTTATGGCTAATGCCAAACTCTGAATTATATACTGATATTAACACATTATTACCAAGAAAACCCTAATGTTGAACCTGAATCAATTATTTGAAATCTTGTGATGCTCGCCTGTTATTGCGTACTGAGCAAATTTGATAATTGTTTGTATCCATTTTTTTGAATTGTCGTGCCTAAATTCGATAACTATTCGCAATCGTTTTTGCTGTGTGTTTGTGATTTTTTTCTTGAATTCTGAATACTGACTTATGTCAATATGATTATTGCTGTTGGAATTAGAATTGAGGTTGGTAAATTGAGCTTATGTTAAAGCTCATTGATATTGTTGATTTTTCTGTGTTGACCTGAGTTTTCGTTTTGTAGGAGAGCGTAATAAGGTTGGTTTGAATCCTGCATGAAAAGTAGGCTAGTACCCAGTGAGACTAGTATTTATTATGGAACAGCATGCCTGTGTACACTACCAACTTGCCTGAGTGGCATTGTAACCGCCCAGGATCAACGTTGATTTTTTATTTTATTCGCAGCATATGTACCATGATTGTTACGGAAATAACTAAGAAAGGATTATCTTACATGGTTTGAAATACCTCGAGAAAGCTCTGTTGTATTTTGGAAATGATGACTTTGAAAAGGATCTTTTATTGATCATTTTGGAACCCATCGTGATGGTATTTGTCTATTTTGGTATTTATTTCTGATGAATTTTGATCCTTTTGGGAAATCATTGAATTTTTGACCGTTTGAAGTACTATGAAAATCTTCGCCAGCTAGATTCTTGGAATCATTTTGTAATTCTTTTGTTGGTCCTCATACGACCTTACTAAGCTCTTAAAAGCTCACCCTTCGTTTGATTCCCTTCTGCAAGTGATGATAAGTTATAATAGGTTCGGGAATGGGTTAGAGTCTGTGTGAGCTTCCAGTGAGCCTGCCACTTTCGTGTAATGAGACCCCTATGTGGGCCGGTACCGTTACCTTGTTTATAAGGACTAGAGTTTGTAAAGAATCTAGGTATTAATAGTTTAAGTTTAAGAAATTTTTGTAAAATTGTATTTGAAGAATTTGAGATATTATTGGATTAGATGTTTTGAAGTACGTGTTAGTGATAAGATTTGACAGGTATGATGTGATATGGTAGGTTAACTACCCGGAAATTCGGGGCGGCAGAGCTCTAGATTTTTGGGGGCGTTACAGTTGGTATCAGAACAGTTCGATCTTGTGATATAGAGAGAATAAGTATATGATTCTATAGGTACAGACCCGAGTATAAGTATATGATTATGTTGGCACAGAACCACATGGTATAGGTAATCTGATTCTGTAGAATCGTATCCAGTTAATGAGAATGGGGTAGGACAATGGTAGAGTTAAGAAGTCTATCTTTAATTCGTAATTGTACTGTTGTTTAGACATGTTTAGTGTGCACTGATCACTGTTCATTGTACCAGTATGGCTCGCTCTCATAGCACTGGAAGCGGAGATCAAACGGAAGGCCAGGAGGTCCCCAATAGAGAGGTATCTCCACCTAATAGGGAGGAACAGTAGAACCCAGAACCGATGATTGCAGTCTTAAACACTATGAACCAGATTTTGATCGTGATGGCACAGAATTTGGCTAACCAGCAGCAAGGAGTATAGAATCCGGTTCAACCACAGTCATAACCTTAAGGTGAGAGTACCTTCGGTGAATTTGCCAAACAAGATGCGCCTAGCTTTAGGGGGTCAGTGGACCTTATGGAGGCAGAGAATTGGATTAATGAAGTGGAGAAAATCTTTCGAGCCATTCAATGCAGTAAAAGGCAAAAGGTTGAATACGCTCTTTAGAAACTTAGATATGAGTCTGAACAGTGGTGAAAAATGGTTGAAAGGAGTTTGACTCGACAACAATTGGATGAGATGACTTAGGAACAATTCAGGAACTTGTTCTTTGACAGGTATTTCTAGACAAATTATCGCGCACGAATGTTGAGAAAATTTTCATTCTGATGCAAGGAGATCAAGAATCGGTAGATGAATTCGAAATGAGATTTTCATGCCTTGCCAGATTTGCAGTGTGGAAGTTGCCAACTGAAAAAGATAGGTGTTAGAAGTTTGAAGGGGCCTTAGGCCAGGATTAAGGGATGGAGTGATTTTTTCTCATTTAACATGCTATAAAGAATGTATAGACTTGGCACGTGCACTGGAGCGATCCAAGTCCAACTATAGAATGGTATGAACAGAGCCGAGATAGACAGAAGAGAACAGGGAAGAGGCTACCAAGCATTGGCAGTTTGCACAGTTAGTACAACAAGGTACCCAAGGCCCCGAGATAGGATAGAATCAGCAGTTCATGTTAGCAGCGGCTCAAGGGCTTAGACCTGGGGAGAGTAGGGGATTCAGAGGAACGCAGGATGTAGGCGCTCGACCAACTCAGAGTACTAGATTTGGACCCTTACAAAATTCTAAAATTCCACCTAACCACAGTACTGGTCATGGTGGCGGGTTGGCTCTTCGGGCCACCCCATGTATCGTCTGGGGGAAACCTCATGTCGGGAGGCCATGCTATAGGGTCACTGGAGGGTGTTTTAAGGGCGATAGTTTGGAGCATCGAGTTTGAAACTGTCCAGTTGTTAAAAATAATCAGTCAACTTCCTATCCCACACCTACAGCTTGTGTATCAATAAGCAAAGGTCCTCGTCAAGGAAGAAGACACAGTCAACAGGAGCAGGCTCAAAAACCCCAAGTTTTGCCAAGGCAAAGGCCCGAGACATCGGCCAGACTCCATCCAATGGTCACTTAGGATGCTAAGACATCTGATGACATGGCGTCAGGTACGTTACAGGTTAGCCCATTAGATGCTTGGATGATGTTTGATTTTGGAATGACATATTCTTTGATAGCCTTTACTTTTGCCCAATGAGGGTGAGAACTCGTATTTTGTGAACCGCTTTTGTGATAAGTACTCCATTGGGAAAGTCCTTGACGGTTTCAGGCGGTTCTCTCTACGTGATTGTACAGTCTATGTTTGGAATAGAGTTCCTTCTATGGACCTCATTCCGTTTGTTGTTTAGGATTTTGATATCGTACTAGGCATGAATTGGTGATTTGCTAATCATGCATCCGTGTATTGTTATGAGAAACCTTAGTTGTATTTGGAAAGTTTATAAGGTATGCACAATAATTGAGTTGACAATTTGATTTATGAGTAAGAATAGTGTTTTGAAAAGATGACTAGTGTTAAGACTGAAGATTTGGTTTAAGGGTACAAGAAGGGATTAGAAATTTTACTCTGCCATCTGATTCATTCTTTTGCATATTGAACTTAAGGGCGACTTAATTGAATGCCAGCTTACCCTAAGACGTCAGGGAAGATGTCATTCATATTCAGTTGGCTTATCCCTGATTTATTTATCTTCTTTCTGAATCTATTTGGACTTGATGGGGAAGTATCTGACCTACTGGCCATGAAAAAGTTACAAATTTCATTAAGGACCAATAACTCCTTCCGATTTTGATTGTTCCGAGTCGTTGGGTTGACTTTGCTTCTCCAGAGCTATATCATCGTTTATGTGTCCGTCGTTTCTTCTAGAATGTCACAGAATTCTGTTGTGAACCCCGAGAGCCTATATGCATGATTTTTGTTAAAGATTTTTGTATTGTGATTGCCTGATTGTGATTATTATTATCATTATTAGTATAGTTCTCCTGCCTGGATATGAGGTTAGGTAGATTCCTAAGCCTCAGAAATTTGTGAGCGAGAATAAACTCTAGGAACGTGGATTAGGTTTGGATAAGCTATTTGATGATTCGGTATAAGATGGAAATTGGGCTGAACCCGTGATAATAGACCGTCGGTTATTTGCTTTTGGAATCGAAAGATTTTAACGGTTTAACTGAAATAGATGATTGAAGGATGAGGCTATAAGATTTTTATAAATAATGTGGCTGTGAATCATAAGTGATGTGATAATTTAAAGTTTTAAACTTTATTAGAAGTACAAGTCATGTGAGTGCAAAATCATATTTCACGTTGTGTTAAGATAACACATTTCTCTGTAATGACTCCTGTAACAGTTTGGACCTATTTGATTTAAGACACCAAAGCGCGCATCAAGACCATAGTGGCTATAGTTTTCAGTCATTCTGTGAAGTGTACGTAGAACCGTAAGTATGCAATACATAGCAATGTTAAGATAACTCCTCTCGATGATGGACTTGGCAATAGGTTGGACCTGTTGTTTTGAGATGTTAGAGTGCACAGTGAAAGCCTAGTGGCTTCAACTTTTGTTGTATGTTATGAGGTGTAAGTGCTTATATGAATTGGTTACCCTACCCATGTTAGCCTTGGTAAACCGCAGGTCATGTGTGACCATAGTTCAGTATTTCAGTATGCCTTGATCTTGGAGTTGAGCTTACAATCATAAGTAAATGGCGGGATCTCTTGTGTAGTATCAGCATAAGATAGAGAAAGCCTGTCGTATTAGAGCTTGACTTAATATGTTTGATATGCGCAAAATTCGAAACGGTGTAGGTTCTGCTCAGTGGGTTTTGTACCTATTAATCGTTCATGAAGTTCTAAAATAGTTAGAGTGAAGTGATTACCTGATAGGGTTTCAATTTAGCATTATGATTTGAATTTAAATTGTTACATCTGGGTATTCGTGGGACAAGAATCTAGGTGCAGAAGTCAGAGGTCGCTTAGCTACTATGAGATTGTTATCAGAGTTCTGCAACCAAAGCGTAATATGTAGACGTTATAAGTGGAAGGATATCCAACAGCAAATTTCGAGGACAAAAAATTTACTAGGTAGGGAGAATATAATATCCTGAACTTCAGGAGCCGGTTAAAATAACCATCGGGGCTCCAAAAAATAAACGGGCTTTAAAGTTGAGCAATGCTCTAGTATTAGTAGTGCATAGGAGCATAAAAAGATTTCAGGATTTGGAGGCATTTTGTGTAATTTCAAAAAACTTTGGGGACATAATCGTAAATTAATGTTTTGGTGATGAAAAATAATAAAACGAGTGACATTGTATGTTTTAGTTACATTTAATTTAATTAATAAAGATTAGGAGAGTTTTGGGGCAAAAATATAAATTTTGAGAAATTTGGGGTTATTATGCAATTATGGAAATTTGTGGGGGTTAATTTGTAATTTTGGGAAAATTGGCATTAGGTGTCAAAATATTAGAAATCAGATTATGTGTAGTTGCCACTTCTCTTTCTTTGTTCATGACTAATCTGGATTTAATATAAAGGGGAAAGTAGGGAATGACCCCTTCTACTTTAAAGGCAGAGCGGATAGATCGGCGGTGCTGATTGATGTTGATGATCAATTGGGGTTTAGGATTCAGTATGGTTTTGGATGGCCGATTGGTGGCCTACAGCATGTGACAGGAATGGTAGTTGTGCGGCGGCGTGTGTGGGTGCCTGGTGGAGGGACTGCTCCGACGTTGGCCGTGGGTGGACCAATTGATTGGTGGTCGTAGCGTGGTTGGTCGATTGGTGGCGAGCAGGAGTCCGCGGCGGACATATGGGGACTCAGGTGTGCGGTGGTGGAGATGGTGATCGGAGCTCCGGCGTCCGTCACTAAAGGCTACTTTGACGCCGGGGCTGTTACGGCGGGGAGTCTGCCAGGGCGAGCAGGAGTTTACCGGGGCTGTTGCGGCGGTGCGGTAATCGGTGGTAGTTGAAGGCTACTTTGACGCCGGCGCCGGCGCCGTTCCGGTGGTGCCGTGGTAAAAGGTGAAGAGGAAGACATTGAAATTGAAGAGCCAGGAGAAGGGGCAAAATTGTCATTTAAAAAAAAACTTTAGTCAGCGCATGTGTTGACCACGCGCTGTTTAGTTTAACAGCTTCCGTCAACCGTGCCCATTTTCTTAAACTGTGGGGGGGGCTTAGTGTTTAAATTTGAAGTGGAGGGGGGCAAAATGCACAACGTGTAAAGTGGAGGGGGTCATTCCCTACTTTCCCCTAATATAAATTAAGGACAAAGGTTATAAAAGGAAATGAAAGAAACAAAAAAAAAGGAAATTCGGGGGAAAGACAAAAAAGAGAGAGAGGAGAGAGAGAGAGAGAGATGTATGGAGCTTGGGGGGGAGGATGAAGATACAACTGAAATGTATGCAAGTGGGTTGAAGGTTTGTTGTGGCCGTGAGGATGGGGATTCATATGTGTATTTATGTAATGAAATATGTATGTTTGTATTTGATTCATGTGTTTTAGGACTGTTTGGAAGGTATTTAAGTGGGTGTTAGGCGTGTAAATATGTAACTATGTGTGTATGAGAAGTGGGTGTTAGGCGTGTAAATATGTAACTATGTGTGTATGAGAAGTGTGTGTCACGGCTGAAGGAAAAAGATGTTGTGTGTGAAAAAGGTGTGATAGTGTGTGTTCAAATATGCATAAGTGTAATCGTCGCTAAAAATAAAAATTACTGTAGACAGTTTTTTCATGAATTTTTATAAATAGTTAGGGTCAAAATTGGACAAAGTTCAAAACAACAGCCTCTAATATTTTTATCAGAACTACGTCTCAAATTTTTTGTGTCCGCGAAGAGCACTAAATTAGAGTATCGATTAGGAGAAGTTCTGGATTTATTTAGCTTAGCAAACCACACAATTTTAATCTGAAAATTTTATGAAAGCCTTATTTTACTGATATGTTTTATATTATAATTTTGGGCCATTCTGAGGCCAATCGGTGTTTTTCACGAAACTGGTCTTTTAGCGTTCGATCTGGACACCGGTTCAGAATTTTCAGATGAAAAACTTCTAAAATACTTTTTAGTCCAAAAATAATATTATGATGCTTAAAATAGCATTTGAAGATATTTTGGGATTTTTCAGTGCTGGAAACCCTCAGGGGTATTTTGGCAATTTGTCACCTCGAGGGGGTATTTTGGTAATTTTATCCATAAAGGGTATTTTTGAGTAAATTTGCATACGGTAAAGATATTTTATTGATTTTGCTTATGGAAAGGTCATTTTGATGATTTAAGTGTAATCAGGGATTTTTTTTGGTAATTTACCACCCCATGGGGGTATTTTGGTAATTTGACCTTAAGGTATTTTTGTGTAAATTGACATACAGTAAGGTTATTATGTAAAATTACCAAAAATAATCCTAGGTTTAAAATTATCAAATTGCCCCTCTCGGAATTAAATCACCCAAACAGCCTTCGCGTAAGTAGAATCATCCTTTTGAGAGCATGTGTGAGTCCGTATTAAGTTATAAAATTATACTGTAGGCTGTATTTTGACGATTTAATTATTCTGTTTAGGTTAAAGTTAAATATTTTTTAGTTGGAATAATTTAGTTGGGGATCTAGGTAAGGGATTCTATCTGAACCCTGGGTAAGGACTTTCGTCCGAACCCTTATTTTGATAACTCGTACTCGTAAGTACTTATTTGATTACTTATGGCTAATGCCAAACTCTAAATTATATACTGATATTAACATGTTATTGTCAAGAAAATCCCAATGTTGAACCTGAATCGATTATTTGAAAATCTTGTGTTGTTCACCTGTTATTGCGTGCTAAGCAAATTTGATAATTGTTTGTATCCGTTTTTCTAAATTGTCATGCCTAAATTAGATAACTATTCGCAATCGTTTTTGCTGTGTATTTGTGATTTTCTTCTAGAATTTAGAATGCTGACTTATGTCAGTATGATTATTACTGTTGGAATCTGAATTGAATTGAGGTTGGTAAATTGAGCTTATGTTAAGATCATTGATATTGTTGATTTTTCTGTGTTGACCTGGGTTTCTGTTTTGTGGGAGGACGTAATAAGGGTGATTTGAGTCATGCATGAAAAGCAGGCTAGTACCCAGTGTGACTAGTATTTATTACGGTACAGCATGCATGTGTACACTACTAACTTTGCCTGAGTGGCATTGTAACCGCCTAGGATCAACGTTGATTTTTATTTTATTCGCACCATATGTTCCATGATTGTTATAGAAATGACTAAGAAAGGATTATCTTACTTGGTTTGAAATACCTCGAGAAAGCTCTGTTGTATTTTGGAAATGATGACTTTGAAAAGGATCTTTTATTGATCATTTTGGAACCCATCGTGATGGTATTTGTCTATTTTGGTATTTATTTCTGATGAATTTTAATCCTTTTGGAAAATCATTGAATTTTCAATCGTTTGAAGTACTATGAAAATCTTCATATGTTGGCTTCTTGGAATCGTTTTGTAATTCTTTTGTTTGTCCTTGTATGACCTTATTGAGCTCTTAAAAGCTCACCCTTCGTTTGATTCCCTTCTGCAGGTGATGATAAGCTGTAGCAGGTTCAGAAATGGGTTAGAGTCTGTGTGAGTTTCCAGTGAGCCCGCCACTTCCGTGTAATGAGACCCATGCGTGGGCCGGTACCGTCACCTTGTTTATAAGGACTCAAGTTTGTAAAGAGTCTAGGTTTTAATAGTTTAAGTTTAAGCAGTTTTGTAAGATTGTATTTAAATAATTTGAGATAGTATCAGATTAGATATTTTGAAGTATGTATTAGTGACCAAATTTGACAGGTTTGATGTGATCTGGTAGGTTAACGACCCGGGAATTAGGGGCGGCGGAGCTCTGGATTTTTGGGGGCGTTACAGTAACGGTACGTTAGGCATCGGGGGTAATTTAGTAATTTTACACAAGTCTATGGGGTATTTTGGTAATTTTTGCGCACTTGTGGAAAATTTAGCACCTAGGCATGATTAAGTGGTAATTTTTGCGCACTTGTGGTTATTGTTTAGGTTTCGATAAACAAGAGCTAGGGCAAGTTTGGGAACAAGAACCAGAACCACTTAACTATCCGAGTAAGTACCCCTGCCATGTTCCTCCTTATACTCTATTTACAAAATATATAATGTTTACATGTTTTAATCAAATAAAGGTTTTTGAAGTACTTTTACTGCATATGTTTTCCTGATAGATAGTTGATGCGAATTTGAGTTAGAATGTCATGGACGGTTTTGTGAGTAATTGTTTTATACTCTGTACATGTTGAATGAGATGATAAATTTGACTGGGTTACTGTGCTCCATATCCACGGGGGAAAGTGGATTCCGGGTCCTGGTCAACGGGACCATACTTTGGTGCACAGTACTGTTACATAGTGGTTCGCCCTTGCATCGACAATATTGTTTATCCCGGGTGGAGGAGGGATTTTGGGTCCTAGTCAGTGGGACCATACACTGACCGCAATATTCCAAGTTATGATTAATGGTGACAGTTGCTAATGAGTTTTCTTGATGATTATACTCCAATTGAGATTCTTTTGGTGCAAGTGCATAAATGTATGTAAATATGTTGAGTAATATTTTATTTTGGTGACATTGAATTCCTGATTTTGAAAAGAAAAACCCATGCATGTTTGAAATCCTCAAACCTATTTTAGAGATATGGCATGTGTATTTACTAGGCCTCAGCTCACCCTTTTATAAATGTTTCCAGGTGATCACTTAGATGAACCCAATGACTATGAAGGTAACGAGGATGTAGTCACAGGAGATGCTCGTTAGACAGTTAATTTTAGCCCTTTTGAGAAATTGTAGTACTATTCTCTTTATATTTTAAGAATTGATTTGAGCTTAGATCTCCATTAAGTTTTGATGATTTATATTAGTCATTCATGGAGGAATTTAGTAGAGATAATTTTTTAAAAGATCTTTAAGTACCATTTTAGAAGTCTTATTAAGATGCTAGTTAAATTCATGGCTCTATATTTGTATACAGGTTTTAATAAGGCCTGGCAGAGCCCTGAATGGATGTCCAAGTAGGTCTGCGGCCAGTCACGGATCTCGCTCACAGATCTAGCTCACAGGCCAACCCGTGGGTTTGGGACTTGACAACATAGGTCAGTGTCACTGTTCGTACATTTCTGTGCAACAGTGGAATAATGGTGAGGCTTTATGACACTTGCAACCTGGTTACCCCGCTATATCATGAACTGACATTTTCTTCTGAAAGCACACTGATACCAACCTTGCATAAAAATCATGCCGAATCATACTGATGACCTTAAATGACGAGCAATATCTTAATATGGTCTTAGGAGACTAAACACCGTGATCTTATCAAGATTCAGACATATGTGCACCCACAGCACCCCTTCACACTCAGGAGTGTGTACAACCAACATTTTGTGCACGCAGTCTGTCTACCATGTCCTATGCGCTAGCCATACGTCAATATGCCCCAACAATGTTCTCGCATGCGTGGATGTGTGCCTACACAGAGCAGTGACTTTCTAGTGTGCCCAACATTGTACCTGTTGTGCACGTTAAGGCCGGTACCCACTTCTCCAACTTGGCTTTGAGCCTTACTTCACTTATGTTAATGTGGCCATCATCAAGAATAGCTTAGTCAACCTTAGTACCGTGTGAATTGCGATACTTTCATCTGGTACGTGAAGCACAAGATGGGCCACCGCATGGTGTGCAAGTACACCAATACCTAATCCGCCATGACACGCATTCCCAATATGGTTTAGTATGATCTGGGGCATATTAGGTTTATATATACAGTCCTGACCAAATAATAGAGCACATTCTTCGTTGGTGTCTACCAAGAGGGGCTTTCTCGAATAAAAGCTTTCAAGTAGATCTCAAGCTTTGCCCCAAGTTCTCTTGAGTCACTCACTTGATGCCCCATGGTTATCCATGAAGGCATAGGGGATGATAAAGTTACTACCCGTGCACTACGATGCTCCCCATTATAATACCCTGAGGAGACAAAATTGAAGTGATCCCGTAAACGATACCATGTTCGAGGAGCCATAGTGGCTCCCTTGAAGGCTGCACATTGAAATTGCATGTCGTAAAGTTCTGTGTACTCGTTTCACACTAAAACCTTTATTTGATATTCGATGTTCATCCGACGCCTTGAGAACCTCAGTGCTAACCGTCTTACTCATGTTCAATGACATGAGTAAGACGTAAGGGTATTACGTTTGTTTAAGCTTTTTATTATTAATGTTGAGATGTAAAGGTATTACGTTGCTCTCAAAGACGTCTTTAAGATAAAAATCTCAAAGACTTAGGGGTTATGTCACATGATGTTTACGGTTCTTGGAGTTGACAAGAATATCATCTTCTTGTATGTAAAATATTACCATGTTCAATTTATTACCAAGCTAGAATATTCTTAAATCCTAGCAATCCCATCTTCTAAGGTTAGACATTACGTTTCTCTTAAAATATCCTCATGTTCAATCCTAGAGCATTGAGTGCCCTTTCCGCTACTTGGGTTACCTGTCAAAATTATTAAATTTAAATATAGGTGCTTGTGTGTCCTTGTTGCATGGTGCATACCTGCCTTGTGAAAGAGTTAAAAGTCTAGATCGAGTAACAAAACAATATGCTACTTCATCCACCAACACCACCCATTTACTCCACCACTGCATTAAACTGCATGATCAAACAAGCACTGTGACAACAACAACAATCATGGGCAGTATGTCCAAAAGGAATGTAGTAGTTCACAAGTTATATATGTAATTCTTGAAACATCAAATTATGTATTGAGAAACAGGTACAAATGCTAAAATGTAGCTCACCTAAAACAAATACGATGACTTCCTTCACAAATTCTCCATTTTGCATCCTGCAACACATATGTAGAGATGATTAAAATATTAGGACGCTGTAAGTCATAATCTTAAACCCACAGAAGCCAATGAGTATAATATGGGAACAGTATCGCATATCATTTGACATAGTTTTTTTTTTGTTACACCAAAAAATTATTCATCGTATTTCTTTAAGGTGAGCTATATTCAATTGAAACACCATGTCATTGCGATCACTGGTGTGATGTTTGATCTTAGCCATGTCATTGCGATCACTGGTGCTCTCACTTCATCGCTTAGGAAATCAAATACATTACGTCTGAACTCCTTTTTTTTAGGAAATCAAATACATAATGTTCATTAAAGAGTTGAAGTCAAATGAGGATCGACGCATCTTCATCGCATCGCCACCATTGAGGTTCACCAGCTGATTGAGACAGAATTTTGAAACCACATTACGATCTTCTGCTGCCCTAGATTGCAAATATGAAAGTGGTCGAAGATGATTAAATTGGGTTGATTCTGCATTGATATTTAAACAAGCATATCTCATTCAATACTTGTTAGATTTGAGTGTTCTCTAACTTTCTGGAAAGCTTAAGATGTATGCTTAATGCTCTTTATATCACTCTAAAATTCGAAGTGTATGTTACCTTAAATCGCTTAGATTTGGAACTGGTCAGCTTTCACATAAATTGTTATGTGTTAAGAGCAAAAAAAAATATATTTTATATGACACTTGATGTGTTTAACATTCTCTATGCATTATAACATGCTATAAGTCATGTGAGTCTTTGGAAGTAGTGGTCGGGGGTCAAAGGCCAGCAAATAAGGTCATATGAAAATGAGATATATGTTGAGCCTGCTCAGCAGGTTAACCTCCCAGGGGCATTACGTTGCGCCACATATGCTGTCAATATGTGTGAAGTCTTGTGTAAGGTCTAAACTTATCACTCATAAACTTAATTTGATTGGCTCAGCTTTTGAGTGATCCATTTAGGGTCTTACCAGAAAGGATGATAGGTGAACGAGCATTCGGCTTATGTTTGGGGCTCCTTAGAGCCATTATGATATGTATTATGCTTGAGTTAATTATTGCTCGTTCGTTGCAATTTATCATATGTCATGCATGAGTTAAAGATAATCATGTTTCTTACAGATAATTGCACTTGCAAACATCATTGAACTTGGTTTAGGATCACTTACCAATTGTGAGATGTAAGGGTATTGTTATTATTAATGTTGAGATATAACGGCAAAGAATATTGAACAAATCTCAACATCTAATAATAAGCATGTATGTGTGTCTTGCACTAAATTTTCGGAAGCTTAGAAATTTGAAGACACTATTTTTACCATTTTGAGGCATTAAAAATCGTAAAAATAGTGTCTTCATTATTGTTGTGGATTAAGAAGTGTACATGATTTTTGATTAAGTTGGCTGTGTGCGAGACACACTTTGAGTTGCGTAATTTCGGGGATAGAAGTGAGCATCGTTTGGGTAGTTGATACTAGGTTTATAGTATAGTAGCATAGATTGTGTTCTAACAAATGGATTGCCAATCTAAGTTGATTCAAAGAATTTTGATCGAGGGTGTTTAGCATCGCTTAGCTTGGATCGATGTAAGGAATACTATTCAAACCCTATTTCATTGCTCTGTTTTTAAATGCTTATAATAACAGTTTTACAAGCTAAATTGGATTTTTTATTTTTATGATTGATTTGACCTCTATATAAAACGTTTTTGAGCTACATTTCGAGGGACCAGCTTTTTCTCCCTAAACCTTTTATACCATTTCATTGATAGAAGTGGTAGATAATCTTGCACGGGAAGTTAGCATTTCATACTTCATTTTCTAATAGTCATAAGTCACTTGCATCGTGGATCCATCATAAGGCGAGTCCCAAGTCTTATAGGCAAGCACTTTTGTGAGGTATAATGATTGCTCTCTAGACTAGTTTAGGCTATAGTCTAAAGTGTTTCCCTTTTAGCTCTGTCACATTTCCGATACAAATTCAACCATTTTTGCAAGTACAAATCAATGGGGTCCTAGAAGTAGGCCCCTATTCATATCGTGCCACTCTAGAGGAGAGCCTATTATTTTTGCATGCCATTTGGTCTATTTGCGAATTAGGGTTGTTTCATGACTGTGTGTCTTGCTTAAGTTCATTGTCCCTTAAGATAAGGTGACACACTAGGTCGCACGAACCCCCTATCAAGTAATTGAAGTTGTTCCTTTAGCTCCTTCATTTCTGTAGGGGCCATTCGATATGGAGCCTTGGAGATAGGTTGTAACATCCCGAAATTTCTGGAATGTTAGCACTCGCTTGATCATTTACACTAAGGCAATAGAACCCTCAAACTTACCTAATTAAAAACCATCAGCAAGTCAGAGTAACCAAACCATTCGGTAAAATAATGCTCTTAGCATACTGTTGGAACATCAAGTCTAAGTTAACAATTCTAAATAACAATAATAACCCACGCAGGGGTTCTAATAACCAAAACTAAAACTTGATTTCTCTCCTTGCTCGAATCTATCGCACACCCAGTGCAATTTATTATTGGTTTATCACATGCGGAAAAGAAGTCAAACGAGAGTGAACTTTTGAGAGCTCAGTAAGGCCGCTCAAATGAAGAAATTATGAAATAATTTACAAATGAAAAACGATGATGGTTTTGTTCAAAGATACAATTCGATGATGATTTCCAAAATTTTCACAATGATTACAACTAATTCGATCAGATATTAATATGACTTTTGGATACGATGCAAACAATCACAAATGCTATTGAATATGAGCAATTGCAAAACCACACAGGTAGTACAGAATAATCACTTGGCAAAGCCACAAAGGCAATGCTCACTAACACTTTATACTGGCTAGTCCATCAAGGCAGTAGCCAACACCAACACACTGGCTAGTCCGTTAAGGTACTAGCCCACACCAACACACCGGCTAGTCCATCAAGGCATTAGCCAACACCAACACACCGGCTAGTCCGTTAAGGTACTAGCCCACACCAACACACCGGCTAGTCCATTAAGGTACTAGCCCACACCAACACACCGGCTACTACTAGCCCACACCAACACACCGGCTAGTCTGCCAAGGTACTAGCCCACACCAATATCCTCTGACATGCACCAACTCCGCCAAAACACATCATTGCAGATTCTCATGTCAATGTACAGAATGCAATAATCGATAACACAATGAATAAATTGATACTCAACAAGTAAGAAATACTAAGCCTCAAATGGAATGTCCAATAACCGTGTAAGGCTCAAAACCGAGTATTCAAAGGCAAACGATGCGTACTCATAACAATTATAACATATGCCAAAGAAAATTTGATAACAATTCAGAAAAACATATACGACGACAATTTGATGAATTGGGTTTCGGATAGAAATCCCTTACTTTAATCCAAGTACGATGAAGCTAAAATGCCCTCAATCCAATACTCGGAATTATCCAACTTAGACCACTCAATTTATCAAAACACTATCCACACTTATATATTATAAACTTAATATAACTATCCACAACATACCCATTTCTCTACCTGGAACAACGAGATTCGAAGCGGATCCCGCACACGGCCAACCTAACCTGAAACTCATTACACTTCTCGAGACTTAGAAACACCCCAGAAATATTCTTAATTTTCATTAAGCATTCTTTATGTATTAATGCTGCACATGGAATAAAAATATAATTTTTTGAAAATTTTGAAATTTATTTAATTAAAAATAATTTCTTTCAATACACTAAAAACTCATAAATTGCCATAATTGCTTTTAGCTGGAAATAAAGGCTCATAATTTTTCTAAAACCATTTATATGTGTATAAAAATTATAGGAATTGAACTTGGATTAAATCTATTTTTAATTTACTCATTTTGCTAAAACCATTGTGATACGGAAATTATAGTAAATCACCTCTAAAAATTACCAAACTTGATCTGGGACTTCTTTATTACTACAAAAAACATTAATCTAATTTTTTCAAAATATTTTCATGAGTTTAAAGGCTCCAAAATATTTTACAAATTTGAGTTTACAGAAATACTAAAAATACATACATTCTTAGAAAATTACAAATTTTTGCTAGAAATTCTAATATAGCCTAGCGTATCATACTTTAAAATTTATGTATTAACGATTAGTGTACGCTACCCCATGCATGCATCGTACTTAACGCTAACCCGATACCCACTGACTGCATACTTAAAACCCACTTCTTCCTTCTTTTGTTCCCTCTGCCAATCGCCCCATGCCATTCATAATAAACCCTTGGCTTTACAGACTCCACCTGTCACCAACACTTACACATAAAAACAAACACACCAAAACACACGATAAACACTCACTTATATTCCACATGCACGCAAGCATACAATAATCTCCTTATACCCACTGCCGTAAGGTCTTCTCTTTTCCTTCTTTTTCTTTCTTCCCATGCATTCATAATAAACCCTTGGCTTTACACTCCATGTCACCAACACTTACACAAACAAACACACCAAAACACAAGATAAACACTCACTTATATTCACACAGCTACATATATATATATATATATATATATCTATACACATATTCACACAGCTACATATATATATAAACCCACCCACACACCCCCATGAAGCACTCACTCACACTCACACCACACACACACACACACACACAACAAACCCATTTCATCCTCACACACTCTCACCCACGCACAAAGCACACAAACTTAGCCCCTTTCTCTCCCACTTTTTTGAAACCCATTTCACACAAAACTACCCACTCCTACCCTTACTGCATAGTCCGTGGTCTCTCACTCTCCCACTCTAAACCCACATGCACACAGCACACACTTATACACACATTTTCAAACATGCAGGAAGCACACAACACACACCAACTCATGGATGAATTTTCAGCCCTTCACCACCCCACACACATACCCGTCACTAAAAATCACAGCTTTGGTTCCTCTCTCTCTCTAAAACCCACATATACACAAAATCCCACACACCAAAACTATTGGAAAAGAATGATAACTAATAGTTTCTACTAGATAATGCTACTTGAAGCACATTCGAGGGACCAACTTCCTCAATGGCATCAGAAACGCACCCATGGCCCCTTCACTTTTGTCTACTGCTTTTATGAACATGATTCCCCCTGGACTTGATACAAGAATGTTAACAGCCAAGGAGCCTAGTGTACCATCCTGACGATTTACACATAGTATTGTGCATGACGTGTGAGGCCAAAACTCTTTGATATAAGAGCCATGGATCTCACTATCCCTGTTTTCTCTTTACTCAAGAATGAATCACACAACTTATCTGCATATGGGGGTAAATATCCACGGCCAAAAGCAGCAATTGCTTTGGCCATTTCATGAAAAAATGGTGAATCCACGACACTGAATTCAATCCATCAGCATAGAAAATCTAGCCACAATATCATGCACTTCCTTTTCTTTCAAGACCTATTTTACAAACACACCACACAAAAACGCATTGCCATCACAGCTGTTCCTTCCTTTTCACCGCTACGCATACACAAAGTTTACACCACATCACATCTCTCTAAAAACAAACTAAAATACTGTAATCTAAGAGGAAAAAAGGAACAACGCTTACCGAAAAAATTCGCGCTTTGATCGCCGGAGCTCTACAGACTGCTGGCTAGCTCTCTGACTCTCCCGCCGTATAACTCTTTCTATCTACTCTCTCACTTTCTCTCTCTTTCATTGGTTGTGTAACTGAAGGAGAAATGTTCTCCTTTTCTACTGTAACTGAATCTCTCCTCCCTTCTCAAAAAATTTTTTCCTCATTTTCTTCCTTTATTTAAGCTGTAACCGGTTAGAAATAAATCCCAGATTTGCACTATTCACTCCTAATTCCCTCCTCATGTTCCCTCTCTGATATTGTTTCCAAAAAATAGATTTGACTAAATAAAAATCAGATTTGTATCTTTTATTTATCTAATAGTTATATCTTTGAATTTAATTACTTAACTATCCCTTTAACTATCGTAAATTGTGTATTGTTTAGTAAAAAGGTCGCTAAAGGTTACCGCTAAAATTTCGACGTTAACTATAGATTATACAAATGTTGCTAAAGTTTCCTAGAATTATCGTTAACAGTAATCATCGCTAAAGACATCGATCTATATCACCTGTAACTACTATCAATATGTTATAACCTTTGGTTTCAAAAAAAAATTGTCACTACAGATCACAAAGATTAGTGCTCACCAATTCGTCGCTAAAATTTTTGTATCAACCTGTTAAAAATATATCAGGGTTCGGGATATTACACTCTCCCCACCTTATAAAAATTTCGTCCTCAAATTTTACGTACTTATAATATTCGAGCACTACGCTTTCACTATGTAACTCCTAAACGAAAGTGTCATCGGATGTTACGCATAACCTCTAAATATTAATCAATAACATCAATAGCAGCCCCCAAAAATTACAACTTCAATTATTGTACCATAGTATAAGATTCAGATTATAACTTAAAATATGATGCCTCAGAATTAATCAATATATAAATGCCTAAATGAGATAATTCAGAAGTGTACCTGGTGTCACATCATTGGATGTTGCAGCATCCTGAGCAGACGTAGCAAACAGTATGGCTGATGTCCTAGGCCTCTGCGCCTGCTGAGTCTGGGTCTGTGGAGTCTGGCCCTGCTGATTCTAACCTCCTCCCAAAAGGGGTGCACTACTCATTGGTAAACTGACCATAGGTACAGGGCTGAGAGCTGATTGATTCGCCCATATTAAGGGATAGTTTCTAACCTGTTGCTCTATACTACCACACTTGAGAAACATCCCCCATTAAGTCTGTAGCATGGCTTACCACCACGGATCCTCCCACACGTATGACACAGAACTGCCAAAAACGTTAACCCTAAACTCTGAATTAGTCTAGCTCCTGCGCTCTGTGCTCTTCTGAATTCGACACTCTGCTCTGATCTAATTCCTTGAGCCTGCCTCATCCTCTAACTCTGAGCACATTGTTGTGCTGAATAAGAGAACTTCTGACTCTTGTCAGCCTCTGAAGCTTTACTCTCCTCTCTATCCCTCTTTTGGCCACCTTGCCGTTGTTCAAACCTCCTCTTACTGCCCGACCTAGACTGTTCTAATGCACGTACCAGATCGACACGCACTCTACATAATCGATAACCTAGCAGAGATCACTCCAGCTCTCAAACCAAGCTTGAGTCCCCACTTAAACTTTTGGCATCTATCAGCCTCTATTGTTAACATCTTATCTGCAAATCTCGCCAGTCGCAAGAACCTCATCTCATACTCATCTATCGTCTCTCGATCCGTTTGAGTTACATTGGCAAACTTTCTCAACATCTGTTGACAGTAGCTTGCAGAGAAATATCAGTTGTTAAACAGTTGCTTAAACCGTTCCCAAGTTATCTCAGCCTTCTGCTGAGGAGTCATACCACTCTTCATCATCTTCCACCACTGGTCGGCCTCACCCCTCAGCTTATACACTGCAAATTCCACCCTATGCTTCTCACTGCATTTGATAGCCCAGAAGATCTTTTCCATCTCGACTATCCAACCCTATGCCTATGTAGGATCTACTGATCTACTAAAATTTAAAGCATTCTGCTTATTAAACTCAATCAGGGTACTTCCCTCTTGAGGTTGTGGCTGAATAGGATTTTGTATACCCTGTTGTTGATTGACCAGACTCTGGGCTATGAATGCCAAAATTTGATTCATAGTATTCAAAGTTGCAGCCATGGGTTATGGATTTTGCTCCTGTTGCTCTACATGGGGTGCTTCCCCAGCTAGGATCTCCTGATCTCCAATAAGGCCCCCAGTGCGACCTCTCTGACTCCCGTCTTGGCTTCCACGACCCCTAGTACTAGCTCTACGTGTACAGGACATATTATAAAAATAGACTACTATCAGAGTCATGCAAAAACATTTCAAAAGGACGATAAAATTGAAAGTTGAACACAGAATTTCTAACTCTACCATCATCCTACCCCAGTCTCATTAGAATAGATACGAGTTTACAGAATCATATACCTATGCTCTAATACCAACTGTAACATCGTGGAGCTTCCAGAACGTTAGCACACGCTCGATCATTTACACTAAGGCAATAGAACCTCAAACTTAACTAATTTAAGACAATCAGGTAGTCAGAGCAACTAAACCATTGGGTAAAATAATGCTCTTAGCGTACTGTCGTAGTTAAAACATCAAATCTAAGTTAACAATTCAAAATAACAATAATAACCCACGTAGGGGTTCTAATGGCCAAAACTAAAACTTGATTTCTCTTTCCCTCGCTCGAATCTATCCCACACCTAATGCAATCTATTATTCGTTATCACATGCGAAAAATAAGTCAAATAGGAGCGAGCTTTTGAGAGCTTAGTAAGGTCGCTCAAATGAAGAAATTACAAAATAATTTACAAATACAAAACGATGATGGTTTTGTTCAAAGATACAATTCGATGATGATTTTTCAGAATTTTCACAATGGTTATAACTAATTCGATCAAAGATTAATACGACTTTCGGATACAATGCAAACAATCACAAATGCTATTGAACATGAGAAATGGCAAAGCCACACAGGCAGTGCAGGATAATCACTTAGCAAAGCCAAAAAAGCGATGCTCACTAACACTTTACAGCGGCTAGTCCATCAAGGCACTAGCCTACACCAATACATCGGCCAATCCGTTAAGGTACTAGCCCATACCAACACACCGGCTAATTGATCAAGGTAATAGCCCACACCAATATCCTCTAACGTACACCAACTCCGCCAAAACACACCAATGCAGAATCTCATGTCAATGTACAGAATGCAATAATTGATAACACAATGAATAAATCAATACTCAACGAGTAAGAAATATTGAGCATCAAATGGAATGTCCAAATCGTGTAAGGCTCAAAATAGGGTCTTTGGCAAACGATGCGTACTCATAACAATTGTAACAGATGCCAAAGAAAATTTGATAACAATTTAGAAAAACATATATGCAGAATTTGATGAATTGGGTTTCAGATAGAAATCTCTTACCTCGATCCAAGTGCAATGAAGCTAAAACGCCCTTGATCAAATACTCGGAATTAACCTAGGTTGACAAATCATTTATCAGAACACTATCCACACTAGTATATTATAAACTTAATATAACTATCCACAGCATACCAATTTCTCTACCAGGAACGACGAGATTCGAAGCGGGTCCCACACACGGCCAACCTAACACCAAACTCGTCACACTCCTCGAGACTCAGAAGCACCCCAGAAATATTTTTAATTTTCATTAAGCATTATTTCTGGTTTAATGCTGCATATGGAATAATAATATAATTATTGAATATTTTAAATATTTTTGAATTAAAAATAATTTTTTTAAATACACTAAAAACTCATAAATTGCCATAATTGCTTTTGGCTGGAAATAAAGACTCATAATTTTTATAAAAGTATATATATATAAAAATTATAAAAATTGCAATCGAAATTTAAAATGCATTTAATTTATTTTTAATTTATTCATTTTGCTAAAACTATTGCGATACGAAAATTATAGCAAATCACATCTAAAAATCACCAAACTTAATCTGGGACTTCTTTATACTATAATTTTTTTTCAAAACATTTTCATGATTTTAAAGACTCGAAAAGATTTTATAAATCTGAGTTACAGAAAATATTAAAAATACATACTTTCTCAGAAAATTATACATTTTTGCCATAAGTTTTAATATAGCCTAATGTATCATACATTAAAATTTACGTATTAACGTTCACTATATGCTACCCCATGCATATATCGTACTTAACGCTAACCCGATACCCACTGACTGCATACTCAAAACTCACTTCTTCCTTCTTTTGTTCCTCTGCCAATCACCCCATGCATCCATAATACAGCCATGGCTTTACAGACTCCATGTCACCCACACATACACCTAAAAACAAACGCGCCAAAACACACTCACTTATATTCCACATGCACACAAGCATATAACAATCCCCCTATGCCCACTACCGTGAGGTCTTCTCTTCTCCCTCTTTTTCTTTCTTCCCATACTTAGTCACCCATGCAACCTTCCAAACCCATTCTACACTCACACATATTCACACAGCTATATATATATATATATATATATATATGGGTCGTGATCCATTGATAGCGCTAGCAAGTTACTAGCGCTGTTTTGCCGTCCGCTACATAATGTAGCAGACGGTAAATTATCGTCCGCTACATTATGTTACGGACGGTGAAAAAAAAATGTTGTTGTGACGCGCGATCTGGCCGTCTATTCTCGCCAATGGACGGCCAGATCGCGCTAGCAACTTAAGTTAAGTTGCTAGCGCTGTCAATGGATCACGACCATATATATATATATATATATATATATATATATATATATATATATATATATATATATATATATATATATATATATATATATATCCTCACACACTCTCACCCACACACACAACACACAAACTTAGCCCCTTTCTCTCCCACTTTTCTGAAGCCCATTTCAAACACAACTACCCACTCCTACCCTTACTGCACAGTCCATGGTCTCTCACTCTCCCCCTCTAAACCCACATGCACACCAGTACACACTTATACACACATTTTCAAACATGCGGGAAGCACACAACACACACCAACTCATGGCTGAATTTTCAGCCCTTCACCACCCCACACACACACCCGTCACTAAAAACTACAGCTATGGTTCCTCTCTCTCTCTCTCTCTCTCTCTCTCTATCTATCTATCTATCTATCTATCTAAAACCCACATATACACAAAATCCCATACACCAAAACTATTGGAAAAGAATGATAACTAATTTTTTCTACTAGATAATGCTACTTGAAGCACATTCGAGGGACCAACATCCTC
This sequence comes from Escallonia herrerae, assembly GCA_033070095.1. Lineage (NCBI taxonomy): Eukaryota > Viridiplantae > Streptophyta > Magnoliopsida > Escalloniales > Escalloniaceae > Escallonia > Escallonia herrerae. Next base: position 20,709 of record JAVXUP010000481.1, on the reverse strand, counting down.
AATGGCATCTGAATCGCACCCAAGGCCCCTTCACTTTTTTCTACTGCTTTTATGAACATGATTCCCCCTGGACTTGATACAAGAAAGTTAACAGCCAGGGAGCCTAGTGTACCATCCTGACGATTTACACGTAGTATTGTGCATGACGTTTGAGGCCAGGACTCTTTGATATAAGAGCCATGGATCCCTCTATCCTTGTTTTCTCTTTAGTCAAGAATGAATCACACAACTTATCCGCATATGGGGGTATATATCCACGGCCAAAAGTAGCAATTGCTTTGGCCATTTCATGAAAAATGGTGAATCCACGACACTTAATTCAATCCATCAGCATAGAAAATCTGGCCACAGTATCATGCACTTCCTCTTCTTTCAAGACCCATTTTACACACACACCACACAAAAACACACTGCCATCACAGCTGTTCCTTCTTTTTCACCGCTACGCATACACAGAGTTTACACCACATCGCATCTCTCTAAAAACAAACTAAAATACTGTAATCTAAGAGGAAGAAAGGAACAACGCTTACCGAAAAAATTCGCGCTTCGATCGCCGGAGCTCTACAGACTGCTGCCTAGCTCTCTGACTCTCCCGTCGTATAACTTTTTCTATCTGCTCTCTCACTTTCTCTCTCTTTCTTTAGTTGTGTAACAGAAGGAGAAATGTTCTCCTTTTCTACTGTAACCGAATCTCTCCTCCCTTCTAAAAAAAAAATTTCCTCATTTTCTTCCTTTATTTAAGCTGTAACCGGCTAGAAATAAATCCCAGATTTGCACTATTCACTCTTAATTCCCTCCTTATGTTCCCTCTCTGATATTGTTTCCAAAAAATAGAGTTGACTAAATAAAAATCAAATGTGTATCTTTTATTTATCTAATTGTTCTATATTTAAATTTAATTAGTTAACTATCCCTTTAACTATCATAAATTGTTTTGTTGTTTAGTAAAAAGGTCGCTAAAGGTTGCCGCAAAAATTTTGACGTTAACTATAGATTATACAAATGTTTCCTAGAATTATCATTAAGGGTAATCGTCGAAGAGATGTTGAGGATTTGGACGGAACATCCCTACTGGAAGAAAGTAGTGACCAAGGATGGTGCTCCGCCTAAGGCCTGATCGATTTTTAGCAACTTTTTTTTTCTTTTGGTCTAGTTTCCTCCAATTATTAGGAGTAGCTTTTTTTTTTTTTTTTTGGCTACTGGTTTTCTTCTTCCTTTCTTCTCTTGGGATCCAAGTTTTAGTACTGTCTCAAGTTTAAATGCGTACCTGGAATTTGACAATAAGTATTGATTTTCTTTGTAGCTTTGCCTATATATGAACTACAGTTAGAATATGTCAACAACTATTGATGTAAACACAGTTATGGCAATTTATGAATGTTATATTACATGCTTTGTCTGACCCTGATATGGTCTTCCCAACAATTATGTTGGAACCTTAACATTATTTTTCTTTAAACACTAAGCAACATATAAAAATGAACCACTCTTTCAGATGTAGGGCTAAGTATGGCATGCTAATTAAGTTTGCCTTACAAGATCAAGTTGTTAGCTTCAAAAGCTTGTCGCTGCATTCCTATGAATCTGGTAGTTATTAGTAATAGATAAGTGCCTGCTTTTTTAAGTGTGAGGTTTATGGCCTCTTGGCTGAATCCGAAAGTGTCTGAAAGAGTGTTCCATTGAACTACGCGTACACTTGGGCTGCCTCATCTTCCGTTTGTTTGGATGCAAAATAGAGAATTTCATTGGGCTATTCTGATATATGAAATCTCTCGTGTAGTAGAAAATATTTAGTGGTCTTGGACCAATGGCCATAACCCCTTGCCCTCGCTAATTGCTTTGAGTGTGTGGTTTCATAGAAACACAATACGTCAAGGAAGATACTCCTCAAATGGGGAAAACTTTGTTAAATGATCTTCTGCAGGCTCAAGAAGCTGCCCCAAGCAGATGCACATGTTGTTTAGTGACCAAATGACTGCAGTCATGTTGGTCTCGTCAAAGATAATGCTGATGGGGTTGTTCCATCTATTGCGAGGGGAATAAGTATCAGGGTGGTTTTTCGAGATGGTGTATATGGAGAGGTCATAGTTGCGTTATGCAGTAAGTAAATATTAATGCAAGGGATGTTGAAACGGTTGAAGCAGCGACGAGTCAAAGCGAGAAAATTTACCCTTGAGTTGCATATAATCTTTCTCGTCCTTCGGCCACATTATAGACTTCAGCAAACAACGTGGTAGGTGTTTCTCCTGCTTCAAGCCTTGCCTTGGAAACAGCAGAAAGGAAACGGTGTTGCACATTCGCTATCTTAGTAAGCCAAGGCAACGGTGTTGCACATTCGCTTTCTCAGCAAGCCAAGACCTTCGATAGTGTGGATGGAAGACGTATCGGGTGCCATAACACCACTAGTTGCACACCCATCTCTCGTCTCTCTTGAAAAATTTGTTTACTGTTTTGGTTGCGCCAATTTGTCTACTTTGTTGTCTGTTCAGGGAAAAAAAAACTTTATGACCCACCTAGCTAATAGCTACACTAGTTATTCATCCCCATGTATTCAGCTAGGGGCGATTCATAATAATCAAACAATTCAATAAGAGTGAACGTGTAGTTGATGATGGATTTGGCTATTTCACAAGATATCATGTCCTTGGTCCCAGAGTTGTTTATGACTTCAAGAAAGGAGAAATTGCAGAGTACATCATCCAATTTGTAGTATACGCGACTAATGAATCTTTGAGCGTGAATGATTACAGCCTGAGCACTCTTAAAACGGTTGCGTCTGCTTTGGCTAGGCAGCAAGATCATTTGAATTGTGACTTGCTGAGAAAAAAGAAGACCGAGTTACAAGCCAAATAATGTTTTGAATTGGTTTAGAGTCTTTGCAATACCATAATAAAATGGTATTCTAAGCCAAAATTAGCCTTAAGTTACGCATTTTAATGAATGTTATGTGATATACTCAAATACCTTGTGCGTGTGAGGCACATTGGTCTTACTGTCTCTGTAAAAGTCCACTTAAGAAGTTGCCTACAGTTGGTCGCTAAAGCCCCTCATTTGTTACTCAAAAAATATCTTTGTTGTTTTACAGAGACAACAGCTAGGACTTTTTTTTTAAGAGACAAAAGCCACAGTGCTGCTGCTGGAAGTTCGCGTTCTTTCATGAAAATCACATGCGCACGGGACAAAAATTCAACAATGTAAAGATGCATTGGATATTGTAATAAGATTTATGTTCATACCGTTATCATTATATACTATTTTGTCGCTTATACAAATATGTAATGACAAATAAAGAAAACCATTATGTACAGAGTGTAAAAATATGTGTTCCCTCCCATAATAGTTTAATGTGTGTACTTAACATTAAAGATATTTGAGATCCAGTTTAGAAAAGTCTAACTTTTGTGCTTACCCTTGAATATGTTGCAACTAACGAAAAATAGAATGGTGATTTATTTTTAAAATGACAAGACTTTGGCAAATGGGAGTATGATTGAAATGGGTTTAAAGCTCCTATCAACCCAAATATCGCTGGAGTCAAGATGAAAAATATGTTATCTGCTTGGATGCCAGAGTTAAAATATCATTTGTTTTGTGCATTTGTCCTGGCCGTATGAGACCCCGATCTTAATTAGTTTCTGATTATTTTATTAAATTTAAACATATTTAAATTTGATTAAAATAATATAATTGTGTTACATTATTTGTCTACATAAAATAAATACTAAAATCAAGTTAATGGCCAAAATATAATTATCGTAAAATATTAAAGCTGGAAGATTTTTCCAGCTTTAATGTCAAACATCAAAGCTCCTATTTTACGAGCTCAGTCTAATAATTAACTCTAAAGTGAGAGTTATTTGAAATGTTGTTTATTACGTTTGTCGATTCCCTTCTGGTTGTAATGTTGAACCCCAATTGCCTTTCCTAAAAGGAATTATGTAACATAAGATAGCAGACCCATGGTGAATTTACTCCAATTCACCGGGGGTCACCTCATGGCTGCTTCTTCTCCCACACGAAATCGTTCTGTATGAGTTCGTGTAATATCCCGATTTTAGGTTTGAATTTTTGGTAATTTTTAACAAATTTTACTAAATTCTTTTAACGGCAAATTTTACAAGTAAGAATATTTGCATCTTTTTAGCGACAAACTCTCACCTAGCATTGGTATATTAAATTTGGGCGGCTTACAGCGACAAAATTGGGGAACACTATAATTACGATATTAACGACAATGGGTGAAGTGTGTGAAGCAACAACTGTTGATAAACTTTTCTAATACGTAAAATGTCGTAAGTAGTTTTGGGTCTTTTCTTGACAATAATAAAAAGCTGGGAAAAGAATTAAATTAACTAATGAAAAATTGGAAGACTATTATTGAAATTGTTCAAGCTAGGTTTTTTTTTTAGCATATATATAAGATCTTATGGGGTCAGCCGACCCTAAAAATTCACAACCATCTGGAAGAAGCTGAGCAGGGTACGGGAGAGAGAGGAAGAAAGCTTGGCCAAGAATTTTTGGCGAAACCTTTCGGTTTTAATAATCAAGACCTAAGACCGGCGTTTGAGCAAATACCAGAAGCAGATTTTGAGCGAGGTAAGTACCCTACCATATTCCTCCCTATACCTACTTGAAAAATTATTTTGTATGTATGTTCTTGGTTAAAAATGAAAGTTTTGAAAATACTTTTATTGCCCTATGTTCGTGGTAAATTGATTGATGAAAATTGAAATGAAATGCCATGGAATTGTTGTACGAGTAACCGAATCCTGATTGATAACTGTGGAATGAAATGATAGTTGGTTGTGTTACTGCGCCCCATATCCACAGGGGAAAGTGGATTCTGGGTCCTGATCAACGGGACCATACGTTGATGCACAGTACTGTTGCATCGTGATTCACCCTTGCGTCCACACTTTGTTATTCCGGGTGGAGGAGGGATTTTAGGTCCTAGTCAGTGGGACCATACGCTAACCGCAGTATACATGTTATGATTAATTGTAAAAGTGCTTGATAAAACTCTTGGTTGATCTTATTCTAATTCGAGAATCTTTTGATGCAAGTACATATATATATATATATATATATATATATATATATATATATATATATATATATAGGATAAGTTGAGTGTATTTATTTTGGTAACATTGAAATTTTATTGTGAAAAGAAAATCATGGCATATTTGAAACCCTCAAATTTATTTTAGGGATATGGCATGTGTATTTACTGGGTCCCCAGCTCACCCCTTTTCATAAATGTTTTCAAGTGAACACCTAGATGAACCTCAGTACTATGAGGGTAATGGAAATGAAGCCGCATGAGATGCTCATTAGGAAGTTGTTTAAGCTCTTGAGAAATTGTAGAACCGCCAGTTCATTATTTGAATTGTTCGTAGCTTAATTCTAGGAAGTTTTCTTTAAAATAAATACTACCAGTTTTTATGGAGGAATTCAGTGGAGATAATTTTGGAAAGAGCTGTAAGGAAATCTTTAGAAGTTCATGTTATAGTGTTAGTTAATGTATAATTTTAGAATTGTGTACAGGTTTTAAATAAGGCATGGTAGAATCCTAATTATTTGTCTGAATGGATCTGCGGCCTGTCACATGCCTAGCATATGGGCGTACCCGTGGGTTTGGGTTGTGACAGTCCATGTGGGAGAAGAAGCAGCCATGAAGGGGTGCAGGGTTTAGAGAAAGAAAAAGCAGTCGTGAGGGGATGTCGTTGGCATGTTTGTGTTGTGCGTGAAGTGAGGCAGCCATGGTGGCTGTCGTAGTGTGCATATGTGTGTGAGTTTGAGGGGAAAAAAAAGGCTACGGCTGTAAGGGCAACTGTGGCTGCCGTGTTTACGCGAAAAGGGTGTATGCGTGTGTTTGATGGTGTATAAGTGGGTGGGTGGGTGTATGGTGGTGTTACAGGGTGGCGCAGTGAATGTATTATGTGGGTTTTAAAGGTAAAAAGGGGTAGGGTGATGAAATTATGGACTACTGTAAGGCTAGAGATGTCAAAAAGGTCGGGCTGCCAGCAGGTCGGTCCGACCCGACCTTAACATAGCTCGGGCTTAAATGGTGAACAGTGCGGCCCTAGTCCATTGGCCAAGGGCCAGGGCCAGGCCATGAAATTTTTCAAAAAAGTCTGGCTCGGCCCGGCCCTAAAAAGGCCTGGGTCAGGCTCGGCCCTGGTCCGATTCTGGCCCTCTTTTTGGCCCTATTCTGGCCTCGCCATTTGGCCCTAAATCTGGCCCTACACCATTTTGAGTCACTTTTTTTTTCTTTCCCCTTCTTTCTCATGCCTCATTCTTTCTCTACCCATATTTTTCTCTTTTTATTTAACTTTTTAGACATGCACATTTCTTTTCAACTCATGATGATGGTTCCTACTTCTTTATCAACTTTTACTTGCAATCCTCTTGTGTACTGGTTTCATAAAATTATGAAAAGAAAATACATCTTTGTTTGTCCAAGAACTAGAAACAACACAATTTAGGCAATGAAAATGGGGAACACAACTCCAGAAAGCACGAGAAAGTTCATGGTAAAAGTGGTCTAATGATGCATGCTTCTAATGAGATACCTAATACTACGTAAAATGCAAAGCTAGAGGTTTGTTTGAGTAAAATTTTTTAGAGATATCATTGGAAAAAGTTTTGTAGGTATCTATTGTTGAGTTTAGATAACAAAAAGCAGTGGTATGAAATTAAGTGGAATTATCAAGAGAAAATGCAACATGCTTAATAAAAGCAAGTAGGAGCAGATGGATTAGATGAAAATGCTTAACTAATCAACTGCTAATCATTCTTGTTTTTTCAAAATTACAAGCAGCCGATCCCAAGCCCGCATAACACGAAACAAGAATGTAAAAAAAAAAAATAGGCCTAGGTCGGCCCGAAGCCCTGTCTGGCCTGACCCATTTTCTGGCCCTCTAGGCCTGGCCTGGGCCGGCCCAAGCCCTGCCCTTTGACACCTCTATGTAAGGCAATAGGGCGTAAGCTGTTGTGTTTTTCTGTGTGTAGAGGTGGAAAGGTAAGGGGGAAAACAACAGCAAGGGAAGGGTTTACTACTGTGTATTGTAAGTGTAAAGTGGGTTGTTTGTGTAAGGTGGAAAGAGGGGAGAAAACCTATTGAGAATAATGAGAGTTCTAAGTGTGTGTTTTTGTGGTGTGTAGGTGGGTGTAGAGGGGGAAAGGGAGGGGAATGGGGCTGAAAAGGTAGCCGTGAATGTGTGTGTGTGTGTGTGTGTGTGTGTGTGTGTTACACGGTATGGTGTGTGTGAAATGTACACTGTAGTGTGTGTGCGCGTGAACAGTAGTGTAAAAGTAGTATAACAGGTTTGTGAAGCAACAAAGAGTGTGTGTGTGTGTGTGTGTGTGTGTGTGTGTGTGTGTAATTAGGTCAAAAATTAGTGTTTTGAGGTTGCTATGGAGGGGAGGAACACCTAATTTGAGTGTGAAATTGCAAGGGATTGTGTTTGCTTTTATCTGGTAAATAGGCATCGCCATTTACTAATAAGTTAACTCAAGGGCAAAAGGTGATCCAATCGAAGTCTTTTTCGCTTAAGTGTCGTGTTTGCTAACAAGTCTGAAGGAGCTTTTAAACCTTGTTTGGTTCTGGTAGGATCGAGTCTCCATTTAGGATAAAACCTTGCCTTTATTATAATGCCATGTTCTACATTCTTTACTTGTTCTTTTCACACTGGCTTTGGCTTTCCTTGAATTATTGGTGATAGCTTGAAAAAACTGTAAAATGACATAAATAACAAATTTTATATGCATTGAAACAAAAGCAGGTAGAACAAACAAAAAAAAAAACATGACCATGAAGGTTTAGGAGTAATTCCTTATAGGCCCCTTAAGTTTGAAATTCTAATCCACTGAATCCCTTGAAATTGGACTAACTTATACTTTACAGTGTTAAAGATATCGTATTACGCTTCTCCCTTGTTTGCATTTTGTCAATGCAGCCTAAGGAAAATACACAATCAAAAATCTTGCAACACAATCAACACAAATCTTGTCACAAAGTGGAATCTCGTATAACCAATACTTCTAATTTGTTCCATTTATAAATTTTATCCATCTTACCAAATTTTGCATTTGTTTGTCTTTTTATAATTTGTTTGGCCAAAATCGTGTTGGTGAGGGTGGTGGCAGTGGCGATGGAGTATAATGGTAGTGGTGGCAGCGGCGATAGCAGATAAGTAGTGGTGTATGAAGACGTGGTGTTGACAATCGTGGTTGTAGCAATAGGCGGCGAAATGGAGATCATGGCAGCGGTCTTAGAGTGGTAGATATTTAGATTATTATTTTTTAAAAAAAAATGAACGTTGTGACAGCGGCTATAGTGTGGTGGAGGTGATGGTGTTTTTGTGGTGGTAGTGGCTAGGTCTTATTAATTATTGTGGTGGTAACAAAAGGGAATGGTTGTGGTGGTTGTAGTGTGTTGGAAACATGCTGCCAACAAATTATTTAAAGCGGCAACATGGTAGAAATTGTTCTTTTTGTGTAAATTTATGTTCAATAACTTTTAACCATCTCAATTACAATTAAATGATAAGTATTAAATAAGTACACCATGACTTAAAATTTTATTCTATTTTTGATAAGAATTAATTTTTGAAATGATACCACCTTAAGCGTTATCAAATATATTTAATTAAAAATTATTAAAATCGTTAAATTTTAAGTGCTTAATTGCGTTATCAAACGCACATTTACCCTTCATAAACCCGAACTCTTTTTTTTCTCCCCGTCAGATCGTAAGGTAGGGCTCGAGCCTCAAGCTTGTCACGTGGTATCAAACTTGCTACGAATTTGGGTGTCCAGCTGCTTCACAAGCGAGTTTAAAGCTCAACTTGCAACTACCTTCGAGAGAATGTCCAAAAGCGCATTTCCAGTTGGAAAGCGTCATGTTTATCCCTACTGGCCGAGTTACGTTGGTTAAATCTGTTTACTTCCACACTCTCTAGTTACACCATATAGTTGACCAAATGCAGTCAGTCGACCAAAGTTTCAGAGGCTGTTGGCAAGGACTTAAGACAGGTGTAATAGACATTTTGTATGGGGTGGTATTGAGAAGAGAAAATTACATTTGGTGCAGTGGGATACAATTTGCAAAACAGAGAAAGGTGGTGGTTTGGGTATTCAAAAATCCAAATTTGTTATCGCATCTGTAATGGCTGAAATGGGCCGGCGGATGTTTGACCCAAGGATCCTCACCATGTGTGCAGGTTCTTCGTACTAGATACATGCTGAATCGAGGCGATTTATGGAGTCCGGTACTTGGCGTACTATTCTGAAGGAACTGCAATCCTTCACAAGGGAATTGCTTGGGAACGGCTGCACAACGAATTTTTGGGTGGATCCATGGCTTCCTAGCTATCCACCGGCAGATACCGGGCTGGACACATTTGGCAGAACCGCAGAAGAGTGGAAACTCGCTATTGCGGACTATTGGAATGAGACCGGGGCAACATATACTGATGAAAGGTTGGAGTTGTTGCTGCCGATCAATGTACGGGCTAAACTTCGATCGAGTGTGGTGGTTACTGGGAATTTCAGTGAGGACCGAATACTGTAGCAGAGGGACATTTATGATTCTTCAGCCTATAAAATCAATGTCGACGCAGGTCATGCCACAGACACGCCTGACACCACCTGGGGAGCACCGATAGTCGTCGAGGGAAATTTGGGTGATTTGGCAAGGATTGGAGATTGCGGAAATGGTTTCAGTTAGATTATCCTAAAATTTGATGCACTCGAAGCTCGGGAAGCAACTTATCCCCTCTGAACTCCGATCTAGATGGAACATTGTAATCAAGGTCGCCACGTTATTGAACAGGAATTAGGAATGCAACATATGGCGAGAGAGTAGTGTTTGTGTCAACTGGTTGGCGAAAGACAGCTTGAAGGTAGGTTCTGACATGTTACTGGCAGATCTGGATCAAGATGTATCAGGCAGCAGGAGAGAGCGCATGGTAAAAATGTGATTCTTTTACTCTGACCTTGTCACCAGAAAAAGAGATGGAATCTGCATTATTTATAGCTCATAACGATAACGATGTGAAAGACAGAGAAATGGCAAGGAGTAAATTAAACCAGAAACCATTTTGTTTTAACGTCAGGGTGACTCTCATATGCAGTATTATGCACTCTAAATGGCAAGATAACACACTTACCATGGAAATTCCCATGCTCCTGTCACTGGTTTCTCTTTGATTTTTTTTTATCAATTCAGTTCTACTTAAAAAAATGGACTAGAAACCATAACTATGTGGAGAAGGAAAACTGAATTGTCAAACAATCTATTCAACTATAAACCCTAAGCTAAAAAAAAAGGGCCAGAAAACACTAGTCAAATGCTATCAAATGGTACCCTCGTTTTCAATCATTTCACGAACCTCTTTAACTACCGAATATGCTTTGTGGCCTCCAATCACCTGAGCTTGTTTCTTGCTATCCTTCCACAGCTGTTACACAGTCCGGCAAATAAGGCCCAGGTTCCATCAAGCTAAATAAGCACAACATGAACAATACATCAACAAACCTTCGCAAGTACATGCCATGATTTGTAATTTACCTGTATGATTGGCATTTTCTGCACAGTTTTGGAGCCAGGCACATCCGAAAACATGAAAAGTGTAACATGAGTGTTAATTTAGATCTGCAAACTTGTACGAGTAAAACAAAGAAGTCATGGGGCCGCAAGATTGACTACCTCCCATGATGTCCAGAGAAAAAAGAAAGTGCACAAATATCAGATAAACCAATTCATTTGAGCATTATGCTTTAGGAGAACAAGGGGCAATTGCCTATTGGATTAGGAAAGCTCAAGCTAACCACTGAGGTTGGGTTGCGCTTTTAATGTTAGTGTTTAGGTCTATACCACCCCTCTGGTTCCAAGTAACCTTGATACACAAGTTAAACGGGGTACGGGGTACTCACATTTTATAATTGCTCAAATTAGACCAAGTGCCCGTTTGAGATTCATTCTAAACAGCAGAATTCAGTTTAAATCTTAACCATTTTACAAAATCAGTTTGTTATTTGATAAAAGTAATTGTAAACTAAATTAAAGTTCCAAAAAAGGTTTGGATAAAAAGTGCTTAAATCAGCTTCACTGTGACAAAATGACCAGAGAGGACACTAAATAAATAAGTTTCTAATATCCATTTAGAAAGGTAATGTTAACATAACTTTCATTTGTAAGTAACTATAATATACAAATCAATTATCGAAAACTTATTTTCACCCACCTACAAAAGTTGTTTATTTCTTATTTTAAATAAAAAAAAACACCCACAATCTCCCATTAGTGCTTATAGTACAGTAACTTTTCCGAATTAGTTAAACGGTATCATGCCCTTTTGTGAGAAATATGAGGATAGTATGTTAAATTAGAAGGTCAAACCGAATTTTGGAAACGGATTATGAGTAAAGTGATTAGCTTTCAGCTTCTTAAGGCAGACTAAATCTCTAAATCTCTTTTGTCAAACACTCACATACCTGATTTAATCTAGATTAAATCAGGTTTGGTCATCCCAAGATCAATCAAAACACCCTCTAAGATGGCCGACGAGCATATGTTACAAACTTAACATGAACCGCAAATTTGAATGAGTTTCTAATTGCGTACCATATTCAACTCCAGACCACACACCACCCTGAGAAGAGGAAAAAAGGAGGAGGGGGGATGTCCAAGCATCTTACTTGGTGTTTCAGGTCTGAAGAGTTCGCATTTGGGTAGATCCTTTCGGAAACCATACTTAATTTTGTAGCACAGTTTCAAGTTCATGATGAAACTGTATATCAGAAAGTTATTAAGAAAATTGTTGGCGCACTAACTCATGGACTATATTAGCACAACCAACCATGGACGATGTGACCAGGGTGAAGTATTCAAATGGTAACTTGGCCATCATACAAGAAACATATACTGATCAAGTTGACAATTGGTGACAAATCGAATCTTCCGTATGACAATTCAGTGAATTCACCTAACTGAAGCAATGTTGCAAAGTTTTTATCTTATGCCAATCCCGTAAATGTCACTGTGAAATAATTACCAGCACCCCTCCCATGTTTTCCTCCAGGACTCCAAGGGCATATTCCTGAATATAGACTCAACTGAAAACAATATTAAAAGAGACTTACGGTAATTCCTGCACGTACAACAAGCTTGTGTGGAACGTTATTGACATCAACGCAATAAAAGCGTATTCTGTATAAATCGAAAGAACATTAGAGCAGCCATATCAAGATTCAAGTAACAAAATTGAGAATATATTGAAAGAGGGATACATACAAAGTAAAAGCATGCATTTGCATGAACATTTTGTCGAAGGGTTCTTGATGGAAATAGAGAATCTGGAAGATAGTATCTTAAATTAAGGTACTTCTATGGGTTAAATCCAATTACGTTGGGAGGAAAGTGCTATTCGGATGTAGTTTAGTGCCACTATTAGATTTACTTTATTTAGGATATTTTTGGTACTATTTTACTAAGTTTCTTCACTGTTAGGTACTCTTAGTAGCTACTTTGATGTTGAAGTACTCTTACAGATCTTTCAGCAAGTTCCAAGTTTTTTTTTCCGTGTTTAAGTACTTTAAAGGTATTTTTGGTCATTTTTCTCTAGATCACGTGTAGATATTTCATTTTCCTTTATTTAGGATATTTGGTACCATTTTACTAAGTTTCTTCATTGTTAGGTACTATTAGCAGCTTCTTGATGTTGAAGTACTCTTACAGATCTTTCAGCAAGTTCAAAGTTTTTTCGTGTTTAAGTAATTCAAAGGTATTTTTGGTCATTTTTCTCTAGATTACGTGTAGATATTGCCTTTAATCATCCTTGCATCGAGGTGTGATGCACTCCACCTCCCTCCAATAAATGCCCTCTTGGGAATCTTCCTGCACAAATTCTTTACACAGAGACATGCGTAGGGAGAGATGCAAGCACAACCAAGAAGCCTAGAAGGCTATTTTGGAAAATGAAGGAAACTATCTCATACTACAAAAATGGTGGAGCGCTAACTAATGTTGTCTTGTTCAATTGTATTCCCCCTTGTTCTGATCCACTTAAATGAAGGGTAGCAGAGTCCTGCAAGTTAGGGCAATAGTCGAGTGGCTGTGATTCTACACATACAGCCAAAGTTTGGTTGTCGTATTATTAAAAGAGAATAATATAACAGCTCTCTTGCGTTTCTTATAATACAACCTCAGGGGCAATTATCTATAGTTCCTCGTATTAATCTATGCTCTTGTTCCTTTTTCGCAATATACATGCTAAGGTTTCCCTAATTTCGGCAACAACTACAGGCACAAAAACAAATATATAGAGGGCAGCGAGATGCAATAGTAATTTGTAAGAGCTTGGCTGACAATATGTTTTGCTTTTTTCAAGTAGAATCTAGATCACCACTTCTGTGAAACTTGAGAAAGCATGCATACACACGGGCATGTGCGATGTGCGTGTTCTTACGTCTGTGTAACAGTGTGTGTGTGTGTGTGTGTGTCTCTGTGTTTGTGATATATATATATATATATATATATATATAGAGAGAGAGAGAGAGAGGGAGAGATGAATAAGTTCATTCATTATATACTTGCTTAGATAATACTCCATCCGTCCCAAAATATTCGATCATATTTGACTTGGCACACATATTAAGGAATGTGATCTGATTTTAGTTGTTTCCTGTTTTATCATTAATGCCATTTCTTTTTACTCCTTTTTTGTTTAGTTTTTCTTTTTTCCAAGTGTAGGGCCCATAGCCATTTCCATTCTTCGCACCTCCGTAGTTTAACACAGCCGGGAACTAAATGATAATCATGAATATTCTACAATACGTTAGACGCCTCTGAGAGAGGCGATAAGAGCAAATACCCTCTTCCTCTGACAACAAACTCTCTCTTCCGTCTCCATCACCACCACCGCTTTTCCTAGCGTAGATTGGTAGTTTGTTTAGGATTTTAGGTGGGTTCTAGGTGGATTAAGTTAGCTGGATGTCGTCATCTTGGTGGCTGCGATTGGTCAGGTAGACTTCCCCTGATTTCTGCCGCCGGCGTTGGGTTGGTGTTGGTTAGGGGTTAATCTCTTAGGATTCTTGGGGTGTGCCATGAGTGGGTTGTGATGGGCTTTGGGTCGAGTTTAATTTCGCCGCCGGTGTTTGGGTGTGATGCGTTGCCTCCAGTTGGAGATGGGTAAGTCTAGGTAAGGGCTTTTCTTCTAGGGTTAATTGCCCCCCTCTCCCCTAGTTGTTCCCCCTTCCCCCTTACCCTAGAAAGGTTGTGGGATGCGTTTGGTTTGGATCGGCAGTTGTGGGGCCTAGAAGGTTCATTTAGGATTCCGTTGGCGCAGAGTCACAAAGACTGTGAGGGTCTTCAAATTGATGGGGTTTCTTCCCCCTTGAAGATGGTTGTGCTGGGCCACGGTTTGATCAGGGACTCAAGGTTTTCCGATGATGGTCGGCCGGCAATGGGTTTGCTTTGCAGTCAGTGATTGTCGGGGTTCCCGTAGGTGGTTCCCTGTCGGTGATTTGTGTTTTGTTTTGGTGCCCTCTGGGATCGGCAGTAGCGGGATGACCGGAGACGGTGGTTTTTTCGACGCCGAAGAGTCTGCACGCCGAGCGAGGCATGTTACTGAGACGGGTACATGTGTCCAGTGCTGGGCTAGCGGTGATGTCTCTTAATTGGCTAGTTTCTTAGTTTATCTGTTTTGTTGTAATAGTTATCTGTTTTGTTGTTTATTTGCTGATTTGGTTATCTTTTTGTAGGACTTAGCAGTTTTCTTTTTAATTCGTTGCATTTTCGGTAGTGCTAATCCAATAAAAAAAATCTGTTTATATTCTCCATTGTCGCTTTTGTTATAGATTTTTCTTTCTTGTATTCCTATCGGATGGGAATGTCATCTGTAAGTCTTTTACTTGCCCATCTGGGCATGTTTTGTAACCCTCTCTATCTCGGTATATATTTCTACTCTTCAATAAAAACAAAAAAACAACACAGCCATCATGCACGACCTCCGTCCACCTCCTTCACGCAGTCGTTTGCTAAGGAATTTCGCCTAGGCACGCTTGACCTTCGCCTACGCGCGCCACACCCAGCCTAAGCACGCCTGACCTTCGCCTAGGGCCCTCACCCCAGCCTAAGCACGCCTGACCTTCGCCTAGGAAAGCCTCACCCTGCCTCAACCACGCCTAGGCACACCTCAACTTCGCTGCCCCACACCACCACCAGATCTTACCCGCCTCAAACCACCACACCCCTACAAAATAACCCCCCCCCCCCCACCCCACAACACCCAAACCACCACCAACGATGAACAACCAGATTGACGGGCCTCATGCAGGCCTTTTATCGCCACAACCACGATAGACACCATCACATCTTTGCCACCTCAATTACCATTCAAACATCAACACCCCCTGATTTGTGGCAACTTAGATCCGGCAAAGGCAACCATCAATCTCGTCCCTGTAGACAGAAGTTAAAAAATTTTTTGAAGCTTTGCCGACGACATCACACTTCTTGATGACGGCACTAATCGGCAGAACAAGAATGAGCAAGGCACCATTGATCATTGAATCACGGCGTTTCTAATGATGGGTTTGACTAGGGATATATGGTAAATATGGTGGGTGGAGAGAGAGAGAGAGAGAGAGGTGACAGATCTTTGGTTTGTGAAAAGTGACAAGGTAATAAATTAGGGGAGAGAGGAATATAGAAGCGTAGAATAGGAAAACGGAAAATAAAACTTTCCTAATTTGAAAGTATGCAAATTTTTTGGGACAACCCAAAAAGGAAAGTCGATCAGTTATTTTGGAACAGAGGGAGTAGTTAATACCAATTTAATGAGAGAGAATGTAATATCCTGTTCCCCCCCCCCCCCCCCCGCCCCACCAGTAGTATAATTTCTAATAGACAGCTTTTATGCCCTTTTCGTAACATTAGAAAATTTTGGTGGGCTTTAAAATAAGTACCTAAAGTTGGAGGGGTTCTTTAGATGATTTTACATTTTACGGTTTGGTTTAAGTTTACGATCGAAATTTTTCAGCCTCCATTTGATTCTTCTTCTTCCCTTGGGAGTGAGAGATCAGTTTGAGCAACTCAGAGCAATCCTAATACGTTAATAAGGTAAATGTATTTGACAATCACTCTTTGATTTTTATATTTGGGTTTATTTTGAGCGGGTTGGGAATTGTTTTGATCAGGTTTCAACTGTGTTAGAATTCAAGGTATAGTGCATCGTTGGATGTCATTATCGAATAGTCGATTTACGTAAGAGATTTTGTACTTCTTGCTGTAGTGAGGCTTTTACATTTATAAAATTGTCAACCAAATGTTTTCCCTGTTTTTGATGCCCACAATCCATCTGTAACATACTTTATTTGTTAATTATATAACGTTTATGTATTGCCGCATTGTTCATTCGTTCTATGTATTACTGTAGAATTCGGAATTTAGTATGGTATTTATTTCCCACGGCTAGAACGATAGATTCATCTAGGGCTGTCTTGTTTATGGTGTTTAGTGCACCCCAAGCACCGCCATATGACTATGATGCTTTACATTTCCACATACTGCCATCCTTTTACCTTCATAAATTACTTCATTCTTTGCCAATCATTGCCGCATCGCTACGTTGTTATTTAATTCCCCACTTGAACTTCATGGCATACTTAGGCTCTGTTTGGTAACCATTATTTTTTCAGTTTTTTCTCTAATTTTTTAAACGGGAGAAAATAAACGCGTTTAGCACACAGTTTTTATTTTGTTTCTTCAGTTTTTAAAACAGGACTGTTTTTGAAAATTCCAAAAAGGAGTTTTCGATTTTCACTTTTGATTTTTATTTTAAGACCACCACCACCAACACCCCCCCCACCGCCACCAGCCACAGCCGGCAGCCACTGCTAGCGACTGCAGGCAGCCACCGTCTACCACCGCCGGCGATTGTCTGTGACCGGCGGCCGGCAGCCACCAGCCACATCCGACGACTATTAGCGACCGACCGCCATTACCGGCCACCGCCACACCCCGCCACCGCAAACCACCACCAAAGACAAAACTCAAAATAAAATTGGGTATTTAAACACCCAAAAAACAAAACTCGGTAATCAAACACCCATTTGTGTTTGTAAAAAAAAAAATTAAACTGGTTTTGATTTTGTTTTTTTGGAAACAGAAAACCAAAACTGAAAGTGTTACCAAACGCTACCTTAGTTTCGATTTTCTCTCCCTGGGATCAGATATTGCTATTTGCTAGGTTGGTAACTTTTCCTTCTCCCTCAAATCATATTGATAATCTGCAACACGGATCATAAATTAGAGGTGTTGGTTTTGTGGAATAAGGAGTGCTTGTTCTTCCTTAGTCACTTTGTCATTATGATTTCCACTAAACCCTAAATTATTATGGTCCACGTGTAGGAATTCTTGCCTAACTGTCCTACTCATCATGTGAAATAGTGTTGTTCCATTGGTCTTTTAATATTTACTTTCATAGTCACCTTGTAGCTTAGAAATTTCGTAGTCACTTTTAGCTATTTTTGAATAGCCGCCATGCCGACAGCTATTAGCTACTAGTATGCATGTACACCTTCGGGTTTTGTGTTCGTTTTGGGTGCTTAGGACCACTTAACGATCATTTTGCGTATTTGCTTCATCTTTTTTGTATCATTGTCAATTAGTTGTCACTTGCTCGTCAAGGTTTTATCTTAATATGTAATTTGGACTCTTCTATCCATGTTTTCATCCCCGTTTTCTTCCCACTTACTGGGCTATTCGGGCTCACCCTATTCATTTACTTTGTCCCTTACCGCAAGCTCTGGCATGCTTCGAGAGTTTTGAGCATTTGTTTTATTAGTATAATGGGACAATTTAATTTACTTTGAGGATTTCACCCGGATAAGGAAATTTTGATTTGCACGTAGAATTTTGCAATTGCATTTTAGCCGTGGTTTATTATTTTGTTTTGGTTGGATTTTTAAGAGGATGGATTCTCTTTAGGTTTTCATGCTACGGAGTCATTTTGTCACTAATAATCAGCTGCTTTGTTTTATACCCGGCGTTATTTTAAATATAGTGGAATGTGGTTGCACTTTAGATTCCAGAGTTGGGGCGTTACAGTTTGGTATCAGAGCATAGGTTTAAGATCATGTACACTCTTAAAATTAGTTTAAGACATGTAAGTTTATATCTTCCGCGCTTGTTACGACTATTCATGAGGAGTTATCTTTACAAGCTTTGGATTTAAGCATGTGATGTTGATCACTATGAGTAACCCTGAGGAAATGGTCCGGAACCTGATGCCTCTTAGGTTGCAGCTAATGCAGCCATCTTAAAGCAGTTTACGAGTTTGTGCCCATATTAGTTTGATAAAGCTATGGATCATGTGGCTGCAGAGAGATGGGAAGACATGGGTCAGTAGTTTTGAATAATATATTTGAGATGATGGGGTGCAAAGACATGCAGAAGTGAAGCTGGCAGTCTTTCAGTTAGCTAGGGAGGCGGACCAGTGGTGGAAGGGGGTCGAGCACGATAATTAGAGAAGAGAAAGCTGACTTCACAAGGAGGAATATTACCCCCCAAGTTTGAAGGAGGTTATGGAGACTAATTTCATTAGGATCTCTCAGCATCCTAACAAGACTGTCATACAGTATGAGGAGTGATTTGCTAGACTTTCAAGATTTGCCCCACATAATGTTCGGGATGAGAGACATCGTGCACGTAAGGTTCGGAATGGACTAAAGTTTGAGATAAGGCGACAGATGTTTATACCCACGCACGGGTGGTTGATGGAGCGTGATATTTGGAGCGAATCCATGAGCAGTTGCGCATTTGGAAGGACAAGAAAAAAAAGAGGGACCTTAATGAAGTCGACTTTGGAAATGAAGGAAATCATCAGCTAATGCCAAGAAAAGACCAACTGGTGAGTCAGGGCAGAGGCAGCAAAAGCATTACAACTGTGCTTGTGAAATATCATGGGAACTCGCCTTGCTATAAGGACACAGGAGCATGATATAGTTGTAAAACAATGTGACACATGGCCAGGAACTGCAGGCTTATAAAATTATTTAAAAACAACTGTTTTGCACCAACTACATGATTAAGAATTCACGATAAAAGTCTAATTAAGTGTTGGCACTTTGCTCAGTAAAACTTCAATTGTTATGAGATAAAGGCGGTCTTTTCAAATGTTTTCTCGTATCGGGATTATCCACTTAAATACAATGTTAGTACTTAAAAAAATACTCTAGGCAAGCTAGCTTAAAAAAACAAAGTTGCAACTTACTCGTCAAAACACTTTCTTTCATAAGTAACATTATGATACCAAAAAATAAAGTCAAAGGAGGCGCAGTCCATGTATACATGGGCCACACCAAGCCAAACAATAATAGTAAGAGAACACACGTTTTCACTTGAACGTCTGCAAGTATAATGACATATAGTGCAAAACCAAAGGATGAACTTAGGCATGGATGTTTGGTGTTTACTTAAGTAGTCAAATAAACTGAAGACAACATTCTCATAAGTGTATTATGAAGTTCACGAGATATGTGGGAAGGAGTTAATCATGGTTGCCAAATAATCGAGGTATCTCCACGATTTACCGAAAGGCGAGAGCAAAACTTAAGAGAAACAAGGAATTACGAAAACTTATTGGTCACGTCATAAAAGTTACTAGCTTTTGTGGTACATCTATGGTGCCATTGAGAGATGTGCACTTTTTGAAATACCTCCAAAATTTAACACAACATCAGTGGCTTATAATAGCTGAAAGGCTTAAGCTTCGACGATTGTTGAGGTGAGGCAATACGAAATGCCAAGCTGGAGACAAATTTCATGTTTTGAACTGGACTTCGAGCCTAGGAATGCTTCAGGATTCTATTTATAAAATTTTTACTTCAATATTCATAAATCTTCTCTCGTTGCTGTATAACCCTTCTTCGGGAATGACATGAGTAAGTGAAAGGTTTTTTAATTGTTGTCAGTTAAGGCCGGAAGTGAATCATAAGAGTAAGACTTTATGGCCAGTACTGTATGTTACACTTTCGGTGGTTAGAAGAGAACGTCAATCTCACCTTGGATAATAATCAGCCGCCAATTTTTCCAACTTTGGTTTCAGATATATACATTTCCTGCACCAGCTTGCCATCCTACATATCCAAAGAATTTAAATGAAATCCAAACTCATTTCGAGCACTCCTTAGTAAAACGTCACATATATAAATGAGCAATCTAATCACTATAAGCACACACCCATGCCTATATACGTATAAGATGTGCAGAAGCACACATAAAAAGACAAGCATATTTGAATAATCCTACAATAACTAGATAGGAGCAGGTATTGGTACCCAAAATCACAACAGAGCAACTTCCTATTAGGTTACACAAAAAGTGAAAGTCGAAAGAAGACGCAGGTCCAGATAGAATCTTAAGTACCTAGAAAAGGCATCAATGCTGAATGAAAGAGAAGGGATAGAAATCAAAGAAAGACAGATAGAGAAGCATCAAGCAATTCCAGGATTCCAGCTAATGATGTGAAGAGCGATCAGCTGATCACCTTTAGCCTACCTTCCTTTCTTTTCCATGAAGGAGTTCCCTATCATTGGAGCACTTTGCTTTACCTATTCCCTGTGCCAATGGCTGGCGTGTGCTATGTGTTGGCTCCTGAGCTAGTTAGGTCAAATTCTCCATCTAGAAGTCCATAA